>LR738715.1:641629289-641643664 GCA_902687465.1 Secale cereale
GCCCATGAGGTAGGGGGCACGCCCAGGGGGGCGCCCCCACCCTCGTGGATGGTGGGTGGCCCCCCGCATGTACTTCTTTCGCCATTTTTTATATTTTCTAAAACAGAGTTTCGTGGAGTTTCATGGCTTTTTGAGTTGTGCAGCACAGGTCTCCAATGTTTGCTCCTTTCCCAACCCAGAATTCCAGCTACCGGTATTCTCCCTCTTCATGTAAACCTTGTAAAATAAGAGAGAAAAGGCATAAGTATTGTGACATAATGTGTAATAACAGCCCATAGTGCAATAAATATCAACATAAAAGCATGATGCAAAATTGACGTATCAACTCCCCCAAGCTTAGACCTCGCTTGTCCTCAAGTGAAAGCCGATATCGAAAAATATGTCCACATGTTTAGAGATAGAGGTGTCGATAAAATAAAATACGGACATGATGTCATCATGATCATTCTTATAACAGCAACATATATATATTGTCATACGATTTCTTATGATAGAGCAACAATCCATTCACAATGTCAAGTATGAATCATAAATTTCATTGAAAACTAACAAACTATGATCTCGGTCATTGAAGAAATTGCAATTTATCGTAACATCGGAAAGAGTCAATATAAGAGCTTTTCAGCAAGTCCACATACTCAACTATCATTTAGTCTTTCACAATTGCTAACACTCACGCAATACTTATGGGTATGGAGTTTTAATCGGACACAGAGAAAGATAGGGGCTTATAGTGTTGCCTCGCAACCTTTTACCTCGAGGGTAATGTCAACAATAATAGATCATCATAGCTTACATCCAAGTGGGTATATATGTCAGGATCTTTCCAACACAAGGTGCTTGCCAAAGGATAAAATGTAAAAAGGAAAGGTGAAGATCACCATGACTCTTATAAGGTAAGAATAATAGATAGGCCCTTCGCAGAGGGAAGCAGAGGTTGTCATGTGCTTTTATAGTTAGATGTATAAAATCTTAGCGCAAAAGAACGTCACATTATATTGCCACTTGTGATATAGACCTTTATTATGCAGTCTGTCGCTTTTATTGCTTCCATATCACAAGATTGTACAAAGTTTATTTTCTCCACACTAATAGATCATACATATTTTAGAGAGTTGCAACAATGACAACTAACTTGAAGGATCTTACTCAATCCGTAGGTAGGTATGGTGGACTCTCATGGCAAAACTGGGTTTAAGGATGTATGGAAGCACACATAGTTTCTCTACTTGGTGCAAAAAGTTTTGGCTAGCATGAGGGGGAAAGGCAAGCTCAACATGTTGGATGATCCATGACAATATACTTTATTTCGGATATAAGAAACCATAGCCCATTACATTGTCTTCCTTGTGCAACATCAACTCTTTAGCATGTCATATTTTAATGAGTGCTCACAATCATAAAAGATGTCCAAGATAGTATATTTGTATGTGAAAACCTCTCTTTTCTTATTACTTCCTATTAATTGCAACGATGACCAAAACTATGTTTGTCAACTCTCAACAACGTTTATTCATCATACTCTTTATATGTGAAGTCATTACTATCCATAAGATCATTATGATCTCTTTGATACCTTTATTATTTTCTTTTTATCCTCTCATGATCATAGTGAGAAAGTCAAGCCCTTGACTCAAAACAAAAATTTATTATATAACTCACGGACTCGATTACAACGATAAAGATCATAAAGCAAAGATCGGCACTAGATCATACTAAACTTTATTCTACTAGATCAAGATATTACCAAAATGATCGAACTAGGAAAAACGGTAAATATAGGAGTGTGATGGTGATACGATACCGGGGCACCTCCCCCAAGCTTGGCAGTTGCCAAGGGGAGTGCCCATACCCATGTGATTATGTCTCTTTCTTCGGAGGTGGTGATGATGGAGTTGTTGATGATGTAGGCTTGGCGTCCATCTTCCAAGGCATGGGCTCACCATCATAAAAGGATGATCGAGTCTCCGGGATCCTTAAATCTGCAGCCAAACTCATCTTTTTGAATCTATATTCATACTCACAGTTTTGGTTTTGCGGGTCATAGATCTGGGCTTGTAGGTGCTCGTTTTTCTCGTGAAGCTTGAAGATGGCCTCCCCAATGGTCTTGGCGTCCAACTTGTGGTTGTTGGTGAACTCCATGATCATCATGTGGTTGGCGTTGAGTCCTCGTTCCACCATACCTTGGCACTTGAAAACTTGTTATTCCATGGCTTCAAGTCTTGTCTCCATGCTTTCGGTCCTCTTTGGTCCTTCAACATCGCGGATGTGCAGCACCCCCTCACGCACCTCGATGGTTTTAGGGTGTTGCGGCACCTCTGCAAGGTAGGGGTTGATGACCTTCTCGAAGAACTTGTCCTTGGGGGTGCTTGAAGACGTCATGGTGATCTAGATCTGTCAGATACACAGCTCAAAACAAAAGCAGAGGATATTCGCATGGTGCGATGGTCAAAACCTTTGGGAGATTATATAATGAATTTTTACCAACCGAAAGAAGTAACGTGCAAGAAAACAGAGTCCGGGAGGCACACGAGGTGCCCACGAGGTAGAGGGTGCGCCCAGGGGGTAGGGCGCGCCTTCCACCCTCGTGGACGCCTCGTGTCCTTTCCGGACTGCTTCTTATTTTTCTATTTTTCTAAATATTCCAAAATGGAGAAAATTTGCCATTAGAACTGTTTTCGAGCCGGTTTACTTACCGTACCACATACCTCTTCCTTTTCGGAGTCTGAATCATTCTGTAAAGTGTCCCTTATGTATTCCTCCGGGGTTACGGTTTCAATAACATTAGTTTCAACATTTATAGGATTACCTGAGATATAATGTTTGATTCTTTGATCGTTCACCACCTTCGGATTTGTGCCTTCGAAGTTGTTGATTGTTATGGTACCGGAACGATAGACCTCCTCGATAACGTAAGGACCTTCCCATTTAGAGAGAAGTTTTCCAGCAAAAAATCTTAAATGAGAATTGTATAACAAGACATAATCACCTACGTTAAACTCACGCTTTTGTATCCTTTTGTCATGCCATCTTTTAACTTTTTCTTTAAACAGTTTGGCATTTTCGTAGGCCTGGGTTCTCCATTCGTCAAGTGAGCTAGTGTCAAATAACCTCTTCTCACCGGCAAGTTTGAAATCATAATTGAGCTCTTTGATAGCCCAATATTCCTTATGTTCTAGTTCGAGAGGTAAGTGACATGCTTTTCCATAAACCATTTTATATGGAGACATACCCATAGGATTTTTGTATGTAGTTCTATAGGCCCATAATGCATCATCAAGTTTCTTGGACCAATTCTTTCAAGATCTATTAACCGTCTTTTGCAAAATTAATTTCAGCTCTCTGTTACTTAGTTCTACTTGACCACTAGACTATGGGTGGTATGGGGATGCAATTCTATGGTTAACATCATACTTAGCAAGCATTTTGCGGAAAGCACCATGAATAAAGTGTGAACCACCATCGGTCATTAAATATCTAGGGACTCCAAACCTTGGAAAAATAACTTCTCTAAGCATCTTAATGGAGGTGTTGTGATCAGCACTACTAGTTGGAATAGCTTCTACCCACTTGGTAACGTAATCAACAGCAACCAAAATATGGGTATACCCATTAGAGGAAGGAAACGGTCCCATATAATCAAAGCCCCATACATCAAATGGTTCAATCACAAGTGAATAATTCATAGGAATTTCTTGACGTCTACTAATATTACCAATTCTTTGACATTCATCACAAGACAAGACAAACTTACGGGCATCCTTGAAGAGAGTAGGCCAATAAAAACCAGATTACAATACCTTATGTGCAATTCTATCTCCAGCATGGTGTCCTCCATAAGCTTCGGAGTGACACATGCGTAGGATCTGTTCCTGTTCATGCTCAGGTACACAACGTCTAATAATACCATCTACTCCTTCTTTATAAAGGTGTGGGTCATCCTAGAAATAATGTCTTAAATCATAAAAGAACTTTTTCTTTTGCTGGTATGTGAAACTAGGTGGTATAAATTTAGCGACGGGGTAATTAGCATAATCAGCATACCATGGAGCAGTTTGAGAAGCATTTATGATAGCTAGTTGTTCATAAGGAAATCTATCATCAATAGTTAGTGGGTCATCAAGAATATTCTCTAACCTAGACAAGTTGTCTGCAACGGGGTTCTCAGCTCCCTTTCTATCAGTAATATGCATATCTAATTCTTGTAGCAGGAGAACCCATCTAGTAAGTCTAGGTTTTGCATCTTTCTTTTCCATAAGATATTTAATAGCAACATGATTAGTGTGAATAATTACTTTAGAATCAACAATATAAGGTCTAAACTTATCATAAGCAAATACAACCGCTAAAAATTCTTTCTCTGTAGTAGCATAATCTCTCTGGGCACTGTCTAGAGTTTTACTAGCATACTGGATAACATTCAATTTCTTATCAACTCTTTGTCCTAGAATAACACCTACATCATAATCACAAGCATCGCACATAATTTCAAAGGGTAAATTCCAGTCAGGAGGCTGGACAATAGATGCAGAGATCAATGCTTTCTTAAGTATTTCAAATGCTTCTACGCAATCATCATCAAAGACAAAAGGAACATCTTTTTGTAAGAGATTAGTCAGAGGCCTAGAAATTTTTGACAAGTCCTTAATGAACCTCCTATAAAACCCGGCGTGACCAAGGAAACTTCTTATACCTTTGATGTCCTTGGGACACGGCATCTTCTCAATAGCATCCACTTTAGCTTTATCAACTTCAATACCTCTTTCAAAAATTTTATGCTCCAAGACGATACCTTCATTAACCATAAAGTGACACTTCTCCCAATTCAAGATAAGATTAGTTTCTTCACATCTCTGCAAAACTCGATCAAGGTTGCTTAAGCAATCATCAAAAGAAGTTCCATAAATAGAAAAATCATCCATGAAAACCTCAACAATCTTTTCACAAAAATCAGAGAATATAGCCATCATGCATCTTTGAAAGGTGGCAGGTGCATTACATAAACCAAAAGGCATACGTCTATAAAAAAAGGTACCGAAGGGACAAGTAAAAGCGGTCTTTTCTTGATCCTCTTTTGACACAGGTATTTGAGAGAAACCATAATAGCCATCTAGAAAGCAAAAATGAGTATGTTTGGATAACCTTTCTAGCATTTGATCAATAAAAGGTAAAGGGTAATGATCTTTCTTAGTAGATTTATTTAATTTGCGGAAATCAATTACCATCCTATAACCTGTAACAATTCTTTGCAGGATCAATTCATCTTTATCATTAGGAACAATGGTAATACCTCCTTTCTTAGGGACACAATGGACAGGGCTTACCCACTGACTATCAGCAACTGGATAAAGTATACCTGCCTCTAGAAGCTTCAATATTTCCTTCCTTACCACTTCTTTCATCCTAGCATTTAACCGTCGTTGATGATCAATAACCGGTTTAGCATCCTTTTCCAATTTTATCTTGTGTTGGCATGTAGTGGGACTAATGCCCTTAAGATCATCAAGAGTATATCCAATAGCAGCACGGTGCTTCTTCAGAGTTTTCAATAATTTCTCTTCTTCTTGCTCTGAGAGGTTAGCACTAATAATAACAGGATATATTTTCTTTTCATTAAGATAAACATACTTAAGAGTATGAGGTAATGGTTTGAGTTCAAACATGGGATCACCCTTGGGTGGAGGAGGATCCCCTAGAATTTCAACAGGCAAGTTGTGTTTCAATAAGGGTCCTTGTTTAAAGAATATTTCATCTATTTCCCTTCTCTCATTCATATGCATATCATTTTCATGGTCTAGTAGATATTGTTCTAAGGGATCGTTAGGAGGTACAACAATAGAAGCAAGACCAATAATTTCATCCTTACTAGGCAATTCATTATCATGGGGTTGTCTACGAAATTTAGCAAAGTTAAAATCATGAGACATATCCCCTAATCCAATAGTAACAATATATTTTTCGCAGTCTATCTTAGCATTAACAGTATTCAAGAAGGGTCTACCAAATATAATGGGGCAAAAATCATTACGTGGGGAACCAAGAACAAGAAAATCAGCAGGGTATTTAACTTTCCCACACAAGACTTCAACATCTCTAACAATCCCAACTGGTGCAATAGTGTCTCTATTGGCAAGCTTAATAGTAACATCAATACCTTCTAGCTCAGCAGGTGCAATATCGTGCATAATTTCTTCATATAAGTAAATGGGTATTACACTCGCACTAGCACCTACATCACATAAACCATGATAGCAATGATCTCCTATTTTAACAAAAATAACAGGCATGCCTACAACAGGTCTATGTTTATTCCTAGTACCGGGTCTGGCGATTCTAGCAGCTTCCTCATGGAGGTAAATAACATGTCCATCTATATTATTGACCAAGAGATCCTTAACCATAGCAACACTAGGTTCAACTTTAATTTGCTCAGAGGGTGTAGGTGTTCTAGTATTACTCTTACGATCCACAGTTGAAGCTTTAGCATGACCCTTTATTCTAACAGGGAAAGGTGGTTTCTCAATATAGGCGGTAGGAACAATAGGATCAACATTATAAGTGATAGTCTTTTTCTTCAACTTTAATAGGTTCAACTACTTTTACTTCAATGGGAGGATGAAATTTAAACCACTTTTCCTTAGGGAGATCCACATGAGTAGCAAATGATTCACAGAAAGAAGCTATCTCAGAGTCAAGTCGATATTTAGTGCTAAATTCATGGAAAACATCTGTATCCATAAAAGATTTAACACAATCAAACTTAGGTGTTATACCTGACTCCTTAACTTCGTCGAAATCCCAATCTTCAGAGTTTCGTTTAATTCTTTCCAATAAATCCCATTTGAATTCAATGGTCTTCAACATAAAAGAACCGGTGCAAGAAGTATCGAGCATGGAGCGATTATTGAGAGAAAGTCGAGCATTTTTTTAATAATCATTTCTCTTGAGAGCTCATGATTGGGGCATGAATATAACATTTACTTAAGCCTCCCCCAAGCTTGAGCGATACTTTCTACTTCGCGAGGCCAGAATTTATATATATAATTACGATCACGATGAACCTGATGCATAGGATAGAACTTCTGATGAAATTCCAACTTCAATCGGTTCTAGTTCCATGATCCAATATCATCGCATAGCCTAAACCATATCAATGCCTCTCCCTTCAAAGATAAAGGGAAGACCTTCTTCTTGATCACATCCTTGGGCATACCTGCAAGCTTAAATAATCCACAAACTTCATCCACATAGATTAGGTGCAAATCGGGATGCGACGTTCCATCTCCTGTAAAGGGATTAGCCATCAGTTTCTCTATCATACCCAAAGGAATTTCAAAGCAAACATTTTCAGTATGTCCAGTAGGTTGGGGGGGCAACTATTTGCTCTACTGGTCGGGGTGAAGATACCCCGAACAAGCCCCTCAAAGGATTAAGTTCCATAGTAACAGGTGACAGTAAATTTCAGCACACTATATAAATTTTTCCTTACCAAATTCCACTTACCAAAGGCGCTTCACTCCCTGGCAACGGCGCCAGAAAAGAGTCTTCATGACCCACAAGTGTAGGGGATCTATCATAGTCCTTTCGATAAGTACGAGTGTCGAACCCAACGAGGAGCAGAAGGAAATGGTAGGCAATTTTCAGTAAGGTATTTTCTGCAAGCACTGAAATTATCGCTAACAGATAGTTTTGTGATAAGATGATTGGTAACAAGTAATAAATAGTAAAAGTAAATAAGGTGCATCAAGATGGCCCAATCCTTTTTGTATCAAAGGACAAGCCTGGACAAACTCTTATATGAAGGAAAACCCTCCCGAGGACACATGGGAATTATCGTCAAGCTAGTTTTCATCACGCTCATATGATTCATGTTCTTTACTTTGATAATTTGCTATGTGGGTGAACCGGTGCTTGGGTGTTGCCCTTACTTGGACAAGCATACCACTTATGATTAACCTCTATTGCAAGCATCTGCAACTACAAAATAAGTAGTAAGGTAAACCTAACCATAGCATGAAACATATGGATCCAAATCAGCCCCTTACGAAGCAACTCATAAACTAGGGTTTAAGCTTCTGTCACTCTAGCAACCCATCGTCTACTTATTACTTCCCAATGCCATCCTCTAGGCCCAAACAATGGTGAAGTGTCATGTAGTCGACGTTCATATGACACCACTAGAGGAAAGACAACATACATCTCATTAAAATATCGAACGAATACCAAATTCACATGACTACTTATAGCAAGACTTCTCCCATGTCCTCAGGAACAAACGTAACTACTCACAAAACATATTCATGTTCATAATCAGAGGGATATTAATATGCATAATGGATCTGAACATATGATCTTCCACCAAGTAAACCAACTAGCATCAACTACAAGGAGTAATCAACACTACTAGCAACCCATAGGTACCAATCTGATGTTTTGATACAAAGATTGGATACAAGAGATGAACTAGGGTTTGAGAGGAGATGGTCCTGGTGAATATGTTGATGAATATAACCCTCCCCAAGATGAGAGAATTGGTGGTGATGACGATGGCGACGATTTCCCCCTCCCGGAGGGAAGTATCCCCGGCAGAATAGCTCCACCAGAGCCCTAGATTGGCTCCGCCAAGGTTCCGCCTCGAGACGGCGGCGCTTCGTCCCGAAAGCTCCTTATGATTTTTTCTAGGTCAAAACACATCATATAGCAGAAGATGGGCATCGGGGGGCTGCCAGGTAGCCCACGAGGCAGGGGCGCGCCCGGGGGGTGGGGGCGCCCCCACCCTCATGGACGGTGGGTGGCCCCCCTCCTGTACTTCTTTCACCAGATATTTTTTATATTTTCTAAAATGGAGTTTCGTGGAGTTTCAGGGCTTTTTGAGTTGTGCGCGATAGGTATCCAATGTTTTCTTCTTTTCCAGCCCAGAATTCTAGCTGCCAGTATTCTCCCTCTTTATGTAAACCTTGTAAAATAAGAGAGAAAAGGCATAAGTATTGCGACGTAATGTGTAATAACAGCCCATAGTGCAATAAATATCAACATAAAATCATGCTACAAAATGGACGTATCACACGCATCCACCAACATACCTCAAATACTTAGGGAAATGATTATATTGTTCTAATATTGTCCTCAACATACTCTGTGCTCATGAATGTGAACTAGCTATATATTGTACTGTGCTGTTGTGACGTAGCTATTTCTACCGTGATGTTAAAATATATTGTGTGCCCGATATAACAATGTGGTAAACATTCATTTCATATGAAATGTGAATTTTCTTAATACCAGGAGTATTAATAGTAAACTAATAAACCTGCTAAACGGGCCATGGCACTTTACAAACATTTCTAGTAGTAAAAGCATGTGTGATGGGTAGCCATATGCCATACAATTTTCTTCACCGACTCATGAGTAAATTACTTGAATAGCACAACACTTAATTGAGGCCAAGAGTCTGTGATCACTCCCCCTATCACAGACAGTCGATGCAAAAATCTTTGTGATTGTTCCATACATATTGTCTAGGATGTGATACGTCTCTGTCGTATCTATAATTTGTGATTGTTTCATGCCAATATTCTCCAACTTTTACATATTTTTGGCAACACTTTATATGATTTTCTTGGACTAACATATTGATCCAGTACCCAGTGCCAGATCCTGTTTGTTGCATGCTTTTTGTTTCGCACAAAATCCATATCAAACGGAGTCCAAACGGGATAATAACTTACAGAGATTTTTTTGTAATATATGTGAATTTTGGGGAGTGGTATCAACGCAAGGCGGTGCCCGAGGGGCCCAAAAGACGTAGGGGCGCGCCACCCTACCTAGGGCGTGCCCAGGGGGATTTTGGACACTCCAAAGGTCAGTTAGTGGTGTCCTACGTACGCAAGGAAGCTAATATCCGGATAAAAACCGTGTTAAAATTTCAGCCCAATCGGAGTTACGGATCTCTGTGAATTTAAGAAACGGTGAAAGCACAAAAACACGGGTCACGAAACAGAAGAGAAATAGAGAAATAGATCCAATCTTGGAGGGGATCCTGCCCCTCCGCCACCATGGAGGCCATGGACCAGAGGTGAAACCCTTCTCGCATCTAGGGGTAAGGTCAAGGAAGAAGAATAAGGAGGGGGGCTCGCTCCCCCTCTCTCCTGGTAGTGCCGAAATGCCGCTGGGGCCATCATCGTGACGGCGATCTACACCAACAACTTCACCGCCGTCATCACGAACTCTCTCCCCCTCTAGATAGGAGTTGCATATGGAACTTTGTCCTCTTCTGCAGTACGGGCAATCTCAACCTTCCTTTCAATGGTTCGAAACCAATCGTCGGCATCCAAAGGGTCAACAACCTGACTGAAACTGGGAGGTTGAGTCCTTTGAAAGTCTGATAGCTTGGAGTGATGACCGTTCTGATTTCCATTCTGTCCAACCATAGCTTGAACACTTTTCAATATCTCAAGAAGATCGTTGCTTCTCCTTTCCTCAAACATACGCATAATTTGCTCGGTGGTAGGCGGATTTGGCGGTGGAGGCGGTGGTATGTATGGCTCGGGAGAGTGTCCTGCCTGTCGAGCGGAACGACGAACAGGAGCATACTCGCGAGCGCAGCTACTGTTGCCTCCCTGCATCATCCTATTATGGATTTTTCCCAAGACAACGCAACCGAGATGAGAAACATTCAAAAGGAACATTGGGGAAAAGCCAACAACAAATCCCGAGAGAAAACAAAATTACGAAGAAAAGACAACGAATAGAAGAAATACAGTTCCAGCATAATTATACATGGACTCATACATGAAAAGTAATTAACATGCCTGGTTCCACCACACTCATCCATGAAACGAAACATCATGACTCATACAACTACATCCATACATCACCCTAACTACTGCGAATACTCTGGAGCTCTACTGCTCTGCGGGTGCTGCGGGGTCCTCTCCTGAAGCGGACTCGGATCCTGAACTGACGAGGTTAAATGAAACCCCTGGGTTAAAGGTAACACGACGACGCTGCCTCGGAGGCTCTCCTTCCGAGGCAGGATTAGGGTGGATCATAGGAGCTACAGGAGTAGTGAGAAGCGAAACCCACTTAGCAGGAGCACTAAGAGGATTTATGGTCGAGGCGCCCGAGCTACTCGGAGGAGTAACTGGTGAAATAGGGGAACCATAACTGGCAGGAATGTAAGGGGTAAATCCCGTGGATACGGGAATAGTGACAGACCTAGCAGTGGCTAAAGCAATACGAGTGTTAGTCAACTCTCGAGCCAGCTCGTGGATCAGAAGATAGCTAGCAGTAATATATCGGGAAAGGTGGCTAGCAACACTATCAGACTCCGGATGAATATCAGGGAAACGAACACGACCATTGTCGTGCAGAGAAGGATAGTATTGGAAACCTGGGTGGTTCTGCATGCGGACCTCGCTGTGACGGAGTTCAACAAGGATCTCGAATGCGGCAAATTGGACGGCATGCGAAGCGGTAGAAGAATAACCGCTCCGAGAGGTACGAGTGTAAGTACTGGAGTCAGAACTGGTGCGCAGAGTAACCACTGCCTGATACTCATATACTGAGCCTGCTAGATGCTCCCGGTACAAACGATAGATCGGGTCGTCTCCGAGAGGGTACAGCCAATGCCACACGTTACGAAGGAGGTGCGATGACATGTACGACATCAGCTGCAACTCGCACGGATACGGCACCGGAGCCATCTACACCACAACCATTAGTATGTTAGCATAAAAATTAAAGTAAGTATATGCAAAGCAACAACCGGCTACACATACTATCGGCACTCAACTTAAACGCGTACCTAGCGTTTAGTTAACCCGTTGTAGTATAACGTTCCCTACAGTCAGCGCGGCTCTGATACCAAGCGTTATGGCACCCCGACTCAGAGCGACCGGTTTACCCTGCATTGCCAGCCCAGAGACCTTGTCTTCTGGCAACACACAACATCTTGGTACAGAAAGCAACCGCTTTATTGATACTAGCGGATCAAAGTTTTATATTACAACATGTAGAGAGGCCAAGCGGCACACACGGTGCAGCTGGACAATATGTACATTAATTAGTGAACATAAAAGGCCTCGGTCATAACAACTACGCGGCAGCGGAACGACTTCGTAGCGGAACTTCATAGCACAGGGACACCGATGTGGACACGATCTAGACTCGGACGGCACTCCTTTCCGGCGAAACTTTCCTGAAATCTGGCATGACACGCCAGGTCAGTACATTGAATGTACTTGCAAGCTTACAACAAACATAATCATAATTACAAACAATATCATGATAATTATTCAATTATTAAAATGCAACAACATACGTGTGTATGAATATAACCAACATGATGTGCGCATGCCTTTGTGAAAACAGTCCCTCGGACTGACTTACCAACGGTGATCTTTCTTAACATACCAACTTGTGTGTCTCAAAAGGACATATCTCGTGATCTTTTCGGCGATCACAACCCTGACCACGCTTGGTCTCAATCATCCCGGTGGCTCTTCCACCATCTTTAATAGTGCAAAGTTCATAACTTAGTGAGCAAAATTTTATTAAATGTTGACCCATGGTGTGACCTACTTTCGAGCGTGTCAGTGACCGTGGACTCGTCTATTGATAGATTTGTTACACTCTGCAGAGGCAGTGCACTGTACCCACACCACGGAATCCATGGCCTCGTTTTCCCATTCGGGTGGACCAACGGCGTTCCGACGAAACCCGTCCATTGCCATGACACTCTCTCGGCCACTCCGACTCATTTCCCATCGGAATAGTCCTGGGTGGCCCTGTGCCTACCAAAGGCACAACGACCACCGTCGTGGCCAAACATAAACTGTCCCAAACGGGGACTCGGTACCATAAACTCAACCACGGGCACACATGGTTATGTCTGCTTACCGGGCCAGGGTACCGCACGCCCATAACCTTCCCTAATTGGAGGTACCGACCAGAGGCATGACAACATACCGAATAAAGACCTTCCCATAAAGGCAAATGTGGTTGCATTGGGAAAAACTCGATTCAGTGACACCATGACCCGGTCAACAATTTTTTCAAGTTGAGTTATTAGCAGGTTCAACTTAAAAATAACCGGTGTCATAAAATGCCATGCAAATGCAACACAACAATATGCATTACCATAAAGAACTGAATCACCTCTACCATACTAAGTGTAAGCATCACAACTTCTAATATTCCTCTGGTTAGGATTTACTTTCAATAAAAATAGAATATATTCTAGCAAAATTTTACCAGAGTTCTTATGCAAGAAAATGACTTCACATAAATATTTATATCCATAACCATATTAGTTCTTCATAACCCAAACCTTCTTCTAGTTACATTAACAACTTAATCAACTTCCAACTTTCTGTAAATTAAATACAACAACTAACTACAGCAACCAACAGAATACACATATCAAAAATAATTCATGTGCATGGATTAACTCATTTATTCAAGTTAAAAAATCACAAATATTAAAATGGCACCATGAAAATGTTGCTGTGGCTTGCCTTAGTGCAAATGAGGTTCACAAGCCTCCTGGTGATCCTCAAGACAAGCTTCACCTTCTGAAAAGATTTAAAAGTACAAAAAGAAAATATCAAGAACCATTCTAAAATTCACCAGAAAATCTACACAGCATGGAAAGATCTCATTTTTGGTGTGCTGCAAGATTTCTTTACAAAGAACACAATGCAAAAAGAATCAATTTATTTAAACTTATGGTTAAAACGTTATTGCTATTTTAAGTTCTCTGGAATATATATAAATTTGAAATTTAAATAAACAGACTGGGAAGGGGTGACGTCGAAGGCGTAAAGACCCAGGGCGCCACCACTCGTACCGCTTCGCGCGAGTATAGAGTGGCTGAATAGCGGGCCCCGCTAGTCCGGTGAGGGGGAGAGGGAGAGAGGAATAGAGGCGGCCGTGGCTTCGCCGGAGCGCACGCCGGTGACGCGAGCTCCTTGGCCAAGATGAGAGGGATAGAACTACAGAGGGGATTGAGGTGCACCTGCCCGTACCCGTAGCGTAGCTAGGGGTGGTCGGACGGCGTCGGAAACGGCCTCGCAAGCGGAGGCAGAATGAGGTGGTCGCCGGAGTTGAGGACGATGATGAGCAAAGGTAACTCCAGAGGATCCAACTAGGTGGAACAACACCACCAGAGAGTGGCGGAGGCTCTGGAAGGATTGCCCTGGCCTGAGAGGGGCAGGAGCTACCGCGACGACCCGAGGGGATCGCCAGCGAGCTCAAGCTTGGGAACGGCGGCCTGCAGCCTGCCCGGCCATGCTATGGCTTTCTACGCAGTTGTGGAGTGTGTGGGGGTGGAGCGAGGTGCTCGAGAAGGCTGGGAGGGGCTCCATTTATAAGCG
>LR738715.1:641643721-641668658 GCA_902687465.1 Secale cereale
CTGGACGCTATGCCCGGCGACGAACGGCGTCAGTGAGAGGGGGAGAAGGCGACGTGGTTCACGCGAGGACTGTGGACGAACAGAGATGAGCACAGGATCACTGGGAAGGCGACGAGCACTGTGCGCACTGCACTGTTGCCTTGGCCGGACCGCGCCCGTGCTCGCTGTGGCGAGCTCCGGCATCGGCGAGTGCCAGGAGGAGCTGTAGAAGTCGAGACGAAGATGGTGGCGAGGTTAGGCAAGCTCTAGCAGGCGGGGAAGCGAGCACGCGCGAAAGAGAGCGCTCGGCGGCACTGAGAGCGCGTCGACTAGCAGCCTGGCATGGTGCACACGCGTGGTCACCGCGTGAACTCTGCCTCCAGGCCGACTTGGGTACAAAGATCATGTCTGGCGTGTTATTCGTGGTAGATTTGAATGTTACCCTGGTTTGGTTTGGACCCAGACACAGTAGAAGAGATTTCACCAGCTTGGTAAGTTTCTGGACAGTAACTTTCAGAGCTTAGTGAGGTAAAATGGCTGGGAGTTGGAAGCTGTGCTTTGGATGCTAGCCCTAAGTTACTAAGGTAAAGATGCACAAGGAGTTTCAGATACAATGGAGCCAGTAAAATGGTAGTTGTTGTAGAAACTACCATTTCTGTCCAGAACAGAAAAGAATTTCTGTAGCGAAAATATTCCAAAAAGTGGTGCAATATTTTTGCTCAGGAAGGTGTCCTAGGGTTCATTGAATATTTGTGAATTTCCTCATATTTTTGTGGGCAAGAAAAATGGGGGTTGCTTTGGAGCACAGTGAGCTAACTAGGGTTTTCGAGGGAAAAATGAATATTTTTCAATAAAGAAAAATATTCCAATAATTATTTTAGGCTGAACTAGAGGGGAAGAGATGATTTGAGATGGAGATGAGGCACTTGGGTGAAAGCCAAGGGTACCCAAGTGTTTAAGTCCTTATGAAAAGATTCGAAAACCCCAAGGTTCAAATTAAATTCAAATGAAACTCAGGCAAATAAAAGAGGGCAAAAATCTGGCTGTCACAAACCTCCCCCACTTAGAATGAATCTCGTCCTCAAGATTCGGTTGCTTGGGAAAACTATTTTGGATAATGTGTCCTTAGGAAGTCTTCCCGTTCCTAGGTTGCTTCTGACTCGGTGTGATGCTCCCACTGGACTTTATAAAACTTCCTTACTTTACTGCGAGTGACCCTTTCCATCTGATCCACAATTTTGAACGGTCTCTCTTCGTACGTTAAATCCTTTGCCAACTCTATGTTGGTCATGGCAGTCCTTTTCTCAGGCGGCGATATGCACCGCCTTAACTGTGAGACATGAAACACGTTGTGCACATCGGATAATTCCGGCGGTAATTCCAACTGATAAGCAACAGTGCCCACTCGAGAAATAAGAGGAAAGGGGCCAATAAATCTTGGTGCCAACTTTCCGTGAGTCTGGAATCTCTTGACTCCTTTCATAGGAGTGACTCGGAGGTATACGTGTTCTCCGGGCTCAAAACTGATATGTCGGTGTTTTGCATCATAATAACTCTTCTGTCGAGATTTGGCCAATTGCAATCTATCTCTGATCTCGTTAACTTGTTTCTCAGCTTCCATCATAAGGCCTGTCTCCAAGATACGGCTATCTCCAGTCTGAGACCAATTCAAAGGGGTGCGGCATTTACGACAATACAAAGCCTCGTAAGGTGACATCTTTAGACTGGTTTGGAAGCTGTTGTTGTAGGAGAACTCGGCGTAAGGTAGATAATCTTCCCATTTAGATCCTTGAGCCAAGACGCAGGCTCGTAGCATATCTTCAAGTATTTGGTTTTCTCGCTCTGTCTGTCCATCAGTCCCAGGATGATAAGTGGTATTGTATTTCAGCACGGTCCCCGGGGCTTGGTGGAGACGTGACTAAAAAGTGGAGGTAAAGAGTGAACCTCGGTCGGAAGTGATGGTTCGAGGTACTCCATGCAGACTGACTATTCTGGAGACATACAGCTATGCAAGTTGATCTACTCGATATGTGGTCCTGACCGGAATAAAGTGGGTGACCTTGCTTAAAGTATCCACTATGACCCATATCGCATCATTGCCTCGCTGAGTCTTGGGTAGTCCAGTGATGAAATCCATGCAGACGTCATCCCATTTCCATTGTCAAAAGGGTAGTGGTTGGAGAAGTCCGGCTGGCCTCTGATGTTCTGCCTTTACTTTATTGCATATGTCGCAACAGGCCACAAAATAGGCAATGTCTTTCTTCATTCCATCCCACCAGAATATTTGTCGAAGGTCTTCATACATTTTTGTACCTCCCGGGTGAATAGAGTATGAGGATTCGTGTGCTTATGACAGAATTTTCCCTTTCAAGTCCGAGTGATTGGGTACACAAATTCTTCCATAGAATTGGAGAGTACCAAAGTGGTCCTTTGAGAAATCAGATGTACGTCGTGCTACCATATTCTTAGCATGCCTTTGCAGGACAGGGTCGTCTGGCTGGGCCTTGCGTATTTCTTCCTCAAGTGTGAGGGTAACTTCCAAAATATTAGCGAGATCAGCATTAACTATGTTCAGATTGAGTTGAGCAATCTTCTCTTGAAGTTTAGGGGGCAAGGATTTTAATATGACATTTAGGCTGACCGGCTTACGACTGAGTGCGTCAGCCACCACGTTGGCTTTACCCGGGTGGTAATTTATTCCAAGATCATAGTCCTTTACCAGCTCAAGCCATCTTCACTGACGGAGATTTAAATCTGGCTGAGTAAATATATACTTGAGACTTTTGTGATCAGTAAAAATTTGGCACCTCTTCCCGATGAGGTAGTGCCTCCATATTTTTAGAGCATGAACTACCGCGGCCAATTCCAAATCATGAGTAGGGTCATTTCCCTCGTGCTGTCGCAGCTGTTGTGATGCATACGCTACTACCTTGCCGTCTTGCATAAGTACGCAACCAAGTCCTTGTCGGGATGCGTCACAGTATACATCAAAACTGCAGTAGATGTCCGAAAGAGTTAATACGGGTGCGGTTGTCAGCCGTATTTTTAGTTCGCTGAAACTTTCCTCATAGTCTTTAGTCCATTCAGACTTCTTATCCTTTTTGAGCAGCTCTGTCATGGGTTTAGCAATCTTGGAGAACCCTTCAATGAAACGACGGTAATATCCGGCCAGTTCAAGGAAACTCCGGATCCGTGATACCGTTGTTGGTGGCAACCAATTGAGCACATCTTTTACTTTGCTTGTGTCTACGACTATACCCTCGGTGGATAGGACATGTCCAAGAAATCCAACTTGTTTGAGCCAAAACTCACACTTACTGAATTTGGCGTAAAGCTGATGGTCACGGAGTCGTTGTAGCACTACTCGGAGGTGTTCTTTGTGATCCCCTTCGCTTTTTGAGTATATAAGTATGTCATCGATAAAAACTACCACGAACTTATCAAGGAAGTCCATGAATACTTTGTTCATCATGTGCATGAAAAACGCAGGGCATTGGTGAGACCAAAGGACATAACTATATATTCATAAAGGCTGTATCGAGTGGTGAATGCGGTCTTAGGAATATCTTCCTTTTTAATCTTAAGCTGATGGTATCCTGTCCGTAAGTCAATCTTGGAGAATACCTTGGCCCCACTGAGCTGATCAAACAAGCCATCAATTCTTGGCAGCGGATATTTATTTTTGATGATGACATCATTCAGCTGACGATAATCCACACACATGCGGAGGCTGCCATCTTTCTTGCTTAAGAAGAGAGCAGGTGATCCCCATGGTGAGGAGCTGGGATGGATATATCCTTTCTAGAGCATTTCATCAAGCTGTTTATTTAGTTCCACTAATTCTGATGAGGGCATCCGGTAATACTTCTTGTATAACGGTGTGGTTCCGGGTACAAGATCTATTGCAAACTCAAGCTCTCGATCTGGCGGCATGCCTGGCAGTTCTTCTGGAAATACATCAGGAAATTCACTGACCACCGGAATTAATTCCAATTCAGCCACAGCGGTGAATATTATTCCCTTCTTGGCTATGCTTCTGCGAGAGTAGAATTTGGTAGTCTGCCCCTTCTGACTGGTCAGAGTGACTTCTCGGGTTGCACAGTTTATGCATACTTGATATTGGGTCAACCAATTCATGCCCAAAATAACGTCCAACTGTACCGAATCGATGAGTATCATGGAAGTTGGAAAGCTTATTCCGTTGATATTGATTTCCAAATCACGGCAGACCAGGTTACTCTTGATTAAAGATCCCGGGGTTTGTACCAGCATATTTGTTCCCAAAAGCGAACAAGGAAATTTGTTTTGGGCAACAAAACTCCTAGAACGAAAAGAGTGGGAAGCCCCCAAATCAAATAAAATTATTGCAGGTATGCTATTAACAGAAAACATACCAATGACTACTTCGGGGTTTTCTTGGGCTTCATCCGTGGAGAGGTGGTGGACGTGCCCGACGATGTTTTGCTGGGTCGGGCATGACCCCATAAAGTTGACTTGTGGCGTGAATAAGGCGTTCGCCTTGCTATTCTTGGGGCATTGTCTGGCATAATGTCGGTTTTGCCCACAACTGAAACATGGATTCTTTTGCTGACGCTCCTCATGTACTGGGTTGGTCACGACATTCTTGACTTGACCTGAGTCTGCTGCCAGGTTCGAGCCTTCTGCACTGGTTGCCCTTCTTTCCTTGGTTCAAACTTGCGCTTGTGCTCGTTGTTAGCAGGCCTATTGTCCAGCACGAGCTTGTGTTCTCTTTCTGAAATGAAAGCTTTTTTCACCAAAGTTTGGAAGTTTGGAAAATCGAGCATGCTGAGGGTGCACCGGAGTTGCGAGTTTAATCCTCCAAGAAATATGTCCGTCTTTCTTTCTTCAATGGCCACGTCATAAAGGGAGTAACGGGCGAAATGATTGAATTTTTGCAAATATTCACCCATAGACATATTTCCTTGGGTGAGTGCAAGAAATTCACGCTGCTTGGTCTTCATAATTCCAGTAGGGATATGATATTTTCGGAACTGATCCTTGAATTTTGACCAGGTGAGTTCTTCATTAGCAGGCCACATGGCTTTTGCATTTTCCCACCATATGGCAGCAGCGCCTTCAAGATAGTGAGTTGCATATGGAACTTTGTCCTCTTCTGCAGTACGGGCAATCTCAAGCTTCCTTTCAATGGTCCGTAACCAATCGTCGGCATCCAAAGGGTCAACAACCTGACTGAAACTGGGAGGCTGAGTCCTTTGAAAGTCTGATAGCTTGGAGTGATGACTGTTCTGATTTCCATTATGACCAACCATAGCTTGAACACTTTTCAATATCTCAAGCAGATCATTGCTTCTCCTTTCCTCAAACATACGCATAATTTGCTCCGTGGTAGGCGGATTTGGCGGTGGAGGCGGTGGTATGTACGGCTCGGGAGAGTGTCCTTCCTGTCGAGCGGAACGACCAACAGGAGCATCCTCGTGAGCGCAACTACTGTTGCCTCCCGCGTCATCCTATTATGGATTTTTTCCAAGACAACGCAACCGAGATGAGAAACATTCAAAAGGAACATTGGGGAAAAGCCAGCAACAAATCCCGAGAGAAAACAAAATTAAGAAGAAAAGACAACGAATAAAAGAAATACAGTTCCAGCATAATTATACATGGAATCATACATGAAAAGTAATTAACATGTCTAGTTCCACCACACTCATACATGAAACGAAACATCATGACTCGTACAACTATATCCATACATCATCCTAATAACTGCGAATACTTTGGAGCTCTACTCCTCTGCGGGTGCTGCGGGGTCCTCTCCTGAAGCGGACTCGGATCCTGAACTGACGAGGTTAACTGAAACCTATGGGTTAAAGGTAACACGACGACACTGCCTCAGAGGCTCTCCTTCTGGTGCAGGAGTAGGGTGGATTATAGGAGCTACAGGAGTAGTGAGAAGCGAAACCCACTCAGCAGGAGCACTAAGAGGATTTATGGTCGAGGCGCCCGAGCTACTTGGAGGAGTAACTGGTGAAATAGGGGAACCAGAACTGGTGGGAATGTAAGGGGTAAATCCCATGGATGCGGGAATAGTGACAGACCTAGTAGTGGCTAAAGCAATACGAGTGTTAGTCAACTCTCGAGCCAGCTCATGGATCAGGAGATTGCTAGCAGTAATATATCGAGAAAGGTGGCTAGCAACACTATCAGACTCCGGATCAGTATCAGGGAAACGAACACGACCATTGTCGTGCAGAGAAGGATATTATTGGAAACCTGGGTGGTTCTGCATGCGGACCTCGCTGTGACGGAGTTCAACAAGGATCTCGAATGCAGCAAATTGGACGTCCTACGAAGCGGTAGAAGCGTAACCGCTCCGAGAGGTACGAGTGTAAGTACTGGAGTCGGAACTGGTGCACAGAGTAACCACTATCTGATACTCATATATTGAGCCTGCTAGATGCTCCCGGTACACACGATAGACTGGGTCGTCTCCGAGAGGGTACAGCCGACGCCACTCGCACAGATACGGCACCGTAGCCATCTACACCACAACCATTAGTATGTTAGCATAAAAATTAAAGTAAGTATATGCAAAGCAACAACCGGCTACACATACTACCGGCACTCAACTTAAATGCGTACCTAGAGTTTAGTTAACCCGTCATAGTCTAACGTGCCCTACAGTCAGCGCGGCTCTAATACCAAGCGTTGTGGCACCCCGGCTCAGAGTGACCGGTTTACCCTGCATTGCCAGCCCAGAGACCTTGTCTTCTGGCAACACGCAACATCTTGGTACAAAAAACAACCGCTTTATTGATACTAGCGGATCAAAGTTTTATATTACAACAAGTAGCGAGGCCAAGCGGCACACACGGTGCGGCTGGACAATATGTACATTATTTAGTGAACATAAAAGGTTTCGATCATAACAACTACGCGACAGCGGAACGACTTCGTAGCGGAACTTCATAGCACAGGGACACCGATGTGGACACGATCTAGACTCGGACGACACTCCTTTCCGGCGAAACTTTCCTGAAATCTGGCATGACACGCTAGGTCAGTACATTGAATGTGCTTGCAAGCTTACAGCAAACATAATCATAATGACAAACAATATCATGATAATTATTTAATTATTAAAATGCAACAACATACATGTGTATGAATATAACCAACATGCTGTGCTCATGCTTTTGTGAAAACAGTCCCTTGAACTGACTTACCAGCGGTGATCTTTCTTAACATACCAACTTGTCCGTCTCAAAAGGACATATCTCGTGATCTTTCCGGCGATCACAACCCTGACCACACTTGGTCTCAATCATCCCGGTGGCTCTTCCACCATCTTTAATAGTGCAAAGTTCATAACTTAGTGAGCAAAATTTTATTAAATGTTGAACCATGGTGTGACCTACTTTCGAGCGTGTCCGTGACCGTGGACTCGGCTATCGATAGATTTTTTACACTCTGCAGAGGTAGTGTACTGTAACCACACCGCGGAACCCATGGCCTCATTTTCCCATTCGGGTGGACCAACGGTGTTCCGACGAAACCCTTCCATTGCCATGACACTCTGTCGGCCACTCCGACTCATTTCCCATCGGAATAGTCCTGGGTGGCCCCGTGCCTACCAAAGGCACAACACCACCGTCGTGGCCAAACATAAACTGTCCCAAACGGGGACTCGGTACCATAAACTCAACCACGGGAACACAAGGTTATGTCTGCTTACCAGGCCAGGGTACCGCACGCCCATTCCCTTCCTGTCAGGCCCAAGATGCGATTCTATCCCGATCACGTGACACTTACGTGATTGGGGCACAACCACATTTCAGGCGCTTAGCAAGATGGATATCATTACATCGTACCATTACATACATACATGGGGGATACAACAATACATACAAGTCACATGAATACAACAACATCAATACAAGGCATCCAACTACGGATGCAAACATGAAAAGCACAACGACATCCATTTGCTATCCCAGGCTGCCGACCCGGAACCTAACCCAAGACTGAAGAAGAAGAAGAAGAAGAAGAAGAAGAAGAAGAAGAAGAAGAAGAAGAAGAAGAAGAAGAAGAAGAAGAAGAAGAAGAAGAAGAAAGAAATAACCCCAACACAACGATCAACACTCTCACGTCAAGTCATCGGAAACCTGCACCTGCAACTGTTGTTGTAGTATCTGTGAGCCACGAGGACTCAGCAATCCCATAACCATGGGTAACAAGACTAGCAAAGCTTAATGGGTAGGAAGAGTTAAAGTGGTGAGGTTGCAGCAGCAGCTAAGCAAAAGTATGGTGGCTAACTAACGAGTACAAGAATAAGATGAGCATCTACGCAAGCGGTCGCAAACTAGTAATGATCGCTAAAGATCCTGAACTACCTACGAGTCAAACATGACCCCACCGTGTTCTCTTCTCAAAGTGAAAAGAGACAGTCACGGTTACTCACACAGTTGTGTGTTTACTTCGGATCCTCTGTCAAGTTTTCTACAACCAGCATTAACAAATTCCAATCTGCCACATAACCGCGGGCACGGCTTTCGAAAGATCATAACCCTGCAGGGGTGTCCCAACTTAGCCCATCACAATCTCTCATGATCAGCAGAAGTAATAATAATATTACTCCTTATCTTAGGGACAATCCGATCAGGCTCGGTATCCCGGTGCTCAAGACATTTCGACAATGGTAAAACAAGTCCAGCAAGACCTCCCGGCGTACCGACACCCTGATAGTAGCCGCGCGTATCTCGTCTCAGGCCACGACCGGATGGGACAACCTACGGGAGCCAGATACCTCGAGTTTCCCCGTGGCGGCCCGGCAGTCTGCCCGTTTGGGAGCAACACCATCAGCACTGGCCCCCCTGCTATGTAGAAAGAAACCCCGGGGACGCAAACCCCTATGCATTTTTAATTAATTAATTAAGTTATTATTATGAGGCAAATTAAAACCAATGTTGGGCCTTGCTGGAGGAGTTTTATTCGAAGACGAAGTGTCAAGGGGTCCCCATATACCCAACCGTGTAAGGAACGCAAAATCAAGGAACATAATGCTGGTTTATCGGCTCCTAAGGTGGCATGAGTGGAACAAAACACCAAGCAAAAGGCCAAGCCTTCCACCCATGCCCAGTATATAGGTGTGTTAATAAATATAAGGCATATTGTGATATTCCCAAAGCATCAAGTTCCAACATGGAACGATCTTCATCTTCACCTGCAACTAACAACGCTATAAGAGGGCCTGAGCAAGCGGGTAACATAGCCAAACAACGATTTGCACGGAAGGTGTCGAAGGTTAGAGGTTTCATGGCAACAAGGAGAGGGGCTGACAATAATGATGGGTAGCGTGACATATAATGATAACATTGAGACAACTAAGCATGGCAATGATAGTAAAGGTATCCAAGGGTATGATCATCTTGCCTGAGAACCCGCAAGGAAGAAGAACGGATCCGTGAAGAAGACGAAGAATAAGCCTTGAAGACGAACCACGTGTAGACGAACCAATCCTCATGATCGCAACGGAACAAGCACTAACGAGAAGAAGCAAGCAATATGGTAAACACACAACACAAGAACATGACAATATGCTCAACCAAGTATGATGCAAGACAAGTCTATATATGATGCAATACATGGCAAGGGATGAAGCACACAAGAACAACATCACCCAACAAGTTTAAATGAGGCCGGAAACTACACATAACAAATCCGGTAAGTCCTCATATGCATAATTTGAAATTAGTCCAGATCTGAACAAACCTTAAGTTAAAGTTGTTAAACAGCAGGTTAACATGCACCATGATGATCTACACGAAATTCTAGTCAAGTTTCATATAAAGTTTGTTTAATTCGGAGCTACGGCCTTGAAGATATGAGCAAAACAAGTCAAGCATGGCAACGGTGCAAGATGCACCCAAACATCAAGCAAACTCACTCCAAACATGTAAACAACATGATATTATGCTTCTACATGCAAAATCACACAAGTTTCATATAGGGCACGCTCAAAACGGAGCAACGGTTCAACACATACACACGAAACAAGATATAACAACAAGCTGAAGTTAACAACCACATAGCAACTTTGGAGCAAGATATATATGCTACATCACTCAAACATGTTAACAAGAAGCATGGATGTGAAATAGACATTATACTTAACAAGCATGAACTTAGAACACACCCAAAAGCTTGCTGGAACACAATTAACCAAGCATGGCAAGTTGCAATAAAATTATCCAGACTTAGTCAAAATCTGGGAAGGCAAAAACATCATCACGATGCTGCCTTCGGAGGCACAAAACAACAAGCATATCAACTCTAATAAGAACATAAAGAGCATGGACATATAGTAGACATCACATACATCAAATAACTCCATTGGAGAAACTCCATAGGAGGCATGGATCAATAACAACAAGCTTCACCAAATTGAACATGCTGATAAAAACCTGACAGGTATAATTTATAGAAACTTGAGAGCAAGAAATAAATAAGCTACAACAGGTCATATGAGCAAGCAAGGGCATGAATGGATAGACAATAACATGGTCAACAAGACATGATCTTTGGCCACTCCAAAACAAGCATGGATTTGAGTGGGGCATCAAGCAAACATAACATCAGGTTATAACAGATTCCAGAGTTAGCAGTTTTTTCACTAAGTATAAAACAGCAACAACAACATGGCATGTTTACAAGCTTGTTTAAGTCACCTCAAGGCATATCATGGAAAATGGATTGCACCACAGCAAAGACCATATGATTGTGCTTCTAAAACATATAGACATGTGGCATGAAGACAAACGCATCAATAGCAATGGGCAAGTTAAATCAACATCTCATAACAAGTTTCAGCACTTAACAGCCACATGCACTTTTGCAATAGAGATTAACATGGCAATATGGACTCAAACAAGCATGCTACAACAACCATCATGTAGTACACTTCACAATGAACATTTTGACATATCATATGCTCCATTTGGATAAACATGCACCAAGTTATCATATCTCAAACATGGCATCAAATTAACAAGTAGCAGCAGTTTATAACAAGTAGCACTCTTGCAACAGAGATTAGGGCATCAAGATGAGCTCAAACAAGAATGGCACAATGGAACAAAGTGAAGAGCATATCACCACGATCGTTTTGACATATTATTCACTCAATTTGGATCACCACACAAAAAGTTACAGCTACTAAAACATGCATACAAAATTAATGATTTTTAGGACTTAGCAGTTTTTCACAGACAAAAGAAAAAAAACAGACGGGCGACATATAGCTATATAGCGCGCGAGCGAGGGGTAGCGGGTTGCTCACCACATGGGCTTGGCCCAGAGCAGAGTAGAGGAGGAAGAGGCAGTCCTGGGCCCGAGGAACCACGGGGCCGGCCTGGGCGGTGGCGAGGCCGTGGCCCACGACGACGGAGGGGTGAGGCCGAGGCCCAGGCGCTGGGGCGAGCGTGCGCTTGTCGTCCTCCCCGGTCCCGCCTGGATCGGGGGCAAGGGCGACGGCGTAGGGGACTTCTCCGACGGGGCTGACGGAGGAGGAGGCCGGAGGGCGGATCCGGCGAGCGGGGTCTACGGCTGACCGGAGGGAGGTGGCGGAGCTCGCGACTGGCGCGGCAGGGCGCTCGGCGGAGCTCCAGACGGCGCTCGGCAGAGGGGAAGGCGAGGCCGGGCGGCAGCGCGGGCACCACGGCGGCGGCGCTTGACCGGCGGGAAGCGGCGGCAAAGGAGCGGGGCGGCGGCGAACCTCACCGGCGGCGGGGTCGGGTGATGGAGCCTGCGGCTGGCGGCGGCGGCGACTCGGGCCCGCGCGGGCCCCGGATGGGATCCACGGGCCGCGGCGGCGGGAGAGAGAGAGAGAGGGTGAGGTGGCGGATGCCCATTGGCTGGAGGCGGCGGCGGTGCTGACGTGGCGACGTCTGGTTGGTCCGGATGACGTGGAGGGCTATGGACATGTCCGGGAGGTGGACGGACATGTCCGGTGCGCGGTGGGAGCGGGGCTAGGGTTGGATCTGCGAGAAAAATACGGGGGAGACGCATATTTATAGGTAGAGGGAGCTAGGAGTGTCCAAATGAGGAGCGGTTCACGGCCACGCGATCGTGATCGAACGGCCAAGAGCATCGAGGGGTTAGAATGGGCTTGGTGGGCTGTTGTAAAGGGGTGCTGGGCCAAAAGGAAAAAGGCTTCCGGCGGTTAACGCAGTTAACCATTGGGCTATCAAACGAACTCCGAATGCGACGAAAATTGACAGGCGGTCAACCAATGCTATAATAAGACCACACGCCAAGTTTCAACCCATTCCGAGAACGTTTTTCGGCCACTCATAAAATAAATTTTCGGAGGTGTCGCGGGCGCGTGCAAGTATGTCTGGGCTCAGAACGGACAACGGAAAGGATGGGCAGACTCGAACGGATGCAAGTTTTGAAAACATGATGATGCAACACACATGATGACAAGGCAAAGATGCAACACGCAAGCAGATGACATGGCAACAACGACGAATAACTGGCTGACACCTGGCGCACCGGTCTCGGGGTGTCACAACACTCCCCTACTAACAAGAGATATCGTCCCGAGATCTTAGGAACGAGACGGAAGAGAAGAGGAAGAACAAAGTTCTTCGAGGACAAAAGAGTGAAACCAAGGAACCTTGAGAGGTTGAACAATTTGAAAGAAAAGATACAACGGAGATGAATGAAGTTGCAAAGACTTCGTTAACAAGAGGAACAAGGAATACGACGAGAATCAAATAGGTTGGAAGGTACAAAACCAGAGGTGAAGGAAAAGAATGAATTCAAAACCATTCCGGTTAATAAGAGGAAGAAAGGGATTTTGAACGAAGGAATTTGGGCAGCACTCTGGCTAAAACTGAAAGAAATAGCACACCGGTTGAACATGAATGGAATGGAACAAGAACTTGAAAAGATGAAACGAAACCAAGACGAAATGAACAAGACGTTGCCTCCGGAAGAATGGAAAGAAAGCAATTGAAAGAACGGGGAAGAAGATGGCAACTTTGAGCACAAGAGACGTGAAAGAGAATCTATAAGAGAAAGACTTGAACGGAGTTGTTGAGAAAATCAACAACGAAAAGAATTAACTTGTTGTGGACTTATGAAAATCATCCCGAATTGAGGTGATATTATGCCGCAACGAAAAGATGGATTAGCTTAGAATGAAGAAATGCAAAACTCCACTTCAAAAGAATACGGAGAATTATTTTCACTCGAGAGGCAAAAGAATAATGCTTGAGCTTCTCCACAAGGATTGCTCAAAATTGAAGAATGAATTAAATGATGAAGAACCACTGCGAAGAACTCCGGTAACCAAAAGATGATGAAGACGGATGAAGAGAATAAGAATAAGGCCTTGCGATGATTTAGACGGGGTTCCGACGAGATTGCCGAGAAAATTTGAACTCCGGAAAAAGAAAAGATTAAAGCAATTGGACCTAGAATTTTTTCATCGAGAATAAACTCCGAAGGAAGGAATTAAATAACTTGACAAGACAAATAAGAATTATGATATGCTTATCCTCCACCAATAAAATTGATGAGAAGCAATGGATTCGCATACAACTTAATCTCGTTGAAAAGATTAAAGATGGATATATCGCAAACTTGCGAAATCTTCATGAAACACAGGTAGGATTGGAATAAAATGAATGGATTGATATGATAGCACCGGAAAAGAGCTCTTGAGAGAACCACCGGGAAGAATTAAATCGATTGATGAAAAAGAACGACCACCGTAAGAATTGAAATTGAGTGAACACAAGAGAATAAATCGCCAGGAAGAATTAAAACACTTGGGGAAATTTAGATACAAGAGAGCGAAGGGATCGTGAAGTGATTAAAGAATACTTGAACGAAGCACCGGAAAAATGTGAGACAAAGGAAGAGGCATCAAAGAAGAATATTTGGAGGACGAGGTTGAAACTGATAACGAAGAAATCTTCTGGAATGATGGCGTTCAGAAAAACACAAAGAAGGAATTCACGAAATAATCCGGATGGTTGAAGAAATAATTTGACACGAATCGGAACAAGTAAGAGGATAGCATGAAGCTAGAACGACGAACAGTCGAGAGAACGGACAAGATTTAGAGGAACTCTTCGTCGATCTTGAAATGATGACTACAAATACCACGAAAATTATTGAGATACTCCGGAAGAATGGAAAGAGAAAGGTTGAACCCAACATGAAAAGAATTAAAAGCGATCTTCAGAAGGCACGTGACTGATGGAATCCATACTTACGTCATACATGAAAAGAATTTAGGAATACTCCGGGAAATCAAAAGAGTCAGGTAAGATCCTGGGAAAAGACCTGTGGGTTATGACCCCACCAAAAAGAAACACCACTGAACAAGGATTGAAAGGAGAAGATGCACCAGAACGATTAAAAGACTCGAATGAGGTGACTCCTCGAATTAATTGAAAGGTAGACGGATCTCCTAAGATATCTTCGGAACTCCGGAATAATTAAAAGGCGAGAGGTAAACGAGCAAGGGGAACACACTTAAACCGAGGGAAAATAATATGCTGAGTACCGAGTACAAATTGAATTGGAATCACCGGAAAAGAAGACGAGATGAAGAATGACAAACGAGATGAGAATTCACTAGTTGAAACAATTGATGAAATGCAGCAAGGACTTCACACGAGTAGGATGGATACTCGATTACGGACTCCGGCTCCGAGAAGAAAAAGGGTGGGCGGGTGGGAAAAGAAAGACCACTTCGGACGGGGAAAACAACATCGGAAGGAAAAGAATTGAGGGTTAAACTTGCAAAAAAGAAGAGGGTTGAATCCACTTGACGAGAGATGCACCAGATGAAAGAACTGACAACACAACGAACGAAAACTAACCACGAGATCCTAAAAAAATTGAAGAGGAAGAGAAGTAATTCAAAACACCTACGTCAAGATTCCTCACCACAGCGACGAAGGGGCCGAGGAGTAAAAAGAATTCCTACTCTCCGATATAACTAGACTCCGAAAAAGTTTTCTTCTAGACTCAACAACGGCCAAGCTACGCTCAATCAAGGGGGCTCCTATGGTCGGTCGAGGCTCTGGTACCAACTTGTCAGGCCCAAGATGTGATTCTATCCCGATCACATGACACTTACGTGATTGGGGCACAACCATATTTCGGGCGCTTAGCAAGATGGATATCATTACATCATACCATTACATACATACATGGGGGATACAACAATACATACAAGTCACATGAATACAACAACATCAATGCAAGGCATCCGACTACGGATGCGAACATGAAAAGCACAACGACATCCATTTGCTATCCCAGGTTGCCGACCCGGAACCTAACCCAAGACTGAAGAAGAAGAAGAAGAAGAAGAAAGAACTCCAACACAACGATCAACGCTCTCACGTCAAGTCATCGAAAACCTGCACCTGCAACTGTTGTTGTAGTATCTGTGAGCCACGAGGACTCAGCAATCCCATAACCATGGGTAACAAGACTAGAAAAGCTTAATGGGTAGGAAGAGGTAAAGTGGTGAGGTTGCAGCAGCGACTAAACAAAAGTATGGTGGCTAACTTACGAGTACAAGAATAAGATGAGCAACTACGCAAGCGGTCGCAAACTAGTAATGATCGCTAAAGATCATGAACTACCTACGAGTCAAACATGACCCCACCGTGTTCTCTTCTCAAAGTGAAAAGAGACAGTCACGGTTACTCACACAGTTGTGTGTTTTACTTCGGATCCTCTGTCAAGTTTTCTACAACCGGACATTAACAAATTCCAATCTGCCACATAACCGCGGGCACGTCTTTCGAAAGATCATAACCCTACAGGGGTGTCCCAACTTAGCCCATCACAAGCTCTCACGATCAGCAGAAGTAATAATAATATTACCCCTTATCTTAGGGACAATCCGATCACGCTTGGTATCCCGGTGCACAAGACATTTCGACAATGGTAAAACAAGTCCAGCAAGACCTCCCGGCGTGCCGACACCCTGATAGTAGCCGCGCGTATCTTGTCTCAGGCCACGATCGGATGGGACAACCTACGGGAGCAAGATACCTCGAGTTTCCCCGTGGCGGCCCCACAGTCTGCCCGTTTGGGACCAACACCATCAGCACTGGCCCACCTGCTATGTAGAAAGAAACCCCGGGGACGCGACCCCCTATGAATTTTTAATTAATTAATTAAGTTATTATTATGAGGCAAATTAAAACCAATGTTGGGCCTTGCTGGAGGAATTTTATTCAAAGACGAAGTGTCAAGGGGTCCCCATATACCCAACCGTGTAAGGAACGCAAAATCAAGGAACATAATGCCGGTTTATCGGCTCCTAAGGTGGCATGAGTGGAACAAAACACCGAGCAAAAGGCCAAGCCTTCCACCCATGCCCAGTATATAGGTGTGTTAATAAATATAAGACATATTGTGATATTCCCAAAGCATCAAGTTCCAACATGGAACGATCTTCATCTTCACCTGCAACTAACAACGCTATAAGAGGGGCTGGGCAAGCAGGTAACATAGCCAAATAATGGTTTGCTGGGAAGGTGTCAAAGGTCAGAGGTTTCATGGCAACAAGGAGAGGGGCTGACAATAATGATGGGTAGCGCGGCATATAACGATAGCATCGAGACAACTAAGCATGGCAATGATAGTAAAGGTATCCAAGGGTATGATCATCTTGCCTGAGAACCCGCAAGGAAGAAGAATGGATCCGAGAAGAAGACAAAGAAGAAGCCTTGAAGACGAACCACGTGTAGACGAACGAATCCTCACGATCGCAACGGAACAAGCACTAACGAGAAGAAGCAAGCAATATGGTAAACACACAACACAAGAACATGACAATATGCTCAACCAAGTATGATGCAAGACAAGTCTATATATGATGCAATACATGGCAAGGGATGAAGCACACAAGAACAACATCACCCAACAAGTTTAAATGAGGTCGAAAACTACACATAACAAATCCGGTAAGTCCTCATATGCATAATTTGAAATTAGTCCAGATCTGAACAAACCTTAAGTTAAAGTTGTTAAACAGCAGGTTAACATGCACCATGATGATCTACACGAAATTCTAGTCAAGTTTCATATAAAGTTTGTTTAATTCGGAGCTACGGCCTAGAAGATATGAGCAAAACAAGTCAAGCATGGCAACGGTGCAAGATGCACCCAAACATCAAGCAAACACTCACTCGAAACATGTAACAACATGATATTATGCTTCTACATGCAAAATCACACAAGTTTCATATAGGGCACGCTCAAAATGGAGCAACGGTTCAACACATACACACGAAACAAGATATAACAACAAGTTGAAGTTAACAACCACATAGCAACTTTGGAGCAAGATATATATATGTTACAGCACTCAAACATGTTAACAAGAAGCATGGATGTGAAATAGACATTATACTTAACAAGCATGAACTTAGAACACACCCAAAAGCTTGATGGAACACAATTAACCAAGCATGGCAAGTTGCAATTAAATTATCCAGACTTAGTCAAAATCTGGGAAGGCAAAAACATCATCACGATGCTGCCTTCGGAGGCACAAAACAACAAGCATATCAACTCTAATAAGAACATAAAGAGCATGGACATGTAGTAGACATCACATACATCAAACAACTCCATTGGAGCAACTCCATAGGAGGCATGGATCAATAACAACAAGCTTCACCAAATTGAACATGCTGATAAAACCTGACAGGTATAATTTATAGCAACTTGAGAGCAAGAAATAAATAAGCTACAACAGGTCATATGAGCAAGCAAGGGCATGAATGGATAGACAATAACATGGACAACAAGACATGATCTTTGGCCACTCCAAAACAAGCATGGATTTGAGTCGGGCATAAGCAAACATAGCATCAGGTTATAACAGATTCCAGACTTTGCAGTTTTTTCACTAAGTATAAAACAGCAACAACAACATGGCATGTTTACAAGCTTGTTTAAGTCACCTCAAGGCATATCATGGAAAATGGATTGCACCACAGCAAAGACCATATGATCGTGCTTCTAAAACATATAGACATGTGGCATGAAGACAAATACATCAATAGCAATGGGCAAGTGAAATCAGCATCTCATAACAAGTTTCAGCACTTAACAGTCACATGCACTTTTGCCATAGAGATTAACATGGCAATATGGACTCAAACAAGCATTCTATAGCAACCATCATGTAGTACACTTAACAATGAACATTTTGACATATCATATGCTCCATTTGGATAAACATGCACCAAGTTATCATATCTCAAAAATGGCATCAAATTAACAAGTAGCAGCAGTTTATAACAAGTAGCACTCTTGCAATAGAGATTAGGGCATCAAGATGAGCTCAAACAAGAATGGCACAATGGAAGAAAGTGAAGAGCATATCACCACAATCATTTTGACATATTATTCACTCAATTTGGATCACCACACAAAAAGTTACAGCCACTCAAACATGCATACATAATTAATGATTTTTAGGACTTAGCAGTTTTTTACAGACAAAAGAAAAAAAACGGACAGGCGACATATAGCTATATAGCGCGCGAGCGAGGGGTAGCGGGTTGCTCACCACATGGGCTTGGCCCAGAGCAGAGTAGAGGAGGAAGAGGCAGGCCTGGGCCCGAGGAACCACTGGGCCGGCCTGGGCGGTGGAGAGATCGTGGCCCACGACGGCGGCGGGGCGAGGCCAAGGCCCAGGCGCTGGGGCGAGAAGGCGCTCGTCGTCCTCCCCGATCCCCCCTGGATCAGGGGCAAGGGCAGCGGCGCTGGGGACTTCTCCGGCGGGGCTGACGGAGGAGGAGGCCGGAGGGCGGATCCGGCGAGCGGGGTCTACGGCTGACCGGAGGGAGGCGGCGGAGCTCGCGACTGGCGCGGCGGGGCGCTCGGCGGAGCTCTAGATGGCGCTCGGCGGCGGGGAAGGCGAGGCCGGGCGCCGGCGCGGGCACCACAGCAGTGGCGCTTGACCGGAGGGAGGCGGCGACAAAGGAGCGGGGCGGCGGCGAACCTCACCGGCGGGGGGGGGGTCGGGCACTGGAGCCTGCGGCTGGCGACGGCGGCGACTCGGGCCTGCGCGGGCCCCGGATGGGCTCCGCGGGCCGCGGCGGCGGGAGAGAGAGAGAGAGGGTGAGGTGGCAGATGCCCATTGGCTGGAGGTGGCGGCGGTGCTGACGTGGCGACGTCTGGTTGGTCCGGGCGACGTGGAGGGCTGTGGACATGTTCGGGAGGTGGACGGATATGTCCGGCGCGCGGTGGGAGCGGGGCTAGGGTTGGATCTGCGAGAAAAATATGGGGGAGACGCATATTTATAGGTAGAGGGAGCTAGGAGTGTCCAAATGAGGAGCGGTTCGTGGCCACGCGATCGTGATTGAACGGCCAAGAGCATGGAGGGGTTAGAATGGGCTTGGTGGGCTGTTGTAAAGGGGTGCTGGGCCAAAAGGAAAAAAGGCTTCCGGCGGTTAACGCGGTTAACCGTTGGGCTATCAAACGAACTCCGAATGCGACGAAAATTGACAGGCGGTCTACCTATGCTATAATAAGACCACACGCCAAGTTTCAACCCATTCCAAGAACATTTTTCGGCCACTCATAAAATAAATATTCGGAGGTGCCGCGGGCACGTGCAAGTGTGTCTGGGCTCAGAACGGACAACGGAAAGGACGGGCGGACTCGGACGGATGCAAGTTTTAAAAACATGATGATGCAACACACATGATGACAAGGCAAAGATGCAACACGCAAGCAGATGACATGGCAACAACGACGAATAACTGGCTGACACCTGGCGCACCGGTCTCGGGGTGTCACACTTCCCTAATTGGAGGTATCGACCAGAGGCATGACAACGGACCGAATAAAGACCTTCCCATAAAGGCAAATGTGGTTGCATTGGGAAAAACTCGATTCACTGGCACCATGACCCGGTCAACAAATTTTTCAAGTTGAGTTATCAGCAGGTTCAACTTAAAAATAACCGGTGTCATAAAATGCCATGCATATGCAACACACCAATATGCATTACCGTAAAGAACTGGATCAGCTCTACCATACTAAGTGTAAGCATCACCACTTCTAATATTCCTCTGGTTAGGATTTACTTTCAATTAAAACAGAATATATTCTAGCAAAATTTTACCAGAGTTCTTAGGCCAGAAAATGACTTCACAAAAATATTTATATCCATAACCATATTAGTTCTTCATAACCCAAATCTTCTTCTAGTTACATTAACAACTTAATCAACTTCCAACTTTCTGTAAATTAAATACAACAACTAACTACAGCAACCAACAGAATACACATATCAAAAATAATTCATGTGCATGGATTAACTCATTTATTCAATTTGAAAAATCGCAAATATTGAAATGGCACCATGAAAATGCTGATGTGGCTTGCCTTAGTGCAAATGAGGTTCACAAGCCTCCTGGTGATCCTCAAGACAAGCTTCACCTTCTGAAAAGATTTAAAAGTACAAAAGGAAAAAAAATATAGAACCATTCTAAAATTCACCAGAAAATCTACACAGCACGGAAAGATCTCATTTTTTGTGTGCTGCAAGATTTCTTTACAAAGAACACAATGCAAAAATAATCAATTCATTTGGACTTATGGTTAAAAAGTTATTGCTGTTTTAAGTTCTCTGAAATATATATAAATTTGAAATTTAAATAAACAGACTGGGAAGGGGTGACGTCGAAGGCGTAAAGACCCAGGGCGCCACCATTCATACCGCTTCGCGCGAGTACAGAGTGGCTAACTAGCGGGGTTCGCTAGTCAGGTGAGGGGGAGTGGGAAAGAGGAACGGAGGCGGCCGTAGCTTCGCGGGAGCGCACGCCGGCGACGCGAGCTCCTTGGCCAAGATGAGAGGGATAGATCTACAAAGGGGATTGAGGTGCACCTGCCCATACCCGTAGCATAGCTAGGGGTGGTCGGACGACGTCGGAAACGGCCTCGCAAGCGGAGGCAGAACGAGGTGGTCGCCGGAGTTGAGGACGACGACGAGCAACGGTGACTCCACAGGTTCCAACTAGGTGGAACAGCACCACCAGAGAGTGCCGGAGGTTCTGGAAGGGTTGCCCTGGCCTGAGAGGGGCTGGAGCTACCGTGACGACCCAAGGGGATCGCCGGCGAGCTCAAGCTCGGGAATGGCGGCCTGCGGCCTGCCCGGTCGGGCTACGACTTTCTACGCAGTTGTGGAGTGTGTGGGGGTGGAGTGAGGTGCTCGAGAAGGCTTGGAGGGGCTCCATTTAAAGTCGAGCCAAGAGGGGGGATCGGGGCTCCGCCGGCGACACCTGGACGCTGCGCCCGGCGATGAACGGCGTCAGTGAGAGGGGGAGAAGGCGATGTGGTTCACGCGAGGACTGTGGACGAACGGAGACGAGCACAAGATCATTGGGAAGGCGACGAGCACAGTGCGCACCGCACTGTTGCCTTGGCCGAACCGCGCCCGTGCTCGCTGTGGCGAGCTCCGGAGAGCTCTGGCGTCGGCGAGTGCTAGGAGGAGCTGTAGAAGTCGAGACGACGATGGTGGCGAGGTTAGGCAAGCTCTGGCAGGCGGGGAAGCGAGCACGCGTGAAACAGAGCACTCGGCGGCACTGAGAGCGCGTCGACTAGCAGCTTGGCATGGTGCACACGCGTGGTCACCGCGTGAACTCTGCCTCCAGGCCGACTTGGGGACAAAGATCATGTCTGGCGTGTTGTTCGTGGTAGATTTGAATGTTACCCTGGTTTGGTTTGGACCCACACGCAGTAGAAGAGATTTCACCAGCTTGGTAAGTTTCTGGATAGTAACTTTGAGAGCTTACTGAGGTAAAATGGCTGGGAGTTGGAAGTTGTGCTTTGGAGGCTAGCCCTAAGTTACTAAGGTAAAGATGCACAAGGAGTTTCAGATACAATGGAGCAAGTAAAGTGGTAGTTGATGTAGAAACTACCATTTCTGTCCAGAACAGAAAACAATTTATGTAGCAAAAATATTCCAAAAAGTGGTGCAATATTTTTTCTCAGGAAGGTGTCCTAGGGTTCAAAGAATATTTGTGAATTTCCTCAGATTTTTGTGGGCAAGAAAAATGGGGGTTGCTTTGGAGCACAATGAGCTAACTAGGGTTTTCGAGGGAACAATGAATATTTTTCAATAAAGAAAAATATTCCAACAATTATTTTAGGGTGAACCAGAGGGGAAGAGATGATTTGAGATGGAGATGAGGCACTTGGGTGACAGCCAAGGGTACCCAAGTGTTTAAGTCCGTATGAAAAGATTCAAAAACCCCAAGGTTTAAACTAAATTCAAATGAAACTCATGCAAATAAAAGAGGGCAAAAATCAGGCTGTCACACATATGGTGCTCTCTGTGTCGCGCAAGCATGAGGGATCCCTGCTGTAGGGTTTGCAATATATTCATGATTTGCTTATGGTGGGTGGCATGAGTGACAGAAGCACAAACTCGAGTAAGTAGGTTGTTTGTGTATGGGAATAAAGATGACTTGATACCTTATAATGCTATGGTTTGGTTTTACCTTAATGATCTTTAGTATTTGCAGATGCTTGCTAGAGTTCCAATCATAAGTGCTTACGATCCAAGTAGTGAAAGTATGTTATCTTATGCCTCTCCCTCATATAAATTGCAATAATGTTACTGGTCTAGTTATCGATTGCCTAGGGACAAATAACTTTCTTGTGACAAAGACCTCACTACTAAAACTAACCTAGTTGTTTCTTTATCTAAACAGTCCCTAGTTTTTATTTGTGTGCTCTTTATTATCTTGCAAACCTATCCCGTTACACTTACAAAGTACTTCTAGTTTGATACTTGTTCTAGGTAAAGCGAACTTCAAGCGTGCGTAGAGTTGTATCGGTGGTCGATAGAACTTGAGGGAATATTTGTTCTAATTTTAGCTCCTCGTCGGGTTTGACACTCTTACTTATCGAGAAAGGCTACCACTGATCCCCTACACTTGTGGGTTAACAAGACCTTTTTGTGTTGCCGTTGCCGTTGAAGACCCTAAGAAACACCTTCCCTACCAATGTGAGTTTAGTGATAATGGAATCTTATCTTTCTATGCCAAAGATGATTATAATTACTTTGATATTGAACAAATTGAAGAATTTTTTGCTTTTAATGGTGCTTATGAAATTTCTTCTTTGATTGAAAAGTGTGATACTACTATTTATGAATATGAAAAATTTGCCATACTTAAATATTGCTATGATAACTATGCTTCTAATGCTTATGTTAGACCATACATTGAGCACTTCTCTGCTATCCAAGAAGAGACTAATATCTTGCAGGAATCTATGGAAGAAGAAATTGATGACAATGTGAGCTCATTAGATGAAAAAGATAAGGAGGAGAGCTAAGAACAAAAGAAGGAAGAGTGGATTGATCACTCATGCCCACCTTCTAATGAGAGTAACTCTTTAACCCATACATTTTTTAATTTCCCTTCGTGCTTACCGAAGGATGAATGCCATGATGATTGCTATGATCCCTTGGATTCGTTTGAAATATCCCTTTTTGATGAACTTGATGCTTGCTATGCATATAGCTGATGTGTAACATCCCAAATTTTTAATTTGGAATGTTATACATAGGTCATCTTGCATATCATATTTATATTGCATTCGTGTGTTGCAATCCTTGAAATTCTAAGCAACTCAAGGACCCACGGAGAGAGTTGGTGATTTTACCGTTTTCATATTTGAGTTTTCTCAAATATCGGTACGAGGATCACTTTGGTTTTAATTGTTTTCTCTTCGAAAATATTTCATAAAAAAATATGGGAGGAGATAATATGACTGCTCCAAAACAAAAGAAATATTGGAGGAAAAATATTAAAATCAATTATTGTATTTTATTTGGATTGATTTGCAATTTTATTTGCATAGGAAAAATACGCGTTTTTCAAAATTGCATTTAGGCCCGGGAAAAATGTTCATGTTGTCCTAAATATTATTAGAGGACGGTGAAAATTTACTTCGGAATTTTTTGAGTCTGTTTAGTTTTTTGCCCGTTTTGCTGCGTCAGGACTATTTATAAAAAAAAGTAACCGACCTACCGGGCTGTGTCCGGCTAGGACACTGCGCCCGAGGCCGCTTTAAAGCCTGCCCGAGCCAGCGCCTCAGCCCACCCGCGTCCCCGAACCCTAGTCGATCCGCGCCGCCTCGCCGCCGCTTTGTCGATGCCGCTGCGCCGCCTCGCCGCCGCGCCACCTCTCCGCCCCGCCGCCGGAGGTATAGCCGCCGCCTCCGCCTGTTTTCACGAGAAAATCGTTCGGTTTTTTTAGAAACCCTAGTTCGTTTTTTAGTTCGGGTTTTCCCCGGTTTTCCAGTTTGGATATAATTTGCGAAAGTTCGTTCGTTTAGATATGTTAACGAACGTTTTCGTTCGTTAGTTACTTTTAGCGAACGTTTGTTCGTTAGCCTGTTCGTCGCGTTTTCTTTTTCAGGGTTTTCCGCGATTATTTTCATCGCGATTTCTGCCTTGATTTTCGTTTTAGTTTATCTTTTCGCTCGTTAGTCAGAATCAGGCGATTCAAGCGCCTAGATCTTCGTATCAGAGCCATCTTTTTGTTTAACCAACTTGAACAAGGTTTTGGTATTGTAAAATTTGACTTTAGTTCAATCTAGTAAACGGATCTTGTTTTTTTCGTAGTTTGAGTTTCTTTGCTCCGTTTGATTTGATTCTTTTTGCAAACCGGAGTTCTTCAGTTGAACTTTCTGGTAAGATCTTCTTATTTGTGCTTTACCCGTGCATCCTTGCTTGGTTGCTTATGTGTGCTATTGTTTGCTTGCGATAGAATTCCCGGAGTGCGAAGCGTGCTACTACGAGTCCCTAGGTTTTGCGAATCGTCAGCAAGGCAAGTAACACTTTGAGCATACCCTTTATTACCCAGTTTTATGCATTAGTTCAACCCTCACACATTGCATGAGTAGG
>LR738715.1:641668668-641728381 GCA_902687465.1 Secale cereale
GTTACTTCTACATTATGCTTAGATTGCCATGATATGCTCGTAGACGTGGATTGGGTTTGAGAGTATCCATGACAGATGTGAGATTGTTAAATTAATGATTCAACTTAAGGTGGCTACTTTAATACACATCTGGGTGGATTGGTTGCAGGGCACGTGGAGAATCCAGTGTTGTCCTAGGAAATCCCGGGGGGTACCGTGTGATTATCCTACGAAATGCCACCTAGGCTCAAAGGGATCATAAAACTATTCATGCTAGAAACTCTCGTGTGCAGTCACAATGCCATTATGGGCTCTGGCTCTGTTGAGTATGTTGTGTGAGCTCTTTCAGTGGTGGACTAGCAGATGTAGGGGAAACTAGGTGTACGGGTCCACCCGGGTAAAGAGTAAATGCTTCTGAAAGACTATGTCTCGTTCATCCGTTTCTCAAACACCATGCAGTGCGAGAAATCCAACGGAGGAGATCGAGTCATGTGGGGAAAAATGTGCAAACCTCTGCAGAGTGTACAAACTAATCATGATTAGTTGTGTCCCTGGTTATGGACATCTTGAGTATCTGGTACTTGAATTATTGGATTGATCTCATCACTCTAAAACTAATTTGTTGGGTTAATAAAGATGGCTTTAATTAGGATTGAGTTGGAGGAACCTTCTCAATGATATTTCAACTACCATGATAGTTAAAATAAAATGTATTCCTTTGTTGTAGGGAAAAATTGGCTTTATGCAAAAACTTTAACCTTAGAGCTTCCACCAGCCATATAGGCATGTAGTGTTAGCCTTTATTCTGTTACTTGCTCTACTGTGTTATCTTGCCGGCATATTCCATGCGCTGACCCGTTTCGGGCTGCAACATGTCATGTTGCAGACTTTTCATAAGAAGAGTAAGGTGCGCTAGGTCGTTTGTCCTGCACTCAGCTATGCCGTTGGAGTTGATGGACTCACTTATCTTCCAAGCCTTCCGATGTTATCGTGTTAGATGGCCTTATGCCATATATTTTGTAATAAGTTTTCTTTTGAGACATTTGACGTAATGTGTGTGTGATTGCCACTCTGTTATAAATCCTTCAAGTACTGTGTGTGTCAGCATTACCGATCCAGGGATGACACAAAACACAGAGACTTCGGTCCATTCGGATCGCGGTCGCTACAAGATGGTATTAGAGCACACGCTGAATGTAGGACACGACCACTAAGATGTGCCATAGGTCACTCTTCTCTGCTCATTTCTGACCCCTCTCCATTTTCTACTCTTTAGAATGGTGGACCCAAGGAACAGGTTCACCCAACTGGATGAAGACACACCTTTTGGAAGACACTTGAAGGAAGTCACTAGGTACCTGAACATCGGAATACGAAGCTTCACCGGGACCTACACTGCCACTTTACCAGAAGTGGAGCGATGGAATATTCAAGATCAAATTCCCGGGAGGACATTCGTGCCAATCACTGAGCCCATTGGGTTTTCCTTTGATGCACCAACCTGGAGCCTAGGTAAGAGCATGGCCGCCCACATTGCTATGGGACGAATTGGAGAAGTCTACAAACAAGAGCTGAAGGACACTATCTACCAGATATGCGGGCACCGAGATGAGCAATGGGACATGATCAGTACCAGGAAGGATAGGTCCATTGCAGCTTTCGTCCAAGAGTTAAACTAACACATTCGTCGACAGGAGCACCAGATGTGCACAAGCATGATGGATTTGAAGAAGGCGTTAACCAGGAGCACGGAGCTAGAAGAGGAACTCAAGTCTACACGTGATGGATATGAGGAGGAAATCGCAATACTTGTGGAGAAGAATGACGACCTGACAAGGAAGCTAGGAGTATTTATGGGAGACCCCGCACCAGGAGGAGAAGAAGACGAACCCAAGGAGATTCGTTCTGAGGACTATATCATCATCGACGACACCGACTAAGACCCTGATGATAGTGATGATGACTATGAAGATGAAGCTGGAGCAGATATCATGGCATCTTCCACCAATCAAAATTTCTAGAAGACCACCACATGAATAGTAGTTTTCCCCCCATATAGTAGAAGTTCAAGCACTTTTGTAACGTTAGTTTAGATCTTTTGTATGCCCTTGCTTGAAATTGATTAGTGTGATATGATTGTGTTTGTCTCATGTGCATATGGGTAGTGAATTTCTCCCTAGACCTCATTTCTATTCTAATCTCTACCCTCTAAACCCATCAGATGCCTTCGAGACGTGAGCCTGGATTTCAGTTTCGCCCCGAGCTCACTCAGTTGATCCAGTAGCAGAACACTTTGATGCAACTGCTTGTCCAGAACCAGAAAAACTCCACCACCACCACCAGTGGACAACCTAGCCCGTTTTCTAAGGTTGCAGTCGCCAGTGTTTTCTAGTAGCGTTGAGCCAATAGTTGCTGATGACTGGCTACGCAAGATTGGAAGGGAGTTGACCACCGCAGGTTGCACAGATGCTGAGAAGGTGCATTTTGCCGCACATAAATTGGATTGACCAGCAGCCTCATGGTGGGAGAATTACACAGCCACTTTTCATATAGCCAATGTCACTTGGGTTCAGTTTCAGCAAGCTTTTTGCACCGCCCATGTCTCAACTGGAGCTATGAGCATGAAGAAGTGTGAGTTTCACAACTTGTGCCAAGGAAATCGTACTGTAGCTCAGTACATTGATGAGTTTAGTACTCTATCTCGCTATGCCCCTGATGATGTGGCCACAGATGCCGCGAAGGAAGAGAAGTTTATGGAAGGGCTGAATGATGAGATGAGTATACAGTTGATGGTGTCAACATTCAACAAATACCAGGGGTTGGTAGACATGGCTCTTATGATTGAAGGGAAGCAACAACAGACTGAGAGCCGCAAGAGGAAGTATGGACAAGGAAAGAATAATTCTGGAGCCCAGCAGAAGCCCCGTTTAACCCTGAACTTGGGAGGATATACCCATAACCATGAAAGCCACACCCATAATGGAGGGACTTCTCATAACCACAATGGCCCCAAGAATGGGAATGGGAATGGAGCAAATAATAATCAGAACCGCTCCACTCCATTCACACCCGCCAAGAGGGATTTAGGTCACATTACTTGTTTCAAGTGCGGGAAGAATGGACACTACGCCGCGGAGTGCCTGGAAGCAAAGAATGGGAATGACAAAGGAAGTGATGGGAAGAAGCCCAACCCTTTCAATAGGGGACAAGTGAACCACGTGAACGTGGAGGAGGTTGAAGAGCAGCCAGATGCTGTTGTCGGTAAGTTTTTGGTTAAGTCATTTACCGCAATAGTTCTTTTTGATATCGGTGCATCGCATTCATACATTTCAAGGGGATTCGTGGATAGATATAAGTTGCCCACCAAAGTACTTATGACCTCTATGTTAGTAAGCTCACCAGGAGCTGAGTATATGGCAAATCAAGGATGTTTTCATATGCCATTGACCATTGGACGCCATGTTTTCCCCTCAAAACTGATAGTTTTGGAGTCACAAGGATTGGATGTGATACTAGGTGTTGATTGGCTATCGATGTATGGAGGGAACATCGATTGTGCCAGTAAGTCGATTTTACTTACCACCCCAGAGGGAAAAAGGATCAAGTATGTATCTAAGCATGCGCCTAGGAGGACATAAGTAAATTCTCTCTCGGGAGTTGTTCAGGAGGAAGTGCCTGTAGTAAAGGATTACCCGGATGTATTTCCAGAGGAGCTACCAGGCATGCCGCTAGATAGAGACATTGAGTTTTTGATAGAGCTATTTCCAGGCACTGGACCAATATTGAAGAGACCATACCGGATGCCAGCGAATGATCTAGAGGAGATCAACAAGCAGATTAAGGAGTTATTGGAGAAAGGATTCATTTGACGAAGTTCATCACCCTGGGGAGCCCCAGTGCTCTTGGTCGAGAAGAAGGATGGATCTTTAAGGATGGTCGTTGATTATCGGGCACTGAGCGAAGTGAAGATTAATAATAAGTACCCACTGCCGATGATCAATGACTTGTTCGACCAACTGCAAGGAGCTAAAGTATTCTCCAAGATCGATCTACGATCAGGATACCACCGGTTGAAAATCCGAGAAAAGGATATACCTAAGACAGCCTTCACCACAAGGTATGGGCTATATGAGTATACGGTTATGTCATTTGGATTAACTAACGCCCCTGCCTATTTCATGATTATGATGAATAAGGTGTTCATGGAGTTCTTGGATAAGTTTGTCGTGGTATTCATTGATCATATTTTGGTATATTCGAAGAACGAAGAGGAACACAAGGAGCATTTGCGTTTGGTTCTTGAGAAGCTCAGAGAACACCAGTTATATGCCAAGTTTAGCAAATGTGAGTTTTGGTTGAAGGAAGTTGGATTCTTAGGACATGTTATATCAAGAGAAGGTATATCAGTGGATCCTATTAAGGTGCAGGCAGTAACTGAGTGGTTGGCACCCACCTCAGTTGGAGAAATCTACAGTTTTCTTGGACTCGTGGGATATTACCAGAGATTCATAGAGAATTTCTCCAAGATTGCAAAGCCTACAACGGCATTGTTGAAGAAGGACACAAAGTTCCATTGGACCGAGGAGTGCGAAGAATGTTTCTAGGAGTTGAAGAAACATTTCACGATAGCCCCAGTGCTGATCTTGCCAGATATACGCAAGGATTTCCAAGTGTATTGCGATGATTTATGCTTAGGACTTGGAGGAGTACTCATGCAGGACGGAAGAGTTGTTTCTTATGCATCCCGTCAACTTCAACCGCACGAGTTGAATTATGCTACGCATGATTTGGAGCTAGCAGCCGTGGTGCCTGCGCTCAAAACCTGGAGACATTTCCTTATTGGAAATCATTGTGATGTGTACACGGATCACAAGAGTTCGAAGTACATTTTCGCCCAGAAGGAACTGAACCTCAGATAGAGGAGATGGTTGGAGCTCATAAAGGATTATGATATGAGGCTGCACTATCATCCACGCAAGGCCAATATCGTTGCAGACGCTTTGAGCCGGAAAAGTTATGTCAATACCCTAGTAAATGGAGGATTGCCACGAGAGTTAGCAGATGATCTCAGGGAGCTTCGTTTGGAGATAGTTCCTAGAGGTTTTGTTGCAGCCTTGGAGGTTCAGTCAACATTATTGGGAAAGATACGAGAAGCTCAGAAGGATGACAAAGAAATTGCAGAAATAAAGGAGAAGATGAGTGAAGGAAAAGCCAAGGGTTTTCGTGAGGATGAACACGACACCTTGTGGTTCGAGGATCGTGTCTATGTGCCCAACAACGCCAAGATCAGGAAGCTGATACTACAGGAAGCACATGACTCGCCATACTCGATACACCTCGGAAACACTAAGATGTATTTGGATTTGAAGGAACATTTCTGGTGGACAGGAATGAAGAAGGACATTGCCGAGTATGTAGCCGTATGTGATGTATGCCAGAGAGTGAGGGCAGAACATCAGAAGCCAGCAGGATTACTGCAGCCTATGCCGATACCCGAATGGAAGTGGGATAAGCTTGGCATGGACTTTATCACCGGATTACCCAGGACCCGATCGGGATATGACTCAATCTGGGTAGTAGTGGATCGCTTGACCAAAGTAGCCCACTTTATCCCCGTGAAAACCACTTATACCAGTGCGAAGTTGGCCAAGATATACATGACCAAGATCGTATGTCTGCACAAATTTTCGAGGACCATCGTATCAGATAGAGGAGCATAGTTTACTTCAAAGTTTTGGCATCAGTTGCACTAGACTTTGGGAACCAGGCTAGAGTTCAGTATAGCCTTTTACCCGCACACTGATGGACAGACCGAGAGAGTCAATCAGGTTCTGGAGGACATGTTGAGAGCTTGCGCTCTAGATTATGGATCTAGTTGGGATGACAACTTGCCCTACGGAGAGTTTTCGTACAATAACGGTTACCAGGTCAGCTTGAAGATGGCACCGTTCGAAGCATTGTATGGGAGGAGATGCCGAACGCCGTTGATGTGGGATGAAGTCGAAGACCGTCAGTTATTCGGACCAGATCTGATTAAAGAGTCAGAAGAGATGGTTAAGCTGATTCGAGATAGATTGAAGGTAGCTCAGTTCAAGCAGAAGAGTTATGCAGACTCAAAGCGCAAAGAAGTAGCCTATGAAATCGGAGACATAGTGTATCAGAGAGTGTCACCTCTGCGAGGTGTTAAGCGTTTCGATGTTAAGGGAAAGTTAGCCCCGAGATTTGTAGGGCCATACAGTGTTTTGGAATGCATGAGAGAGGTTGCCTACAAGTTAGAGTTACCCAAAGGATTGTCGGGAGTCCATGACGTGTTTCACGTTTCCCAGCTTAAGAAGTGCCATGCTGAGATGGCCGATATTCCTCTGAGAGATACAGTGCCCCTGGAAGCAATTCAGCTGGATAGTGATCTAACCTACGAGGAGAAACTAGTCAAGATCCTTGAGTTTGCCAGCAGAGTCACCCGCGGCAAGGTTATCAAGTTTTGCAAAGTTCAGTGGAGCCACCATACCAAAGATGAAGCCACCCAGGAACGAGAGGATGATCTACACAAGGACCACACACCTATTTTCTAGCCAACCCGAATCTCGAGGGCGAGATTCATCTTAAGGGGGATAGGTTTGTAACATCCCAAATTTTTAGTTTGGAATGTTATACATAGGTCATCTTGCATATCATATTTATATTGCATTCCTGTGTTGCGATCCTCGAAATTTTAACCAACTCAAGGACCCACGGAGAGAGTTGGGGATTTTACCGTTTTCATATTTGAGTTTTCTCAAATATCGGTACGAGGATCACTTTGGTTTTAATTGTTTTCTCTCCGAATATATTTCATAAAAAAATATGAGCGGAGATAATATGACTTCTCCAAAACAAAAGAAATATTGAAGGAAAAATATTAAAATCAATTATTGTATTTTATTTGGATTTATTTGCAATTTTATTTGCATAGGAAAAATACGCGTTCTTATAAATTGCATTTAGGTCATTATTAGAGGACGGGGAAATTTTATTTCGGAATTTTTCGAGTCCGTTTAGTATTTTTTTTCCGTTTTGCTGTGTCATGACTATTTATAAAAAAAAGTAACCGACCTACCGGGCCGTGTTCGGCTAGGACACTGCGCTCGAGGCCCCTTTAAAGCCCGCCCGAGCCGGCGCCTCGGCCCACCCGCGCCCCCGAGCCCTAGCCGCTCCGCACCTCGCCGCTGCCGCCGCGCCGCCTCGCCGCTGTGCCACCTCGCTGCCCCGCAGCCGGCCCGATCCTGCCGGAGGTATAGCCGCCGCCGCCGCCGTCGGTTTACGCGAGAAAACCATTCGTTTTTTAGATCAGTTTTTCCCTGGTTTTCAGTTCGGATCTAATTTGCGAATGTTTGTTCGTTTAGATCTATTAATGAACGTTTTCGTTCGTTAGTTTCTTTTAGCGAACGTTCATTCGCTAGCATGTTCGTCGCGTTTTCTTTTTCAGGGTTTTTCCGCGATTATTTTCGATCGTGATTTCTGCCCTGATTTTCATTTTAGTTTAACTTTTCGCTCGTTAGTCAGAATCAGGCGATTCAAGCGCCTAGATCTTCGTATCGAAGCCCTCTTTCCATTTAACCAACTTGAACAAGGTTTTGGTATTGTAAAATTTGACTTTTGTTCAATCTAGTAAATGGATATTGTTTCTTTCGTAGTTTGAGTTTCGTTGCTCCGTTTGATTTGATTCTTTTTGCAAACCGGAGTTCTTCAGTTGAACTTTCTAGTTAGATCTTCTTATTTGAGCTTTACCCGTGCATCTTAGCTTGATTGCTTATGTGTGCTATTGTTTGCTTGCGATAGAATTCCCGGAGTGCGAAGCGTGCTACTACGAGTCCCTAGGTTTTGCGAATCGTCAGCAAGGCAAGTAACACTTTGAGCATACCCTTTATTACCCAGTTTTATGCATTAGTTCAACCCTCACACATTGCATGAGTAGGATCTCTTAACATGTGGGTCTGGGAAGTAGATTGTGGTAGAACCTATTACCCGCATTATTATCAAACCCTTGGGAGTTACTTCTACGTTATGCTTAGGTTGCCATGCTATGATCATAGATGTGGATTGAGTTTGAGAGTATCCATGAAAGATGTGAGATTGTTAAATTAATGGTTCAACTTAAGGTGGCTACTTTAATACACATCTAGGTGGATTGGTTGCAGGGCACATGGAGAATCCAATGTTATCCTAGGAAATCCCGGGGGTGCCGTGTGATTATCCTATGGAATGCCACCCAGGCTCAAAGGGATCATAAAATTATTCATGCTAGAAACTTCCGTGTGCAGCCACAATGCCATTATGGGCTCTGGCATAGTTGAGCATGTTGTGTGAGCTCTTTTAGTGGTGGACTAGCAGATGTAGGGGAAAGTAGGTGTACGGGTCCACCCGGGGTAAAGAGTAAATGCTTCTGAAAGATTGTGTCTCGGTCATCCGTTTCTCAAACACCATGCAGTGCGAGAAATCCAACGGAGGAGATCGAGCCTTGTGGGGAAAAGTTCGCAAACCTCTACAGAGTGTACAAACTAATCATGATTAGTCGTGTCCCCGGTTTTGGACATCTTGAGTATCTGGTACTTGAATTATTGGATTGATCTCATCACTCTAAAACTAATTTTTTGGGTTAATAAAGATGGCTTTAATTAGGATTAAGTTGGAGGAACCTTCTCAATGATGTTTCAACTACCATGATAGTTAAAATAAAATGTATTCCTTTGTTGTAGGGGAAAATTGGCTTTATGCAAAAACTTTAACCTTAGAGCCTCCCCCAGCCATATATGCATGTAGTGTTAGCCTTTATTCTGTTACTTGCTCTAATGTGTTATCTTGCCAGCATATTCCATGTGCTGACCCATTTCGGGCTGCAACATGTCATGTTGCAGACTTTTCAGAAGAAGAGTAAGGTGCGCTAGGTCGTTTGTCATGCACTCAGCTATGCCGTTGGAGTTGATGGACTCACTTATGTTCCAAGGCTTCCGCTGTTATCGTGTTAGATGGCCTTATGCCATATATTTTATAATAAGTTCTCTTTTGAGACATTCGATGTAATAAGTGTGTGATTTCCACTCTGCTATAAATCCTTCAAGGACTATGTGTGTCGGCATTACCGATCCAGGGATGACACAGAACACAGAGACTTTGGTCCATTCGGATCGCGGTCGCTACATGATGACCCAAAAGAATAGGGGATCAATAGTGGTCCTTTTGATAAGTAAGAGTGTCGAACCTGATACGTCTCCAACATATCTATAATTTTTTATTGTTCCATGCTATTAATTATGATGTCTTGGATGTTTAATGGGCTTTATCATACACTTTTATATCATTTTTGGGACTAACCTACTAACCCAAAGGCCCAGTCGAGATTGTTGTTTTTTGCCTGTTTCAGGGTTTTGCAGAAAAAGAATATCAAACAGAGTCCAAACGGAATGAAACCATCGCGAGTGATATTTTTGGAGAAAATCACGCACAGGGAACTTGAGAACCACGTCAGGGGAGAATCGAGGCGCCCACGTGGGTGGGGGCGCCCCCTGCCTCGTGGGCCCCTCGAGCACCCCCCCCCCTCCGGTGTGCTCCTTCCTCCTATATAAGTCTACGTACCACGAAACCTTCGATAACAGAGAGAAAACCCTAATTCCACCGTCGTAACGTTTTGTTCTCATGAGATCCCATCTTGGAGCCTGTATTGGAGCTCCACCGGAGGGGGGTCCATCATGGAGTTGTTCTTCATCATCATCATCGCCCTCACCATGAGTTGTGAGTAGTTTACCACAGACCTTCGGGTCCATAGCTAGTATCTAGATGGCTTCTTCTCTCTCTCTGGATCTCAATACAAAGTTCTCCTCGGTCTTCGAGGAGATTTATTTGATGTAATCTCTTTTTGCGGTGTGTTTGTCGAGATCCGATAAATTGTGAGTTTATGATCAAGATTATCTACGAGAAATATTTGGTTCTTCTCTGAACTTTTTATGTGTGCTCATAATATCCTTGCAAGTCTCTTCGAATTATTGGTTTGGTTTGGCCTACTAGATCTACAGTTCTTGCAATGGGAGAAGTGCTTGGCTTTGGGTTCAATCTTGCGGTGTCCTTTCCCAGTGACAGCATGGGCAGCAAGGCACGTATTGTATTGTTGCCATCGAGGATAAAAAGATGGGGTTTATATCATATTGCTTGAGTTTATCCCTCTACATCATGTCATCTTTCTTAAGGCGTTACTCTATTCTTATGAACTCAATACACTAGATGCATGCTGGATAGCGGTCGATGTGTGGAGTAATAGTAGTAGATGCAGAATCGTTTCGGTCTACTTGTCTCGGACGTGATGCCTATATACAATGATCATGCCTAGATAGTCTCATAATTATTCGCTTTTCTATCAATTGCTCGACAGTAATTTGTTTACTCGCCATAGAATATCGCTATCATGAGAGAACCCACTAGAGAAAACTATGGCCCCCGGGTCTATTCTCAACATATCAATATACATCTACTTTACTCCATAGAACATTTTTTCGGAAAATATGAAAAATACCTGGCAGAAGAAACCCACGAGAGGGGCCACTGGCTAGCCTCGAGGGTGGGGGGCGCGCCCCCCTTCCCAGGGCGCGCCCCTGCCTCAAGGGCCAGTCGGTGGGCCCCAGGTGACCATCCTCTCCTATATGAAGCGTTTTGACCTGGAAAAAAAAATTAAGAGAGGGCTTTCGGGACCAGACGCCGCCGTCTCGAGGCGGAACCGAGGCGGAAACCAATCTAGGGCACCGGCGGAGCTGTTTTGTCGGGGATACTTCCCTCCTGGAGCTAAACTCATGTTCTTGAATCTATATTCATACTCACAGTTTTGATTTTGCAGGTCATAGATCTGGTCTTGGAGGTGATCGATCTTCTGTTGAAGATTGGAGATTGCTTCTCCGAAGATCCTTGAGTCCATCTTGAGATTGTTGGCAAGCTCCGAGATCATCATCTGGTTGGCGTCAAGACCTCGTTCCACCATACCTTGGCACTTGAAAACTTGTTGCTCCATTGCTTCGAGTCTTGTCTCCATGCTTCCGGTCTTCCTCGGCCCTTCAACATCACGGATGTGCAGCACCCCCTCATGCAACTCCATGGTTTTGGGGTGGTGCAGCACCTCCGCAAGGTAGGGGTTGATGACCTTCTCGAAGAACGTGTCCTTGGGGGTGTTGGAGGACGCCATGATGATCTAGATCTGTCAAAAACAACAGCTTAAAACGAAAACAGAAGAATTCTGCGTGATACGGAGGTCAAAACCTTCGGGGGTATATATAATGATTTTTTTTCCAGCACGAAAGGAGTAACCCACAAGAAAACGGAGTCCTGGGGACATGCCGGTGCCCTCGAGGCAGGGGGGCGCGCCCCCTACCCTCGAGGCCACCTCGTGTCTCCTCCGGACTACGGTTTATTTTTCTATTTTTCTAAATATTCCAAAACGGAGAAAAATTGCCTTTAGAACTATTTTGGAGTCGGTTCACTTATCGTATCACGTACCTCTTCCTTTTCGGAGGCTAAATCGTTCTGGAAAGTGACCCTTATGTTTTCCTCCAGGGTTATGGTTTCAATAATATTAGTTTCAACATTTATAGGATTACCTGAGATATAATGCTTGATCCTTTGACCATTCACCACCTTCGGATTTGTGCCTTCAAAGTTGTTGATCTTTATGGCATCGGAACGATAGACCTCCTCGATAACGTAAGGTCCTTCCCACTTGGAGAGAAGTTTTCCTGCAAAAAATCTTAAATGAGAGTTGAATAGCAAAACATAATCACCTACGTTGAACTCACACTTTTGTATCCTTTTGTGATGCCATCTTTTAACCTTTTCTTTAAATAACTTGGCATTCTCGTAGGCCTGGGTTCTCCATTCATCGAGACAGCTAATATCAAATAGTCTCTTTTCACCGGCAAGTTTGAAATCATAATTGAGCTCTTTAATAGCCCAATATGCCTTATGTTCCAGCTCAAGAGGTAAGTGACAAGCTTTTCCATATACCATCGTATATGGAGACTTTCCCATAGGATTTTTGTATGCAGTCCTATAGGCCCATAATGCATCATTTAGTTTCTTGGACCAATTCTTTCTAGACCTATTAACTGTCTTCTGCAAGATTAATTTCAACTCCCTATTACTTAGTTCTACCTGACCACTAGTCTGTGGGTGATAGGGTGATGCAATTCTATGGTTGACATCGTACTTAGCAAGCATCTTACGGAAAGCACCATAAATAAAGTGTGAACCACCATCAGTCATTAGATATCTAGGGACTCCAAACCTCAGAAATATAACTTCTTTAAGCATCTTAATAGAGGTGTTATGATCAGCACTACTAGTTGGAATAGCTTCTACCCACTTAGTAACGTAATCAACATCAACTAGGATATGAGTGTACCCATTAGAGGTAGGAAAAGGTCCCATATAATCAAAGCCCCAAACATCAAATGGTTCAATAACAAGTGAATAATTCATAGGCATTTCTTGACGTCTACTAATATTACCGATTCTTCGACATTCATCACAAGATAAGACAAACTTACGGGCATCCTTGAAGAGAGTAGGCCAATAAAAACCGGATTGCAATACCTTGTGTGCAGTTCTATCTCCCGCATGGTGTCCTCCGTAAGCTTCGGAGTGGCACTTGCGTAAGATATGTTCCTGTTCATGCTCAGGCACACAACATCTAATAATACCATCTACTCCTTCTTTATAAAGATGTGGGTCATCCCAAAAGTAATGTCTCAAATCATAGAAGAACTTTTCCTTTTGCTGGTATGTGAAGCTAGGAGGTATAAACTTAGCAACAATATAATTAGCAAAATCAGCATACCAAGGAGCAGTACGAGAAGTGTTTATGAGAGCTAGTTGTTCATCAGGGAAGCTATCATCAATAGGTTGTGGGTCATCAAGTATATTCTCTAACCTAGACAAGTTATCTTACGGGGTTCTCAGCTCCCTTTCTATCAATAATATGCAAGTCAAATTCTTGTAGCAAGAGAACCCATCTAATAAGTCTAGGTTTAGCATCTTTCTTTTCCATAAGGTATTTGATAGCAGCATGATCAGTGTGAATAGTTACTTTAGAATCAACGATATAGGGTCTAAACTTATCACAAGCAAACACAACTGCTAGAAATTCTTTCTCAGTGGTAGCATAATTTCTTTGGGCACTATCTAGAGTTTTACTAGCATACTAGATAACATTCAATTTCTTATCAACTCTTTGCCCTAGAACAGCTCCTACAGCATAATCACTAGCATCACACATATACTCAAAGGGTAAGTTCCAGTCAGGAGGCTGGACAATGGGTGCAGAGATCAATGCTTTCTTAAGTATTTCAAATGCTTCTAGACAATCATCATCAAAGACAAAAGGAATATCTTTATGTAAAAGATTAGTCAGAGGCCTGGAAATTTTGGATAAGTCCTTAATGAACCTCCTATAAAACCCGGCATGACCAAGGAAACTTCGTATACCTTTGATATCCTTAGGGCATGGCGTCTTTTCAATAGCATCCACTTTAGCTTTGTCAACTTCAATATCTCTTTCAGAAATTTTATGTCCCAAGACAATGCCTTCATTAACCATAAAGTGGCACTTCTCCCAATTCAAGACAAGGTTAGTGTCTTCACATCTCTGCAAAACTCGATCAAGGTTGGTTAAGCAATCATCAAAAGAAGTTCCGTAAACGGAGAAATCATCCATGAACACTTCAACAATCTTTTCACAAAAATCAGAGAATATAGCCATCATGCATCTTTGAAAGGCATAAGGTGTGTTACATAAACCAAAAGGCATACATTTATAAGCAAAGGTACCGAAAGGACAAGTAAAGGTGGTCTTTTCTTGATCCCCCTTTGACATAGGTATTTGAGAGAAACCAGAATAACCATCTAGAAAGCAGAAATGAGTATGTTTGGATAATCTTTCTAGCATTTGATCAATGAATGGCAAGGGGTAATGATCTTTCTTAGTAGCTTTATTTAACTTACGGAAATCAATTACCATCCTATAACCTGTAATTATTCTTTGCGGGGTCAATTCATCTTTATCATTAGGGACAACAGTCATACCTGCTTTCTTAGGAACACAATGGACAGGACTTACCCACTGGCTATCAACAATGGAATAGATAATACCTGCTTCTAGAAGCTTTAGAATTTCCTTCCTTACCACTTCTTTCATCTTAGGATTTAATCGTCGTTGATGATCAATAACTGGATTAGCATTTTCTTCCAATTTTATCTTGTGTTGACATATAGTGGGACTAATGCCCTTAAGATCATCCAGAGTATATCCAATAGCAGCTCGGTGCTTCTTCAGAGTTTTCAATAATCTTTCTTCTTCATGCTCTGAAAGGTTAGCACTAATAATAACAGGATATATCTTCTTTTCATCAAGATAAACATACTTAAAATTATCAGGCAAGGGTTTAAGTTCAAACACGGGATCACCCTTGGGTGGAGGAGGATCCCCTAGGATTTCAGCAGGCAAGTTGTTTCTCAATTCGGGTCCCTGTGTAAGAAATATTTCATCTATCTCCCTTCTCTCATTCATATGCATATCATTTTGATGGTCTAGCAAGTATTGTTCTAAAGGATCATTAGGTGGCACGGCAATAGAAGCAAGACCAATAAGTTCATCCTTACTGGATGGTGCCTTTTCAAGGGGTTGTCTACGGAATTTAGCAAAGTTAAAATCATGAGACGTATCCCCTAATCCGATAGTGATAATATCTTACACACAGTCTATCTTGGCATTAATGGTATGTGACATCCCGAGACCGGTGCGCCAGGTGTCAGCCAGTTATTCGTCGCTGTTGTCATGTCTTCTGCTTGCGTGTTGCATCTTGACATGTCATTATGTGTGTTGCATCATCATGTTTTCAAAAACTTGCATCCGTCCGAGTCCCCTCATCCTTTCCGTTGTCCGTTCTGAGCCCAGACACACACACACACGCGCCCGCGGCGTCTCCGAATATTTATTTTATGAGTGGCCGAAAAACGTTCTCGGAATGGGTTAAACTTGGCGTGTGGTCTTATTATAGTGTAGACAGGCCGCCTGCCAAATTTCGTCTCATTCGGAGCTCGTTTGATAGCCCAACAGATATATGTAGCGGCACTAGTTGCCGGACAAAACGTCGGACGTTTTCGGTCTCCGAAAACCCCCATGGGCCTCTTCTCTTCTCTCCCCATAACCCCTCCTACACAGCCCACTAACCTTCCCTAGGCCTATCCTACTCCTCCTCGCGATCGGAGCCACACGATCGTGATCTGATGGTCTAAACGGTGCAAAAAAAAAACCTAACCCTAGCACCTACCCTATATAAACCACCCCATGCCATTTTTGGACTCCCCTAGACCCTTTCCCTAACCTCTAGCCTCCCCTGCCTCAGATTCCGCGCCTGACCAGTCCCACCGCCGCCACTTGGCCACCCAGCGCCGCCACCACCTCTTTTTGCCACTTGGCGCACCCCCATTGGGCCACGTCAGCCGCAGCGCGCCTCCCGGCCAACGGCAGGACGCCACCTGGCTCCCACGTGCCTCCCCGCGCCCCCTCCTGCCTTTCCCGCCACCGCAGGCCCTACTGGCCCATCTGAGGCCCGGCGCGTGCTGCAACCGGGCTCGAAGCCTCCCGCGCGGAGCGCCCGTGCCCCGCTTCCCCGCTCCTCCCCGTCGATCCCGCCGCCTTCCGCGTCACTCGTCGGAGCGCGCCGCCGCATTGCCGTCCTGGCCTTCGGCGCGATCCGCCGCCGTCCCGCGAACCCAGGCGAGCGCCGCCTCCTTCTCTCCCTCGCCTTCCTCTCTCACTCCTCCCTGCCTCACCCCTCTCCTCCTGTTGCAGATTGCCTCGTCCACCGCCACTGTGATTCCGAGGAGCTCCAAAGCCGACCTCTGTGACTGGATCCGGCCACCTCTGGTCCGTTCCCGCCAGATCCAATCGCCGCCGTCGCCGCTTCAAGCCTCGCCGGAGAGACAGCCACCGCCGGCGCGTGGTGCTCTGCGGGAGGACGACGTCCCGCACGCCGCTTCGTGGCTGGGCCTCGTCCCGGCCCAGCTCGCCGGCCACGTGGGCCGCGGCCCGGCTCCGCCCTCGTCCCAGCACCTCCGGCCCAGCTCCCCGGGTCCGGCCCAGCCCAGCCTGGCCAGCCTGCCCGGCCTCTTCCTCTTCTGGGCCAAGCCCATGTGGTGAGAAGACCTATTCCCCGCCCTGAGCGCTGTATAGTTATATTGCGCCCGTCTGCGTTTTTTTATATATGTAGAAAAATGGCTAAGTCTGAGAAATTCATACATTTTTTTTGCATCTTTGAGTGCCTGTAACTAATTGTATGTATGTCTAAATTGAGTGAATGATATGTCAAAATGATCGTGGTGATATGCTCTACACTTTGTTCCGTTGTGCCATGGTTGTTTGACTCCATCTAGATGCCTTAATCTCTGTTGCAAGAGTGCTACTTGTTATAAACTGTTGTTACTTGTTAATTTGATGCCATGTTTGAGACATGATAACTTGGTGCATGTCTATCCAAATGAAGCATATGATATGTCAAAATGTTCGTTGTGAAGTGTACTACATGATGGTTGTTGTAGCATGCTTGTTTGAGTCCATATTGCCATGTTAATCTCTGTTGCAAAAGTGCATTTGGCTGTTAAGTTCTGAAACTTGTTATGAGATGCTGATTTCAATTGCTCTTTGCTATTGGCGTGTTTGTCTTCATGCCACATGTCTAGATGTCTTAGAAGCACCATTATATGGTCTTTGCTATGTAGCAATCATCTTTCCATGATATGCCTTGTGTTGACTTAAACATGCTTGTAAACATGTCATGTTGTTGTTACTGTTTTATACTTAGTGAAAAAACTGCTAAGTCTGGAATCTGTTATAACCTGATGCTATGTTTGCTTGATGCCCCACTCAAATCCATGCTTGTTTTGGAGTGGCCAATGATCATGTCTTGTTGTCCAAGTTTTTTTCTATCCATTCATGCCCTTACTTGCTCATATGACCTGATGTAGCTTATTTAGTTCTTGCTTTCAAGTTGCTATAAATTATGCCTGTCAGGTTTTTATCAGCATGTTCAATTTGGTGGAGCTTGTTGCTATTGATCCATGCCTCCTATGGAGTTGCTTCAATGGAGTTGTTTGCTGTAGGATATGTCTACTACATGTCCATGCTCTTTATGTTCTTATTAGAGTTGATATTCATGTTGTTTTGTGCCACCGAAGGTAGCATCGTGATGATCTTTTTGCCTTCCCAGATTTTGACAAAGTCTGGATAAGTTTATTGCAACTTGCCATGCTTGTTTAAATGTGTTCCAGCAAGCTTTTGGGTGTGTTCTGAGTTTCTACTTATTAAGTATCATGTCTACTTCATGTCCATTCTTCTTGTTATCATGTTTGAGTGTTGTAGCTTATATATACCTTGCTCCAAAGTTGCTACATGGCTGTTAACTTTAGCTTGTTGTTATATCTTGTTTCATGTGTATCTTTTAGCCCGTTGCTCCGTTTTGAGCGTGCCTTATATGAAACTTGTGTGATTTTGCATGTAGAATCATAATATCATGTTGTTTTTATGTTTGGAGTGAGTTTGCTTGATGTTTGGGTGCATCTTGCACCGTTGCCTTGTTTGACTTGTTTTGCTCATATCTTCTACGTCGTAGCTCCGAATTAAACAAACTTTATATGAAACTTAACTAGAATTTCGTGTAGATTATCATGGTGCATGTTAAATTGCTGTTTAACAACTTTAACTTAAGTTTTGATCAGATCTGGACTAGTTTCGAATTATGCATATGAGGGCTTACCGGGTTTGTTATGTGTTGATTCCGGCCTCATTTAAACTTGTTGGGTGATGTTGTTTTTCAGTGCTTCCTACCTTGCCATTTATTGCATCATATATAGACTTGTCGTGCATCATACTTGGTTGAGCATATTGTCATGTTCTTGTGTTGTGTGTTTACCCTATTGCTTGCTTCTTCTCGTTAGTGTTTGTTTCATTGCGATCGTGAGGATTCGTTCGTCTACATGTGGTTCGTCTTCAAGGCTTTATCTTCGTCTTCTTCATGGATCTGTTCTTCTTCCTTGCGGGATCTCAGGCAAGATGACCATACCCTTGGATACCTTTACTATCACTGCCATGCTTAGTGTCTCGATGCTATCGCTATATGTCGCGCTACCCATCTTTATCGTCAGCCCCTCTCCTTGTTGCCATGAAACCTCTAACCTTTGACACCTTCCCAGCAAAACCATTGTTTGGCTATGTTACCCTCTTGCTAAGCCCCTCTTATAGCGTTGTTAGTTGCAGGTGAAGATGAAGATTGTTCCATGTTGGAACTTGATGCTTTGGGAATATCACAATATGTCTTATATATATTAACACACCTATATACTCGGCATGGGTGGAAGGCTTGGCCTTTTGCTCGGTGTTTTGTTCCACTCATGCCACCTTAGGAGCCGATAAACCGGCATTATGTTCCTTGATTTTGCGTTCCTTGCACGGTTGGGTATATGGGGACCCCTTGACAGTTCGTCTTTGAATAAAACTCCTCCAGCAAGGCCCAACATTGGTTTTAATTTGCAACATAATAATAACTTAATTAATTAATTAAATTTGCATAGGGGGTCGCGCCCTCGGGATTCTTTTCTACATAGCAGGGGGGCCAGTGCTGATGGTGTTGGTCCCAAACGGGGAGCCTATAGGGCCACCTTGGGGAAACCCGAGGGCTGGTTTTATTTGTAGCATCGCCCATCCGGTCGTGGCATGAGACGAGATACGCGCGACTACTATCAGGGTGTCGACACACCGGGAGGTCTTCCTGGACTTGTTTTACCATTGTCTAAATGTCTTGTGCACCCGGATGCCGAGCCTGATCGGATTTCCCTAAGATAAGGGGTAATAATTATTATTACTTCAGCTGATCGTGAGAGCTTGTGATGGGCTAAGTTGGGACACCCCTGCAGGGTTATGATCTTTCAAAAGCCGTGCCCGCGGTTATGCGGCAGATTGGAATTTGTTAATATCCGGTTGTAGAAAACTTGACAGAGGATCCGAAGTAAAACACACAACTGTGTGAGTAACCGTGACTGTCTCTTTTCACTTTGAGAAGAGAACACGGTGGGGTTATGTTTGACTCATAGGTAGTTCAGGATCTTTAGCGATCACTACTAGTTGCGACCGTTTGCGTAGATGATCATCTTATTCTTGTACTCGTAAGTTAGCCACCATACATATGGCTTAGCCGCTGCTGCAACCTCACCACTTTACCTCTTCCTACCCCTTTAAGCTTTGATAGTCTTGTTACCCATGGTTATGGGATTGCTGAGTCCTCATGGCTCACAGATACTACAACAACAGTTGCAGATGCAGGTTTCCGACGTCTTGACGTGAGAGCGTTGATCGTTGTGTTGGAGTTCTTTCTTCTTCTTCTTTAGTCTTGGGTTAGGTTCCGGGTCGGCAGCGTGGGATAGAAGATGGATGTCGTTGTGCTTTTCATGTTTGCATCCGTAGTCGGATGCCTTGTGATGATGACGTTGTATTCATGTGACTTGTATGTATTCTTGTATCCCCCATGTATGTATGTAATGGTACGATGTAATGATATCCATCTTGCTAAGCGCCCGAAATGCGGTTGTGCCCCAATCACGTAAGTGTCACGTGATCGGGATTGAATCGCATCTTGGGCCTGACACGGTATTCAAGAAGGGTCTACCAAATATAATGGGACAGAAAGCATCTTGTGGGGAACTAAGAACAAGAAAGTCAGTGGGGTATTTAACCTTCCCACAAAGAACTTCAATATCTCTAACAATCCCAACTGGTGAAATAGTATCTCTATTAGCAAGCTTAATAGTAACATCAATCCCCTCTAACTCAACCGATGCAATATCATGCATAATTTCGTTATACAAGTCAAGAGGGATAATACTTGCACTAGCACCTACGTCACATAAACCATGATAGCAATGATCTCCTATCTTGACAGAGATAACAGGCAAGCCTACAATAGGTTTATGTCTATTCCTAGCATTGGGTTTAGCTATTCTAGCAGACTCTTCTTGGAGATAAATAACATGTCCATCTAAATCTTCTACCAAGAGATCTTTAACCATAGCAACACTAGGTTCAACTTTAATTTGCTCAGAGGGTGTAGGTGTTCTAGTATTACTCTTACGGACTACAGTTGAAGCTTGAGCATGATCCTTTATCCTAATAGGGAAAGGTGGTTTCTCGATATATGCGGTAGGGATAACTGGATCAACATTATAAGTGATAGTCTTTTCTTCAACTTTAATAGGTTCAACTACTTTTACTTCAATAGGGGGATGGTATTTAAACCACTTCTCCTTGGGGAGATCAACATGAGTAGCAAAGGATTCACAGAAAGAAGCTACTATCTCAGAGTCAAGTCCATACTTAGTGCTAAACTCACGGAAAACATCGGTATCCATAAAAGCTTAACCACAATCAAACTTAGGGGTCATACCTGACTCCTTACCTTCATCGAGATCCCAATCTTCGGAGTTGCGTTTAATTCTTTCCAATAAATCCCATTTGAAGTCAATAGTCTTCATCATATAAGAGCCAGAGCAAGAAGTATCGAGCATGGAGCGATTATTATGAGAAAGCCGAGCATAAATTTTTTGAATAATCATTTCTCTTGAGAGCTCATGATTGGGGAATGAATATAACATTGACTTAAGCCTCCCCCAAGCTTGAGCGATGCTTTCTCCTTCGCGAGGCTAGAAATTATAAATATAATTACGATCATGATGAACCTGGTGCATAGGGTAGAACTTCTGATGAAATTCCAGCTTCAGACAATTATAGTTCCATGATCACATATCATCGCATAGCCTAAACCATGTCAATGCATCTCCCCTCAAAGATAAAGGGAAGACCTTCTTCTTGATAACATCCTCGGGCATACCTGCAAGCTTAAACAATCCACAAACTTCATCCACATAGATTAGGTGTAAGTCAGGATGAAGTGTTCCGTCTCCTGTAAAGGGATTTTCAAGCAGTTTCTCTATCATACCCGAAGGAATCTCAAAGCAAACATTTTCAACAGGTACAGTAGGTTGAGGAGCAACTCTTTGCTCTTCTGCTCGGGGTGAAGATACCCCGAACAATCCCCTCAAAGGATTTTGAGCCATAGTAACAAGTGACAATAAATTTCAGCACACTATATAAATTTTTCCTCACCAAATTCCACTTACCAAAGGCGCTTCACTCCTCGGAAACGGCACCAGAAAAGAGTCTTGATGACCCACAAGTGTAGGGAATCTATCATAGTCCTTTTGATAAGTAAGAGTGTCGAACCCAATGAGGAGCAGAAGGAAATGATAGGCAGTTATCAGTAAGGTATTTTCTACAAGCTCTGAAATTTATAGGTAACAGATAGTTTTGTGATAAGATAATTGGTAGCAAGTGACAAACGGTAAAAGTAAATAAGGTGCAGCAAGGTGGACCAATCCTTTTTGTAGCAAAGGACAAGCCTGGACAAACTCTTATGCAGGGTAAAGCACTCCCGAGGACATATGGGAATTATCGTCAAGCTAGTTTTCATCACGATCGTTTGATTGGCGTTCGGTACTTTGATAATTTGGTATGTGGGTGGACCGGTGCTTGGGTGCTGCCCTTACTTGGACAAGCCTCCCACTTATGATTAACCTCTAATGCAAGCCTCCGCAACTACAAAAGAAGTATTAAGGTAAACCTAACCATAGCCTGAAACATATGGATCCAAATCAGCCCCTTACGAAGCAACGCATAAACTAGGGTTTAAGCTTCTGTCACTCTAGCAACCCATCATCTACTTATTACTTCCCAATGCCTTCCTCTAGGCCCAAATAATGGTGAAGTGTCATGTAGTAGACGTTCACATGACACCACTAGAGGAGAGACAACATACATCTCATCAAAATATCAAACGAAGACCAAATTCACATGACTACTAATAGCAAGACTTCTCCCATGTCCTCAGGAACAAAAGCAGCTACTCACAAGACATAATATTGTTCATGATCAGAGGGGTATTAATATGCATAATGGATCTGAACATATGATCTTCCACCAAATAAACCAACTAGCATCAACTACAAGGAGTAATCAACACTACTAGCAACCCACAGGTACCAATCTGAGGTTTTGATACGAAGATTGGATACAAGAGATGAACTAGGGTTTGAGAGGAGATAGTGCTGGTGAAGATTTTGATGAAGATAGCTCTCCCCAAGATGGGAGAGTTGTTGATGATGACGGCGGTGACGATTTCCCCCTCCCGAAGGGAAGTATCCTCGGTAGAACAACTCTACCGGAGCCCTAGATTGGTTTCCGCCTCGGTTCCGCCTCGAGACGGCGGCTTCTGGTCCCGAAAGCCCTCTCTTGATTTTTTCCAGGTCAAAACGCTTCATATAGGAGAAGATGGTCACCTGGGGCCCACCGGCTGGCCCTCGAGGTAGGGGGCGCGCCCTGGGAAGGGGGGCGCGCCCCCCACCCTCAAGGCCAGCCAGTGGCCCCCCTCGTGGGTTTCTTCTACCAGGTATTTTTTATATTTTCCGAAAAAATGTTCTATGGAGTTTCGGGGCTTTTGGAGTTGTGCAGAATAGGTTTCCAGAGTTTGCTCCTTTTCCAACCCAGAATTCCAGCTGCCGGCATTCTCCCTTCTTCATGTAAACCTTGCAAAAATAAGAGGGAAAAGGCATAAGTATTGTGATAAACATGTATGAACAGCCCATAATGCAATAAATATCAGCTTATAAGCATGATGCAAAATGGACGTATCAACCACCTTTCCATGTTAGGATAAAGGATCATGCTAAGGTTTCAGCTGTGGTTCGCAAAAGTGATATTAGAGCACCTAAACCTCCTGAGAAAATTAAAGTAGAACCTAGTCTTGCTATGGTTAAAGATCTCTTAGTCGATAATATTGATGGGCATGTTATTTACTTCATTGGTCAAGCTGCTAGAATTGCTAAACCCTGTGGAAAAGACAAACATAGACCTGTTGTAGGCATGCATGTTGTCTTAGTTAAAATAGGATATCATTGTTATCATAATTTATGTGACATAGGTGCTAGCGTAAGTGCTATTCCTTTTACTCTCTATCAAGAAATTATGAATGACATAGCACCCGCTGAAATAGAAGACATAGATGTTACTATTAAACTTGCCAATAGAGACACAATCACACCACACCACTTGGGATTGTTAGAGATGTTGAAGTCTTGTGTGGGAAAACAAAATATCCTACTGATTTTCTTGTTCTTGGTTCCCCACAAGATGACTTTTGTCCATTATATTTGGCAGACCTTTCTTGAACACCGTCAATGCTACTGTAGATTATCATAAACAAACGGTCGGTGTTAGCTTTGGTGATGAGTCTCATGAGTTCATTTTTTTCAAGTTTAGTAGAAAACCTCATAAAAAGGAATTGCCTAGTAAATATGAAATAATTGCTCTTGCTTCTATTACTGTGCAACCTACTGATCCTTTAGACCAATATTTGCTAGACCATGAAAATGACTTGCATATGCATGAAAAAAATGAAATAGATAGAATTTTCTTTGAACAACAACCTCTACTTAAGTACAACTTACCTATTGAAACTCTAGGAGGTCCTCCTCCACCTAAAGGTGATCCTGTGTTTGAATTAAAGCAATTGCCTGACACTTTGAAATATGCTTATCTTGATGAGAAAAAGATATATCATGTTATTATTAGTGCTAACCATTCATGACATGAAGAAGAAAGATTATTGAAAATTCCGAGGAAGCACCAAGCTGCTATTGGATATACTCTCGGTGATCCTAAGGGCATTAGTCCCACTCTATGTCAGCATAAGATTAATATGGAACCTGATGCTAAACTCGTTGTTGATCACCAATGCTACTTAGATCCGAAGATGAAAGAAGTGGTAAGAACTGAAATATTAAAGCTTCTGGAAGCAGGTATAATCTATCCCACAGCAGATAGTAGATGGGTAAGCCGTGTGATACGCCCAAAACGTATCTATAATTTCTGCTTGCTCCATGCCTCTTTTGTGTGATATTGCTATGATATTTATACCCTTCCATACACTTTTGATCATATTTGGACTAACCTATTAACTCAGTGCACCCAAGTGCCAGTTTCTGTTTTCTGCTGTTTTTGTATTTCAGGTTTTCCCATCACGTAAACTGCCAGAAAAATCCCGGAAAAATTATATAAAAAATCAGCGTTCCGGAAGCTTCCTTGCGGCCAAAGTAGGGCCGGAGGGGGGCCACCAGGGCTCCAGGCGCCCTGGTGGCACGGCCCCCCTCCTGGCCGCGCCGGGGGGCGCCTAGGCCCCTCAGGTCTCCGCTGATGCCCCCCTTTGGCATATATTTACACCGCGTCCCGAAACCCTCGAGGAAGGAACCCTTTTCGCGATCTCATCTCTGTCCCACCGCCGCTGCGCTTCCAAGATCGGGAGCACCAGGAGAACTCTTCCCGGCACCCTGCCGGAGGGGAGAACCACCACCGGGAGCCTCTCCACCACCATGGACGCCTCCCGGATGAGTTGTGAGTAGTCTCCCTTGGACCATGGGTCCATGATCAGTAGCTATGTGATGTTCTTGTTGACACCAGATTTTGGCACGGCATAAAAAGCAAATAAGATGGCTTCAAATGGAAAAGTTCTCAAAGTGAAAAAGTTTCGTATTGTCGAGGTGAACATTTTTTATGTTTGGGTCATCGTCATCCGATCTCATCTCGAGTGCCAAAACTATGCTCAAAGCACTGAGATTTTATATCTATATCAGTATTTGGCAGATTAGTCCACCAAGACTGCCTCATATGGAAAAACTTTCTACACGAATTGTCTTGGTCTCGTCGAAACGGTCGATTTTGATATAAAAATCGTCCCAATCCGAGTTCGTATGCAAAAGTTACAGCCATCCGAACACAGCCGTGTCATAGAGCCATAAGTGGCGCGCCCCACCAGCCACGTGTCTGATGGGTAGCGCGAATAACAGCCTGTATTGCGTGACCGTTTTGGCCTAGAAGATGGCTTCAAATCGAAAAACGTTCAACACGAAAGTTGTTCGTCTCGTCGAAATGGTCAAGATTGCTTTTGGGCTCTTTTCCATCCGAGGTCGTTTACCACCTCAAGAATTACCCGCAAGGTACAGCCAGTTTAGACCGAACAGTTTTGGAAAGTTCGGATAAAACCAATCCGAATTTGGCTAGGGTTTTGGACGTGAATCCAAGCCTTTTCCTTGCACGGCAAGTCCAGCCGCCTTTTATATACCTAAGGGGTGACGGCCGATTGAACAACACACAATCGATCAATTTATCTACCACTTTTTATCTTTTATCTTTTCTCCTTAACCCTAGTTCTTCTTCTTCCTCGTTATTCGTTCGTTCTTCTTGTTGCAGGGCGGCGAACCTCGAGGCCCTAGGGGCGATCAGGTCGACCTAGGGCAGCCCATAGCCGCCGCGCGTCCAGACGGGGTCCCTCCCGGACGCGTGGGGTTTCGGGTCTTCAAAAGCGCTCGCCGGATTGCTTGCGTACCGCGCTTCCGGACGGGCCTCCTTCGACGTGAGCTGCGGTGCATCATCCTCGGCGTCGGAGGTACACGGTGACGTGTTCGTGTGCGAACACACTTTTTGGCGACTCCGCTGGGGACGAAGCTTTGAACAGTCTCCAGCATGTTCTTGCTACGAGGAGAGCGTCATCAAGCGGCTGCAATCTACAACGGTAACATGTATCATCAATCTCCTTATGTAGATGCAAATAGCCATTATGTTGATGTTGCTAGATCTTTCAATGGACATGTCATGTCGACTAGCCCTAACGAGCAAAGGCCGACTAGTTATTCCGTTGGAGAAACTTGGAATTTACAGAATCGCGACATGCAACTTATGAATCTGAACTTTCGTGCATCGACAACACCTTTCAATATGTCGATGAATAACATGATTTGTTCGAGTGATCAATATATGACACCTCATGTACATGAGGGCATCTCACAGTTTTGTTCATCGGCAGCCGACTCACGATTTGCGGGTTCATCCCCAAACATGCCGATGGACGGGGGGATCGGCCATGCTTCCTGTAGTTATTTGGCTGGTTATCCTCAGTCATCAGATACTAGACCTCATGAGATTCATTGTTCAGGGGCATATGAAACTAAAAATATTCATGACTCGGCTCGCCTCCGCGGTTATGGCCGAGTGAATGGAGATTCTATAGGAGCAACTATGCCTAATATTGCAGGAGATGAGGTGGCTCTAGCTGCATTAAAAAGTTTAGCCCAAAATAAGAAGATTAGTGCTATTTGCGTTGAGCAACACGAAAAGGGATTGGTTCCTGATTATGAGGCAATAAGAGCTAGGGTTTTAGAAGAAGGCGAAGTGTTGCCGATTGATCAAATTAGCGTGAGAAAATATTCAACAACAGTGGACACATCTTCACCTATCATTGCAGCATGTTATACAGCCCCTATACAATCGCAAAGTTTCGGCAACATCAATTCATTGCCGAAAGTTCGTAAAAGTATTGGGGGGCAAGCCGATCCAAGCAGGGCTGATTTTAAAGAAAAATATGTGGCCCAAGTGGACAAGATCAAGTCAAAGCTCACAGGGAATAGCGTCAACGAATTTACTACGCCAACTCTTGAGGAATTACCAGCAGAATATCGACATGCTTATGAAGCACTCAAGAAGAAGCGTGAAGTGGGATATTTGCAAGAATATGTCAAGTGCCTTCCTCCATGTAGCAACCATGTTGGCGCTTCTGCACTTTTGAAGCAAGATGAAAAAGAAGCTTTGCAAGAAAATCATCAAGAATGGGTTCACTCGTCTAATACGGTTGATTCGGTTGAAACCGAGTCAAATATGACTAAGTCGTCTTCAGCTGAGTTGAACAGTTCCTTTAGTAACAAGACAATGGTGGATTCAATTGAAACCAAATTGACCATTGAGACGTTTAAGGCCGAGTGCATTGTATCGAGCCAGCCGAGTGCATCGTGCCAATCGAGTACATCTTGTCAGACGAGTACATCACCGGCTAAAGCCGCTAAAGCCGAGTGCATCAAGCCAGTTATTGCTGCGTGTACCAAAATAGAAGATGCAAGCTTCACCGAGCAAAAGAACGAACAAAGTAATATGGCCGAACAAAGTTCGGTTAACGATGAACATCAAGAACAAGAAAATACAGTCGAGCAAAGTTCCACTCACGAAGAGCATCCAAGTGAAATCTACTCAGGCAATCCGAGTGATGAGGCACGAGATCCAGAAAAAGAGGAAGATGCATTCGAGAATTATTCAGAAGTGGAGCAAGGTATTACTCCAGTGGTGCAACCATCTTCTCGTTCCAACGGCTTCACAAAGGTACACCTAGCCGAGAGTTTACTCAGTTTTCGATTTGGTCAAAATCATATTGTTGATGCACTCGTTAGTAAGATTCTAATTAATTTTGAAAGACCGATCGAGATGAGTAATATGTTTGTTTCGAATTATCTAGTTACTAATCATGCCGATCAACACATGGCGCCATTCATAGAGGCTAATAGTGACAACTTATCGCAACCAAAGTTTTTCCCGTCATGCCGACTGAACTTTATATTCATATGGACAACTTTGTTTGTTTCATGCCTGGCTAATATTTGGTCTCAGATGAGACGTATATTATGTAATTATTTTGGTTGCAGGAATATAAAGCCAGGTTCAAAGTTCTCCAGGATACCCGATTCAAAAGCATCGGGAAAGGAGGACGAAAATCAATGCATAGCCGAGTCGGATGATGTTAAACTCACACCGCTCGGTTGTATTGTATCAAAGCCGGTATCACAATATCGGTTAATGGACCAGGAGTGTACGTCCAGTGCAGGCATAGTTGATCACATCATCGGTACATCGCTGACTAATCCTATTATTATAATTGATCACGATGTCGAGCCGTCAAGACAAGAGCCAACGCAATGTTCGTTCAAGAAAAATGTCAAAGATTGCAACATGATCCATCAAGTCAAGCAACCGGACAAGATAGGACGATTGGAGTTTGTTGAGGCACGATCATTTGGACCGTCGGATCATTTTGACGGCCATCAAATGTTGACTCGGCTATCTCCAGCCGATTTATCTAAAAGTGGATATGTACACGGAAATGATGATGGGGTCAAGTCTTCGAGCAAGGATATTGTTAAAAAGTGCATCAAGAACAATCTTGAAGACGGAAATTTCATCAAAGCTAAAATGGTAACATCTAGCACTGGGGGGCAACAAGAGAATTCAAAGACCGTTGCACGCACAACCAAAGAAAGCAAAGGCCATGGTAAGCACAAAAGCAAAAAGCCGAAAGTCACTTTCGCGCAGTTATTAGAAAAATACCAAAAGATAAGTGAGGGAAAGAATGCTTATCGGCCGAGTGAAGCAAAATCATCGAGGTCACCCCCAAGGCATAAATCTGAAGACCGGAATTGGCAAAGGAAGACGTTGAGCAAGCAGACTTCATATCCTCCTTTTGGGCCGCCAATGCCAATGTCGTGAATGCCTCCCTACGCTCATGTAAATCCATATCTATCATGGGGCAGGTATGATACAAGGGCACATTATCCATCTTATTTTAGATCATCTCGCCAACATTATGCAGCTCCAAAAAGATCAACATTTGATGAACAATCACACGTCAAAGACCGTTTCAATCATAAGGAATCGGTCCGGAGCTCAAGCAACAAGAAAAAGGTGGTCAAGCAAGTGTACCAGGTCAAGAAAGATGGTCGTAAGTGTGCTACTTCGGATTTGTTCTCAAATAACAAAGAGCCAGTTAAAGTATTGACATTGGCTACAAAAGGCAACGAGGCAAGTCAATCAAGTGCCAAATCTGAAGGGAAGAAGTTGAGAGTGCACAAGGCCAAAAAAGAGTTGGCATTGGTTGAAACAGAATCACATCCGAGGTGCCCACTCGGCTTAGCGCATTGGCAAGAGAAGGAATTACAAAAACTTAGTGCACATGAGTTGAGAAAGAAGAATATGGCATGGGTTCCCAAGAGGAGCAGTCAAAATAGAAATGATGTCCGACCTTCTATTGCAACAAGTGTTAAAAAAGTGAAGAAAGAAAAGGATGGCCGCAAGAGTGCTATTTCAGATCCGACTCCAAATGACAAAAAGCCAGTCGAGTCTATGTTGGCTGCTAAGGACAAGAAACTGAAGCAAGTAAATCTCAGGGATCCGATCACCGATTTTGGACATGCCAAGCCGGAGATTCCCAAAGCCAGGAAGAACTTGCCAGTGCATAAACCAAAATCCCAGCCGGAATGCCCTCTCGGCTTACCATATTCGCAACAGAAGAAGCTGAAGCAGCTTAGGGCCAAAGAGCTGGAGAAGAGGAACATGGCCTGGGTTCCTAAGGAAAATCCTCAAGACAAGTGCGGCATCACATCTCCTGTTGCGAAGCAGGCAGAAATAAGGGAGTACAAGTGTAAATCCCGTAGGCGAGGACGACAATTTTCATCTCACTATAGGAAACTCCAGGAGGCGTGTCATGCACATTCTTCAATCGTATCATCAAAATCAACACTATGGAATTTATCCTCGGCCGAAACATCTGACTTATTTCGGTTATTCACACTTTGGTGGACGGATTCCCGAGCACCTTTGAGATGAGAACGCATGGCCGATATTTGCATATCGCCCTCATAATTCATTGTGTTGGCAAAGCCGGCATCTGGCTAACGGTGTTCACCATGGTTGATCTCCTACTCCTATAGCCGATGCTCAGTGTTTGCTAATACTGGCAAGGCCAACTTAATTATTGAGTCGGCCACTGATCAAGGGTCTAGTACATAAAAAGCTCTGACTCCTGGTGTTACTTATTTGCAGGACCCAAGTCAGGAGAGAGACATTGTTCGGCAGAGGCTTGATGGTTTACTTTGATCAATAATGAGTTGAGTCACCGAACAGTTGACAGTATTCCTTGGTGCATGGTCATAATCGTTCAGCAACCGGCTTACCGTCAAAGGGTTCTAATATTCCCAGGGAGTGCCTGGACAAAGCAAGGTCCGAATTGACATAAGAAACTTACGTGGAGGCCTTTGTGACGTCCAATTGTTGTTCTCAGACGACTATTATCCAAGAGGCTCTACCCAAGAAGCAACACGCTTAAGAATATGACCGATAACAATTATCGTTCTTAGCATGCATAGCCGATGTAGTGTTGACATCGTGCTTGGATGAAGTATTTTCTGGCACGCAAGCTCTGCTAGAAAACAGGGGGGCATGTGTTGACACCAGATTTTGGCACGGCATAAAAAGCAAATAAGATGGCTTCAAATGGAAAAGTTCTCAAAGTGAAAAAGTTTCGTATTGTCGAGGTGAACATTTTTTATGTTTGGGCCATCGTCATCCGATCTCATCTCGAGTGCCAAAACTATGCTCAAAGCACTGAGATTTTATATCTATATCAGTATTTGGAAGATTAGTCCACCAAGACTGCCTCGTATGGAAAAACTTTCTACACGAATTGTCTTGGTCTCGTCGAAACGGTCGATTTTGATATAAAAATCGTCCCAATCCGAGTTCGTATGCAAAAGTTACAGCCATCCGAACACAGCCGTGTCATAGAGCCATAAGTGGCGCGCCCCACCAGCCACGTGTCTGATGGGTAGCGCGAATAACAGCCTGTATTGCGTGACCGTTTTGGCCTAGAAGATGGCTTCAAATCGAAAAACGTTCAACACGAAAGTTGTTCGTCTCGTCGAAACGGTCAAGATTGCTTTTGGGCTCTTTTCCATCCGAGGTCGTTTACCACCTCAAGAATTACCCGCAAGGTACAGCCAGTTTAGACCGAACAGTTTTGGAAAGTTCGGATAAAACCAATCCGAATTTGGCTAGGGTTTTGGACGTGAATCCAAGCCTTTTCCTTGCACGGCAAGTCCAGCCGCCTTTTATATACCTAAGGGGTGACGGCCGATTGAACAACACACAATCGATCAATTTATCTACCACTTTTTATCTTTTATCTTTTCTCCTTAACCCTAGTTCTTCTTCTTCCTCGTTATTCGTTCGTTCTTCTTGTTGCAGGGCGGCGAACCTCGAGGCCCTAGGGGCGATCAGGTCGACCTAGGGCAGCCCATAGCCGCCGCGCGTCCAGACGGGGTCCCTCCCGGACGCGTGGGGTTTCGGGTCTTCAAAAGCGCTCGCCGGATTGCTTGCGTACCGCGCTTCCGGACGGGCCTCCTTCGACGTGAGCTGCGGTGCATCACCCTCGGCGTCGGAGGTACACGGTGACGTGTTCGTGTGCGAACAGTTCTCCTCCCCTCTTTGTGCTTCACTAATTAGACCTCGTGAGCTGCCCTACATGATCGAGGCACATATGTAATCCTTATGCTGTTGCTATGTTGAGTTTGCTGGGATCCGATGGATTGTGAGATTATGTTCAGATTGTGTGTGAGTAATATATTTGATTTACCTCTTTTATATTTATGTTCTTGAGTAATTCTTGCATGTTCTCCGTTGCTATTTATTGCTTTGGCCGAGTAGTAGGTAGTAACTCCAAGAGGGAACATTATGCTTGATTGTGGGTTCATGCCCCTCGATGACTAGCTTGAGTGACAGAAACATGAGTCTAGGGGATGTGTTGTTGCCACAAGGGGGAAAACAACGGTGCTTGTACTCGCGGGTGCAAGGATTGTTTACTTTACGCAAAGTTCTTTTAATGCAGTTGTCTGTTGCTTTGAGTTTACACTATGGGTGGGACTCGCAACTTAATACCAGCGAGATGGATTTCGGTCTACTTACCTTGGCGTACCTCCCATGCTTTTGAGCCTCAACCTTTCTTGCAACATAGTTAGCATTGGTTTGCGCACATAATTCAGTCAATTGCCCAGCTGTAATTCGTTTACCTCACATAGTTGTTTTATCGTCTTTTGGGAGAGAGACATCACTAGTGAACATCATGGGACCCCGGTCCATATTACCATCACTAATCACATCCGCTATTTACTTTCTGTTTTTACTTACTAGTTGCAGCAATACCTATCACTATTATCTCTTGCGTTTGATCCTTTGTAAACGACAAGGCCGGAGGGATTGACAACCTCTCAATACTCGTTGGGAGCAAAGTTATTTGTATCTGTGTGCAGGTCCAAGTTGATTGATAAGTATCTGGCGCCGTTAGCAGTTGACACCTTCTTGTTGAACCTTGGAGTCTTAGGGGAATTCGATCCTTGGTATCTTTGCCAAGGGAAAACTACCGCTACACTGCATCTCAAACCTTCCACTTTGGGTATCCAACGAGGGGCGAGAAGCCATCAATCAAAGTTTTCTGGCGCCGTCGCCGGGGACTCCACTCTTCAAGATAGGGGAGTTGCACGCTATCTTTTATCTTTGCTTTTTAGTCTTGTTAGTTTACCTTTCAGTTTTCTTTATGTCTTTTCACTAGTTTTGCTTAATGGAAAACAACAAAAATATGAGAGAGCTTTATAAGCTCTACCTTGCTTTGGGACATGATGTGTTTGAAGAGAAAATTAAAAAACCTATGGAACTTTATTATTTGCATACAATCATGATGGTGGTGATGTTATTAGTATGCCTTCTTTGAATATCAATATTGCTAATGACATGGAAAGCTCTAAGCTTGGGGATGACACATTTGATGAACATGATATTTTTAGTCCCCCAACTTTTGAAGAGAAAATTTACCTTGATGATACTTTGCTTCCTATATATGATTACAATGATGAATATGATGTTTTCAGTCCACCTACTATTGAGGATAAAATTTATTATGATTATGATATGCCTCCTAAATACAATGATTACCATGATGGTTATGATTGCTTTACTCTCACTATTCCTAATAAGAAAGATTTTGCTTATATGAAGAGTAATGATACCTTTTTGCATGTGGATCATGGTAACAATGCTTTATGTGATTCTTATATTGTTGAGTTTATTCGTGATCCCACTGAAAATTATTATGAGAAGGGAACATATGCTTATAGATATTTCAATAATATCAAGTTCCCTCTCTTTATTTTGAAGGTTTTGAAGCTGCACTTGTTTTGTCTTCCTATGCTTATTGCTTTGTGCTTCAATGAATTATTGTATTGCAATATTCCTATGCATAGGAAGCATGGTAGGCTTAAATGTGTTTGGTATTTGCTTCTTGATGCTCTCTTTTGTTCTTCAACTCTTATTCCTACGAGAGCATCATTAAAGTCTTAAGCCTATCTTTATGGCTATAAAGAAAGAGCTCTAGGGAGACAACCCCTGTTATCTTTGCTTTCAGTTTGTTCTTTCAGTTTTAGTGGTCTTGATGTTTGTTACTACAGTAGCATTATCATTGTATCTTTACTTTTCAGCTTTGTGCCAAGTTTAGCCTCCGATTGCAAGAAAGTTCAAAAGTTGTGACGTGCTGTCCAGGAAACAGATTCTGTCCTTGGACAGAAAAATTCGTATAAAATCACAAGATCATCTTTTTGGTCTGAATTTTTTCGACATCGTGCTCTATACAATTGTATTTCGGGTGTCTGTTCTGAGTTTTTTGATTTGAGTTGCAGAAGTGCCCCGAAAAAATCATTTACTACCTGCTAGTCTGTTTTTCACAGATTCTGTCCTGTTTTGCCTTTCCTTCATTTTGCAAACCTTAAGCTTGCTTTTTCTTTGCGAAAAACTTTTCGCAATCTTGAGAAATAGTAGACCTTCAAGAATATCCTTATTTCCAGCAAGGAACAATTATTTTATTAAGGGTACTAACCTCGCTAATCAGATTATGATGAGTTATGTATGAAGGGAGTTTTCAAGTGTGCGAGGGAAGATGATAAAAAGATTCAGGAGTGTCAAACGCTCAAGCTTGGGGATGCCCCCATGCACCCCCAAGAAATATTCAAGAATACTCAAGCGTCTAAGCTTGGGGATGCCCCCGTGCATCCCCTTCTCCATCAACATTATCAGTTCGTCTTTCGTTCCACTATATTTTTATCACTTCATGTGTTATGTGCTATGCTTGGAGCGTCTTGATTTTAGTTTCCTTTTTAGTATTCTTTAGCTTTGCTTGCTTTTCATAACGAGTTGGAACTCAGCTTCTTTGTGTGGGAGAGAAACACGCTCCACTTCAACCTAGAACACAACATAGAATTTTCATGTCTATCTTTGATGTGTATGTTCTTTGTCTTTCAATAGCTACTATCATGTTCAGCTCTTAGTTTTCACGCTTATCTTTTTAAAGAGCTTTTGTTTAGTTGGTCGCTGGAACTCTCTTTAGTTATCATGCTTATCTTGTTAAGAGAGTTGGCTTCTGTTGCACTGGTTGATATGTCTATGATAAAAATGCTATGAGCATAATGATGCTTAGTAGTTCATGTTTTCTTATGGTTAGTCTCAAATAGCTGGGGGGTTCTCAATATGTTATTGGAGTACCAACATGATTTGCTTGCCTATGAAGTGGTATGGTCTAGTGATATCTTCCTTCGAGAATTTATTTCGATTGACTTGGCGTATGCTCACGCATATTTAAGACCGTAAAGAAAGTCTATCAAGCCTTGATGATCTTTAATTTCTGAGTAGCGATATAACTTCCATGCCTGATTCAATGTGCTTTGTCACTCTGCATGATTGTGACCGTCATTGCTCTTTTAGTTCGTCGCTCCCAGTCTTTTGCTAACCTTCGCCTGTACTAAGCGGACTGACTGCTTGTGCATCCAAAACCCTTTAAACCAGTTATGCCATATGAGTCCACCATACCTTCCTATACATGGTATTTACCTGCCATTCCTAACGAAGACTTTCATGTACCATCTCGAAATTATTCAAAAAAGAATTTCTCTTTTGTGCCTCTGTTTTAGTTCATTAGGAAGTAGTAGTTAATTCATGATCTTTTTAAGTTGGACAAGCTTCACCCCGGGATTGCATGTCTAATGTGCAAACCCATAATACGAGAAGGAACTGGCATAGAGTGCGCCCGGCTCATTAAAAAATAATATAAACAAACAAACCCTCCTTCACGCTTTGTTCATGAGAAATCAGAAAACTTTGGCAGTGATAAACAAAGGAGATTAAGAGGATGTGATCGTCCTCATTCGGGAGCCGTTCCTCGAAACTTGTCCATCTCAAGAAGTGATTGAGTTATTGCTAGCATTCGTTGACGAAACATGCATATTCGAAAAATAATTATTACCTCTGTTTTTAAAACCAAGAGCTCTGGTACATGTTTAGTTTTTGTTTCCGACCACGGGTTTTCAACCTTGCCATCAAAAGCCACGGCTCGAGAGTCTCCACCTTCTTTAAAGCACCAACTACTGAGAGCATGATTGTCATTCTGAGTGTAATGTGCATTGTCCCAAAGTAGCATTGTCTTTTGCATGATTATGATATCGTTTATTCTGAAATCATTGTATCTAGTCGTCACTTAAACCTTGGAGGTGCCCCTGCATTTATGTTTTGCTTCACTAAAGGGGGCAAGCGAGATATCACTTTGTCATATTTGCACACCATGCTCATTACAAATCTATTGAGTGTTTCAGTATCATATTGTAAAACTTTCAGATCTTTGTGATTTTCTCATGAGGCAACTTAATTACTACAGATTCATTCTCTCAGTAAGCACTTGTCATGTGACTATGAAAAGTTCTTATATGGTTAATAGCATGTCACCACAGAAATTATGCTTGTTATCATTTACCTACTCGAGGACGAGCAGGAATTAAGCTTGGGGATGTTGATACGTCCAAAACGTATCTATAATTTCTGCTTGCTCCATGCCTCTTTTGTGTGATATTGCTATGATATTTATAAACTTCCATACACTTTTGATCATATTTGGACTAACCTATTAACTCAGTGCACCCTAGTGCCAGTTTCTGTTTTCTGTTGTTTTCGTATTTCAGTTTTTCCCATCACGTAATCTGCCAGAAAAATCTCGGAAAAATTATATAAAAAACCAGCGTTCCGGAAGCTTCCTTGCGGCCAAAGTAGGGCCGGAGGGGGCCACCAGGGCTCCAGGCGCCCTGGTGGCACGCCCCCCCTCCTGGCCGCGCCGGGGGGGCGCCTGGGCCCCCCAGGTCTCCGCTGATGCCCCCCTTTGGCATATATTTACACCGCGTCCCGAAACCCTCGAGGACGGAACCCTTTTTCGTGATCTCATCTCTGTTCTGCCGCCGCCGCGCTTCCAAGATCGAGAGCACCAGGAGAACTCTTCCCGGCACCCTGCCGGAGGGGAGAACCACCACCGGGAGCCTCTCCACCACCATGGACGCCTCCCGGATGAGTTGTGAGTAGTCTCCCTTGGACCATGGGTCCATGACTAGTAGCTATGTGATGTTCTCCTCCCCTCTTTGTGCTTCACTAATTAGACCTCATGAGCTGCCCTACATGATCGAGGCACATATGTAATCCTTATGTTGTTGCTATGTTGAGTTTGCTGGGATCTGATGGATTGTGAGATTATGTTCAGATTGTGTGTGAGTAATATATTTGATTTATCTCTTTTATATTTATGTTCTTGAGTAATTCTTGCATGTTCTCCGTTGCTATTTATCGCTTTGGCCGAGTAGTAGGTAGTAACTCCAAGAGGGAACGTTATGCTTGATTGTGGGTTCATGCCCCTCGATGACTAGCTTGAGTGACAGAAACATGAGTCTAGGGGATGTGCTGTTGCTACAAGGGGGAAAACAACGGTGCTTGTACTCGCGGGTGCAAGGATTGTTTACTTTACGCAAAGTTCTTTTAATGCAGTTGTCTGTTGCTTTGAGTTTACACTATGGGTGGGACTCGCAACTTAATACCAGCGAGATGTTCTGGATAGATATCTCAAGGTGGATGATTAGTAGTAGATGCAGATGGATTTCGGTCTACTTACCTTAGCGTACCGCCCATGCTTTTGAGCCTCAACCTTTCTTGCAACATAGTTAGCATTGGTTTGCGCACATAATTCTGTCAATTGCCCAGCTGTAATTCGTTTACCTCACATAGCTGTTTTATCGTCTTTTGGGAGAGAGACATCACTAGTGAACATCATGGGACCCCGGTCCATATTACCATCACTGATCACATCCGCTATTTACTTTCTGTTTTTACTTACTAGTTGCAAAAATACCTATCACTATTATCTCTTGCGTTTGATCCTTTGTAAATGACAAGGCCGGAGGGATTGACAACCTCTCTGTACTCGTTGGGAGCAAAGTTATTTGTATCTGTGTGCAGGTCCAAGTTGATTGCTAAGTATCTGGCGCCGTTAGCAGTTGACACCTTCTTGTTGAACCTTGGAGTCTCAGGGGAATTCGATCCTTGGTATCTTTGCCAAGGGAAAACTACCACTACACTGCATCTCAAACCTTCCACTTGGGGTAACCAACGAGGGGCGAGAAGCCATCACCGTGTTAATTGTGTCCCTAAGAAGGGGGGTATTACTGTTGTTCCTAATGATAAAAATGAACTTATTCCACAAAAAAATGTTACATGATATAGAATGGTAATTGATTTCAGGAAATTAAACAAAGCAACTAGAAAAGATCATTACCCTCTGCCTTTTATTGATCAAATGCTAGAGAGGTTATCTAAGCACACACACTTTTGTTTTCTCGATGGATACTCTGATTTCTCTCAAATACCTCTCTCACAACATGATCAAGAAAAGACCACTTTTACTTGTCCTTTTGGAACTTATGCCTATAGACATATGCCTTTTGGTTTATCCAATGCACCTGATACCTTTCTGATGTCTACTACGCAACGTTCTTCTTGTAGACGTTCTTGGGCCTCCAAGTGCAAAGGTTTGTAGGACAGTAGCAGATTTCCATCAAGTGGATGACCTAAGGTTTATCAATCCGTGGGAGGCGTAGGATGAAGATGGTCTCTCTCAAACAACCGTGCAACCAAATAACAAAGAGTCTCTTGTGTCCCCAACACACCTAATACAATGGAAAATTGTATAGGTGCACTAGTTCGACGAAGAGATGGTGATACAAGTGCAATATGGATGGTAGATATAGGTTTTTGTATTCTGAAAATATAAAAACAGCAAGGTAACAAGTAATAAAGTGAGCGAAACGGTATTGCAATGCTTCGAAACAAGGTCTAGGGTTCATACTTTCACTAGTGCAAGTTATCTCAACAATAATAACATAATTGGATCATATAACAATCCCTCAACGTGCAACAAAGAGTCACTCCAAATCACAAATAGCGGAGAACAAATGAAGAGATTATTGTAGGGTACGAAACCACCTCAAAGTTATTCTTTCTGATCGATCTATTCAAGAGTCCGTAGTAAAATAAAACGAAGCTATTCTTTTCGTTCGATCTATCCTAGAGTTCGTACTAGAATAAGACCTTAAGACACACATCAACCAAAACCCTAATGTCACCTAGATACTCCATTGTCACCTCAAGTATCCATGGGCATGATTATACGATATGCATCACACAATCTCAGATTCATCTATTCAACCAACACAAAGAACTTCAAAGAGTGCCCCAAAGTTTCTATCGGAGAGTCAAGACGAAAACGTGTGCCAACCCATATGCATAAGTTCACAAGGTCACTAAACCCGCAAGTTAATCACCAAAACATACATCAAGTAGATCACATGAATATCCCATTGTCACCACAAATAAGCACATGCAAGACATACATCAAGTGTTCTCAAATCCTTAAAGACTCAATCCGATAAGATAACTTCAAAGGGAAAAATCAATCCATTACAAGAGAGTAGAGGGGGAGAAACATCATAAGATCCAACTATAATAGCAAAGCTCGCGGTACATCAAGATCATGACATATCAAGAACACGAGAGAGAGAGAGAGAGAGAGAGAGAGAGAGAGAGAGAGAGATCAGACACATAGCTACTGGTACATAACCTCACCCCCGAGGGTGAACTACTCCCTCCTCATCATGGAGAGCGCCGGGATTATGAAGATGGCCACCGGTGATGGATCCCCCCTCCGGCAAGGTGCCAGAACAGGGTCTCGATTGGTTTTTCGTAGCTACAGAGGCTTGCGGTGGCGAAACTCCCGATCAAGGTTTCTTTTCGAGGGTTTCTGTATTTATAGGATTTTTTGGCATTGGTCTCACGTCAGGGGGGTCTCCGAGTCGTCCACGAGATAGGGAGGCATGCCCAGGGGGGTAGGGCGCGCTCTCCACCCTCGTGGATGGCTCGGGACTTCCTAGCCCAACTCTTTTACTCCGGGGCTTCTTTTGGTCCATAAAAAAACATCAAAAATTGGCACGTCAATTGGACTCCGTGTGGTATTCCTTTTTTGTAAAACTCAAAACAAGGGGAAAAATAGAAACTGGCACTGGGCTCTAGGTTAATAGGTTAGTCCCAAAAATCATATAAAATAGCATATAAAACATCCAAAACAGATAATATAATAGCATGGAACAATAAAAAATAATAGATACGTTGGAGACGTATCAAGCATCCCCAAGCTTAATTCCTGCTCGTCCTCGAGTAGGTAAATGATAAAAACAGAATTTTTGATGTGGGATGCTACCTAACATAATTATCAATGTAATTTTCTTATTGTGGCATGAATGTTCAGATCCAAAAGATTCAAGACAAAATTTAAATATTGATATAAAAATAATAATACTTAAAGCATACTAACAAAGTAATCATGTCTTCTCAAAATAACATGGCCAAAGAAAGTTCATCCCTACAAAATCATATAGTTTGGCTATGCTCCATCTTCGTCACACAAAATATTCAAATCATGCACAACCCCGGTTTCAGCCAAGCAACTGTTTCATACTTTAGTATTCTCAAACTTTTTCAACTTTCACGCAATACATGAGCGTGAGTCATGGACATAGCACTATATGTGGAATAGAATGGTGGTTGTGGAGAAGACAAAAAGGAGGTAGATGGTCTCACACCAACTAGGCGTATCAACGGGCTATGGAGATGCCCATCAATAGATATCAATGTCAGTGAGTAGGGATTGCGATGCAACGGATGCACTACAGCTATAAGTGTATGAAAGCTCAACAAAAGAAACTATGTGGGTGTGCATCCAACTTTCTTGCTCATGAAGACCTAGGGCATTTTGAGGAAGCCCATTTTTGGAATATACAAGCCAAGTTCTATAACAAAAATTCCCACTAGTATATGAAAGTGAAAAAACAAGAGACTCTCCATCATGAAGATCATGGTGCTACTTTGAAGCACAAGTATGGAAAAAGAATAGTAGCATTGTCCCTTCTCTCTTTTTCTCTCCCTTTTCTTTATTTGGGCCTTTTCTCTTTTTTTATGCCCTCTTTTTTCTTCTTCTTTTTTCCTTTTTTTAATTTTTTGTCTGGAGTCTCATCCCGACTTGTGGGGGAATCATAGTCTCCATCATCATTTCCTCACTGGGACAATGCTATAATAATGATGATCATCACACTTTTATTTACTTACAACTCATGAATTACAACTCGATACTTAGAACAAGATATGACTCTATATGAATGCCTCCGGTGGTGTACCGGGATGTGCAATGAATCAAGAGTGACATGTATGAAAGAATTATGAACGGTGGCTTTGCCACAAATACGATGTCAACTACATGATCATGCAAAGCAATATGACAATGATGGAGCGTGTCATAATAAACGGAACAGTGGAAAGTTGCATGGCAATATATCTCGGAATGGCTATGGAAATGCCATAATAGGTAGGTATGGTGGCTGTTTTGAGGGAGGTATATGGTGGGTGTATGGTACCAGCGAAAGTTGCGCGGCACAAGAGAAGCTAGCAATGGTGGAAGGGTGAGAGTCTGTATAATCCATGGACTCGACATTAGTCATAAAGAACTCACATACTTATTGCAAAAATCTATTAGCCATCAAAACAAAGTACTACGCGCATGCTCCTAGGTTAAGGGTTGGTAGGAGTTAACCATCGCGCTATCTCGACCTCCACTCATAAGGAAGACAATCAATAAATAAATCATCCTCCAACTTCATCACATAACGGTTCACCATACGTGCATGCTACAGGAATCAAAAACTTTAACACAAGAATCTCTCAAATTGACAACTACTCCACTAGCATGACTCTAATATCACCATCTTCATATCTCAAAAACAATCATAAAGAATCAAACTTCTCATAGTATTCAATGCACTTTATATGAAAGTTTTTATTATATCCCTCTTGGATGCCCATCATATTAGGACTAAATTTATAACCAAAGCAAATTACCATGTTGTTTAAGACTCTCAAGATAATATAAGTGAAGCATGAGAGTTCATCTATTTCTTCAAAATAAAACCACCGCCGTGCTCTAAAAAGATATAAGTGAAGCACTAGAGCAAACGACAAACTACTCCGAAAGATATAACTGAAGATCAATGAGAAGTTGAATAATTATATAACTATGTGAAGACTCTCTAACATTTAAGAATTTCAGATCTTGGGATATTATTCAAACAACAAGAAAAATAAAATAAAACAAAATGACGCTCCAAGCAAAACACATATCATGTGGTGAATAAAAATATAGCTCCAAGTAAAGTTACCGATGAACGAAAACGAAAGAGGGGATGCCTTCCGGGGCATCCCCAAGCTTAGGCTCTTGGTTTTCCTTGAATATTACCGTGGGGTGCCTTGGTCATCCCCAAGCTTAGGCTCTTGCCACTCCTTATTCCATAGTGCTTCGAATCTTTACCCAAAACTTGAAAACTTCGCAACACAAAACTCAACAGAAAACTCGTAAGCTCCGTTAGTATAAGAAAATAAAACCACCACTTAGGTACTGTTGTGAACTCATTATAAATTTATATTGGTGTTATATATACTGTATTCCAACTTGTCTATGGTTCATACCCTCCGATACTACTCATAGATTCATCAAAATAAGCAAACGACACAATGAAAACAGAATCTATCAAAAACAAAAGAGTCTGTAGTAATCTGTAACTCTCGAATACTTCTGTAACTCCAAAAATTCTGAAATAAACTAGTGGTCATGAGGAATTTGTCTATCAATATTCTTTAAAAATAATCAACTTAAAAGCACTCTTCTGTAAAAAAAATACTGCTAATCTCGTGAGCGCAAAGTATATGTTTTTTTACAACAAGATCACATTAACTTTCACCCAGTCTTCCCAAAGTTCTACTTGGCACTTTATTGAAACAAAAGCTATAAAGCATGATTAATACAGTAGCTTAATCATGTGAACACACAAAAACAGTAATGGTAAATATTGGGTTGTCTCCCAACAAGCGCTTTTCTTTAATGCCTTTTAGCTAGGCAGGATGATTTCAATGATGCTCACATAAAAGATAAGAATTGAAACATAAACAGAGCATCATGAAGAATATAACTAGCACATTTAAATCTAACCCGCTTCCTATTCATAGGGATTTTGTGAGCAAAAAATTTATGGGAGCAAGAATCAACTAGCATAAGAAGGGTAAACAAGCATAGCTTCAAAACTTTCAACACATAGAGAGGAAACTTGATATTATTGCAATAGGTAGAAGCATATGTTCCTCTCTCATAATAATTTCAGTAGCATCATGAATGAATTCAACAATATAAACATCACATAAAGCATTCTTTTCATGATCCATAAGAATAGAAATTTTATTACTCTCCCCATAAGCAAATTTATTCTCATTCATAATAGTGGGAGCAAACTCAACAAAATAACTATTATGAGACACTTGATTAAAATCATGGTGAAAAGTTTCATGGTTATTAGTACTCTTTATAACATAGGAGTCGTCACAATAATCATCATAAATAGGAGGCATGCTTTCATCATAATAAATTTGCTCATCAAAACTTGGGGGACAAAAAATATCATCTTCATCAAACATAGCATCCCCAAGCTTGTGGCTTTGCATATCATTAGCATCATGGATATTCAAAGAATTCACACCAACATCAAAATCATGCTCATCATTCAAGTATTTAGTGCCAAACATTTTAATGCATTCTTCTTCTAGCACTTCGGCACAATTTTCCTTTCCATAATTTTCATGAAAGACATTAAAAAGATGAAGCATATGAGGTACCCTCAATTCCATTTTTTGTAGTTTTCTTTTATAAACTAAACTAGTGATAAAACAAGAAACTAAAAGATTTGATTGCAAGATCTAAATATATACCTTCAAGCACTAACCATCCCAGCAACAGCGCCAGAAAAGAGCTTGATGTCTACTACACAACCTTCTTCTTGTAGACGTTGTTGGGCCTCCAAGTGCAGAGGTTTGTAGGACATTAGCAAATTTCCCTCAAGTGGATGACCGAAGGTTCATCAATCCGTGGGAGGCGTAGGATGAAGATGGTCTCTCTCAAACAACCCTGCAACCAAATAACAAAGAGTCTCTTGTGTCCCCAACACACCCAATACAATGGCAAATTGTATAGGTGCACTAGTTCGGCGAAGAGATGGTGATACAAGTGCAATATGGATGGTAGATACAGGTTGTTGTAATCAGAAAATATAAAAACAACAATGTAACAAGTAATAAAAGTGAGCAAAAATGGTATTGCAATACTTCGAAACAAGGCCTAGGGTTCATCTTTCACTAGTGCAAGTTCTCTCAACAATATTAACATAATTGGATCATATAACAATCCCTCAACGTGCAACAAAGATTCAATCCAAATTCACTAATAGCGGAGAATAAATGAAGAGATTATTGTAGGGTATGAAACCACCTCAAAGTTATTCTTTCTGATCGATCTATTCAAGAGTCTGTAGTAAAATAACACGAAGCTATTCTTTCCGTTCGATCTATCCTAGAGTTCATACTAGAATAACACCTTAAGACACACATCAACCAAAACTCTAATGTCACCTAGATACTCCATTGTCACCTCATGTATCCATGGGCATGATTATACGATGTTCATCACAAAATCTCAGATTCATCTATCCAACTAATACAAAGAACCTCAAAGAGTGCCCCAAAGTTTCCATCGGAGAGTCAAGACGAAAATGTGTGCCAACCCCTATGTATAAGTTCACAAGGTCCCTAAACCCGCAAGTTGATCACCAAAACATACATCGAGTTAATCACATGAATATCCCATTGTCACCATAGATAAGCACATGCAAGACATACATCAAGTGTTCTTAAATCCTTAAAGACTCAATCCGATAAGATAACTTCAAAGGGAAAACTCAATCCATTACAAGAGAGTAGAGGGGGAGAAACATCATAAGATCCAACTATAATAGCAAAGCTCGCGGTACATCAAGATCGTGTCATATCAAGAACACGAGAGAGAGAGAGAGAGAGAGAGAGAGGGAGAGATCAAACACATAGCTACTGGTACATACCCTCAGCCCCGAGGGTGAAATACTCCCTCCTCGTCATGGATAGCACCGGGATGATGAAGATTGCCACCAGTGATGGATCCCCCCTCCGATAGGGTGCCAGAACATGGTCCCGATTGGTTTTGGTGGCTACAGAGTCTTGCGGCAATGGAACTCCCGATCTAGGTTTCTTTTCAGGGGTTTATGTATTTATAGGAATTTTTGGCGTCGGTCTCACGTCAGGTGGGGGTCTCCGAGTCATCCATGAGATAGGGGGCGCGCCTAGGGGGGTAGGGCACGCCCTCCGCCCTCGTGGATGGCTCGGGACTCTTCTGGCCCAACTCTTTTACTCCGGGGGCTTCTTTTGGTCCATAAAAATCATCAAAAATTGGCACGTCAATTGGACTCCGTTTGGTATTCCTTTTCTGTAAAACTCAAAAACAATTAAAAAAATAGAAACTTGCACTGGGCTTTAGGTTAATAGGTTAGTCCCAAAAATCATTAAAAAATAGCATATAAATGCATACAAAACATCCAAAACAGATAATATAATAGCATGGAACAATTAAAAATTATAGATACATTGGAGACGTATCACTTTCAAAGATGTATGACTGCTATATTCTCTGATTTTTGTGAAAAGATTGTTGATGTTTTCATGGATGACTTTTCTGTTTGTGGGAAGTCTTTTGATGATTGTTTAAGCAATCTTGATCGAGTTTTGTAGAGATGTGAGCAAACTAATCTTGTCTTGAATTGGGAAAAGTGCCACTTTATGGTTAACGAAGGTATTGTGTTGGGCCATAAAATTTGTGAGAGAGTTATTGAGGTGGACAAAGCTAAGGTTGATGCAATTGAGAAAATGCCATGTCCTAAAGATATTAAAGGTGTTCATAATTTCCTTGGTCATGCTGGTTTCTATAGGAGGTTTATTAAGGATTTCTCTAAAATTTCTAGGCCTCTTACAAATCTTTTACGAAAGGATATTCCTTTTGTTTTTTATGATGATTGTGTAGAAGCTTTTGATACACTTAAGAAAGCTTTGGCTACTGTACTTATTATTCAACCTCCTGATTGGAACTTACCTTTTGAAATTATGTGTGATGCTAGTGATTATGTTGTTGGTGATGTTCTAGGACAAAGGGTCGATAAGAAATTAAATGTTATTCACTGCTACTTCTCGAGCTTGCGTTGTATTCCCTCGAAGAGGAAAGGGAGATGCAGCACTGTAGCGTAAGTATTTCCCTCAGTTTTTGAGAACCAAGGTGTCAATCCAGTAGGAGACCACGCGCGAGTCCCTCGCACCTACACAAACAAATAAGAACTTCGCAGCCAACGCGATAAGGGGTTGTCTGTCCCTTTACGGTCACTTACGAAAGTGAGATCTGATAGAGATGATAGTTTATATTTTTGGTATTTTTAGTTTATAAGAACAGCAAATAAAAGCGATAAAAGTAAAGTAGAGGTAGATTGATATGTTGAGAATAGACCCGGGGGCCATAATGTTCTCTAGTGGCTTCTCTCATGATAGCGATATTCTATGGCGGGTAAACAAATTACTGTCGAGCAATTGATAGAAAAGCGAATAATTATGAGACTATCTAGGCATGATCATTGTATATAGGCATCACGTCCGAGACAAGTAGACCGACTCCTGCCTGCATCTACTACTATTACTCCACACATCGACCGCTATCCAGCATGCATCTAGTGTATTGAGTTAATAAGAACAGAGTAACGCCTTAAGCAAGATTACATGATGTAGAGGGATAAACTCAAGCAATATGATAGAAACCCCATCTTTCTATCCTCGATGGCAATAATACAATACGTGCCTTGCTGCCCCTACTATCACTGGGAAAGGACACCGCAAGATTGAACCCAAAGCCAAGCACTTCTCCCATTACAAGAACTATAGATCTAGTAGGCCAAACCAAACCAATAATTCGAAGAGACTTGCAAGGATATTATGAGCACACATAAAAAGTTCAAAGAAGAACCAAATATCTTTCATAGATAACCTTGATCATAAACTCACAATTCATCGGACCTCGACAAACACACCGCAAAAAGATATTACATCGAATAGATCTCCTCGAAGACTGAGGAGAATTTTTAGTGAGATCCAGAGAGAGAGAAGAAGCTATCTAGATACTAGCTATGGAACCGAAGGTCTGTGGTAAACTACTCACAACTCATGGTGAGGGCGATGATGATGATGATGAAGAACTCCGTGATGGATCCCCCTTCGGTGGAGCTTCGGAACAGGCTCCAAGATGGGATCTTCACGGGAACAGAAGGTACAGCGGTGGAATTAGGGTTTTCTCGCTGTTCACAAGGGTTCTGGGGTACGTAGATTTATATAGGAAGAAGGAGGGCACCGGGGGACGCTCGGAGGGGCCACGAGGCAGGGGGCGCGCCCTGGGAAGGGGGGCGTGCCCCCCACCCTCGTGGGCCACCTCTTGATCCCCTGATGTGGTTCTCAAGCTCCGCGTGCGTGATTTTCTCCAAAAATATCTCTCGTGAAGGTTTCATTCCGTTTGGACTCCGTTTGATATTATTTTTCTACAAAACCCTGAAATAGGCAAAAACATCAATCTGGACTCGGCCTTTGGGTTAGTAGGTTAGTCCCAAAAATGATATAAAAGTGAATGATAAAGCCCATTAAACATCCAAGACTTCATAAATAATAGCATGGAACAATCAAAAATTATAGATACGTTGGAGACGTTGGAGACGTATCATTCACTATGCTAGCAAAACTCTAGATAGTGCCCAAAGAAATTATGCTACTACCAAAAAGAATTTTTAGCAGTTGTGTTTTCTTGTGATAAATCTAGATTTTATATTGTTTACTCAAAAGTAATTGCTCACGCTGATCATGCTTCTATAAAATATCTTATGGAAAATAAATATGCTAAACCTAGACTTATTAGGTGGGTTTTCTTGCTACAAGAATTAGATTTACATATCACTGATAGGAAAGGAGCTGAGAACCCCGTAGCTGATAACTTGTCTAGGTTAGAAAATATTCTTGATGACCCACTACCAATTGATGATAGTTTTCCTAATGAACAATTAGCTGCAATAAATATTTCTAATAGCACACCTTGTTATGCTGAGTATGCTAATTATATTGTTGCTAAATAAATACCACCTACTTCTACTTACCAACAAAAGAAAAAAATTCTTCTATGATTTGAGACACTAATTTTGGGATGACCCACATCTTTATATTGAAGTAGTAGATGGTATTATTAGAAGTTGTGTACCTGAGCATGAATAGGAACAAATCCTATAGAAATGTCACTCCGAAGTATATGGAGGACATCATGCGGGAGACAGAACTGCTCACAAGGTATTAGAATCTGGTTTTTATTGGCCTACTCTCTTCAAGGATGCTCGTAAGTTTGTCTTATCTTGTGATGACTGTGAAAGAATAGGTAATATCGGTAAGCGTCAAGAAATGCCTATGAATTATTCACTTGTTGTTGAACCATTTGATGTTTGGGGATTTGATTATATGGGACCTTTTCCTTCCTCTGATGGGTATACTCAGATTTTGGTTGTTGTTGATTATGTTACTAAGTGGGTAGAAGCTATTCCAACTAGTAGTACTGATCACAACACTTCCATTAAAATGCTTAAAGAAGTTATTTTCCCTAGGTTCGGAGTCCCTGGATATTTAATGACCGATGGTGGTTCACACTTTATTCATGGAGCTTTCCGTAAAATGCTTGCCAAGTATGATGTTAACCATAGAATTGCATCCCCTATCATCCTCAATATAGCGGTCAAGATGAACTTAGCATTAGAGAAATAAAATTAATATTATAAAAGATTGTCAATAGGTCTCAAAAGAATTGGTCCAAGAAATTGGATGATGCACTTTGGGCCTACATAACAGCTTATAAAAATCCTATGGGTATGTCTCCTTATAAAATGGTTTTTGGAAAGGCTTGTCAGTTAACTCTTGAGTTAGAACATAAAGCTTATTGGGAAATTAAAGAACTCAATTATGATTTCAAACTTGCCGGTGAAAAGAGGTTATTTGATATTAGCTCACTAGATGAATGGAGAACCCAAGCTTATGAAAATGCCAAACTTTTTAAATAGAAAGTTAAAGGATGGCATGATAAAAGAATCCAAAAGCGGGAATTCAAAGTGGGTGAATATGTTTTATTGTACAACTCTCGTTTTAGATTCTTTGCAGGAAAACTTCTTTCTAAATGGGAAGACCTTATGTTATCGAGGAAGTTTATCGTTCTGGAGCCATCAATATAAATAATGCCAAAGGTACAAACCCGAAGGTGGTCAACGGTCATATAATCAAACATTATATCTCAGGTACGCTTATTAATGTTGAAAGCAATATTATCCAAACCATGACACCGGAGGAACACATAAAAGAAACCTTCCGGAACACTCCAGAATCATGAAATAAGGGAGGTACATGATACGGTAAGTAAACGAACTCCGAAAAATCCGCAAAAATATTTTTTGTCAGTTTGGAATATTAGAAAAATTAGGAAAATAAGAAGAAACCAGGAAGTCACCCCTGGTGGGCACAAGACACACTAGGGGGCGCGTCTAGGCGGGTTGTGCCCACCTCGGGTACCTTCCGGACTCCGTTTATCTCTCGTTTGCTTGTTACCCAAGATTAAAAAAATATTTATATACCCCCGAACCTATTGACAACTGTATCGCGGAGAAATTATCTATTCTCTTTTCTTGTTGTTCTGAGAGATCTAGATCACCATGTCCGCTCAAGTTCCTCCAAGGACAAGTTCTTCGAGAGGGTAATCAACCCCTACTTGTCGGAGGTGATGAAGCACCCTCAATCCATTGAGATGCGTGAGGGGGTGCTCCACATCCAAGACATCCAGGGACCCAAGGGGAAGGAAACCATGGAGGCCAGGCTTGAAGCCACAGAGCAAGAAGTCTTCAAGTGCAAGGGGTTGGTGGAGCGTAGACTTGATGCCAACCACTGCATGATTACGAGTTACACCTGTGATCACAAGGTGGATCGCCATCCCCTGAAGGATGTCATCTTCGCCCTCACCGAGTGGATCAACTTTCAACAAAGCCTAATCTATGATCTCCAAAACCAAGTCTTTGAATAAGAGGCAAGGTTTAAAGGTATGAGTTTGGCTGCCAGTTGCAAGACTCATGATACTCTTGCTTCCTCTTATGATGGTGAGCCACTACCATGGAAGCCGGAAGACAAGCTCGCTACTACCTCATCACCACCACCAACACCTTCTTCACTACCAAAGGATAATTGAGTATCGGGTATGGGCAGTCCCCTTGGTTTTATCCAAGCTTGGGGGAGTTGCCCCGGTATCATATCACACCACTATCTTTGCCTTTATCTACTGTAGTTCGATCTTTCGTTATCTTTTTCATTAGTTGAATAAAAGTTTAGTTCAATCTTTCTTTGAAAGTTTGCTTAGTTATCTATCTATCTATGTAATCGTGTGCGAGATTTATAATAAAGTTTTGTTGGAGTTTTTCTTTATTTACTTCCTTGTTGCAATAAAAAGAAAGGAAATAAATGAAAAAGATCATATGCTAATCTTATGGTAAGTAATGACATCACATAAGGAAAAGTATAAGTAGTAAAATTTATTGGAGATTGACAAACATAGAATTGGTCAATGATGCAATTCATGAAAGAATTAATAAGGTAAGAGAAGATTCGCATGCAAATATACTATCTTGGACATCTTTTATGATTGTGAGCCCCCATCAAAATATTATATGCCAAAACGGTTGACGTTGGACAAGGAAGACAACATAATTACTTATGTTTGTTCATATTCACATAGAAGTTATATTGTCATAGATCCTTTAAGATGTGGTGCTTGCTCAATATCTTTTCTAGCCAAAAATTTTGCACTAAGTAGAGATACTACTTGTGCATCCAAAAACTCTTACACCCAAATATTTTTCAAGAGTCCACCATACCTACCTATGGATTGAGTAAGATCCTTCAAGTAAGTTGTCATCGGTGCAATAAAGCAATAAAAATTGCTTCTAAATGTGTTAGATCATTTAGTGTAAGAGAAAATTGAGCATTGTACGAACTTGTGATGGCAAAATAATAAAGGCGACAGACTGCATAATAAAGGTTGCTATCATAAGGGGCAATATAATGTGACGTTCTTTTGCACTAAGATATCGAGCATGCAAACAAAAAAGTGCATGACAACCTCTGCTTCCCTCTGCGAAGAGTCTATCTTTTACTTTATGTATTTACTTTTATGCAAAGAGTCAAAGTATTTCTCCTTTTCCCTTTTTATTTTCTCTTTTGGTAAGAATCATGTGGCGAGGAAAGATCTAGGCACATATATCCAGTTGAATATGGGTGAGCATGAATCATTATTGTTTACATCACCCTTGAGGTGAATACGTTGTGTGGCAAAACCATAAGCCCATATCTTTCTATGTGTCCGGTTGAAACTTTTTGCTCATGTGTATGCGGTGAGTGTTAACAATCATAGAAGACTATATGATGGTTGAGTATGTGGACTTGCCTAAAGGCTCCGATACATGACCCTTCCTGAAAATATGATGAATTGTAGTTGCAAAGTTGAATGAGAACATAGTTTGCTGGTTTTCAATAGAGTTTATGCTTTATACTTTGATAGTGTGATGAATTGTTACCTGCTCATGATAAGTTATATGATAAAGCTGTGTTGTATTATGTTTCAATAAAGTTTGTTGCTCTTACAATAATATACATGATGCTTCTATGTCCGTATTTTGTTTTTAACGACACCACTCTCTCTCTCTCTCTCTCTCTCTAAGCATGTGGACATGTTTTTCTATTTCGGTTTTTCGCTTGAGGACAAGCGAGGTCTAAGCTTGGGGCAGTTGATACGTCCATTTTACAACATGTTTTCTTACTATTATTTATAATGTTTTTATGCATAATAATGCTTTATGGGGTAATTCTAATGCCTTTTTTCTTATAAAATGCACGGTTTACAAGAGGATGGAGAATACTGGTAGCTGGAATTTTGGACCTGAATAAGCTACATCAGGCCACCTATTCTGCACAACTCCAAATAAGCTGAAACTTCACGGAGAAGTTTTATGGAATATTTAAGCAATATTGGAGCAAATAAGTACCAGAGGGGGCCCACCAGGTGGGCACAACCCACCTGGGCGCGCCAGGGCCCCCAGGCGCGCCCTGGTGGGTTGTGCCCTCCTCGGCCCACCTATGATACCCATTTTCTGGTATATAAGTCATCTTGACCTAAATTAATTAAGGAAAGGACTTTCGGGATGAAGCGCCGCCGTCTCGAGGCGGAACTTGGGCAGGAGCACTTTTGCCCTTCGGCGGAGCGATTCCGCCGGGGGAACTTCCCACCCAGAGGGGGAAATCATCGTCATCGTCATCACCAACAACCCTCTCATCTTTGGGAGGCCAATCTTCATCAACATCTTCAACAACACCATGTCCTCTCAAACCCTAGATCATCTCTTGTGTTCAATCTTTGTACCAAAACCTTAGATCGGTACCTCTGGGTGACTAGTAGTGTTGATTACATCTTGTAGTTGATTACTATATGTTTTATTTGGTGGAAGATTAGATCCATTATGCTATTTAATACCCCTCTGATCTTGAGCATGTTTATCACTTGTGAGTAGTTACTTAAGTTCTTGAGGTCACGGGAGAAATCATGTTGCAAGTAATCATGTGAACTTAATATGCGTTCGATATTCCGATGTTATGTATGTTGTGATTCCCTTAGTGGTGTCAGGTGAATGTAGACTACATGAAACTTCACCATATTTGGGATTAAGAGGATGCATTGAGGAGTAGTTATTAGATGATGGATTCCTAGAGTGACAGAAGCTTAAACCCTAGTTTATGTGCTACTTCGTAAGGGGCCGATTTGGACCCCAAATGTTTAATGATATGGTTAGATTTTATCTTAATACTTTTCTCGTAGTTGCGGATGCTTGCGAAGGGGTTAATCATAAGTAGGAGGCTTGTTCAAGTAAGAACAGCACCTAAGCACCAGTCCACCCACATATCAAATTATCAAAGTAACAAACACAAATCAAGCCAACATGGTGAAAGTGACTAGATGAAATTCCTGTGTACCCTCAAGAAAAATTTGCTTCTTATAAGAAACCGTTTTGGCATGTCGTTTGCCACAAAAGGATTGGGCTACCTTTATGCATACTATTTACTATTACCGTTACTTGCTCGTTACAAATTATCTTGCTATCAAACTATCTATTACACACAATTTCAGTGCTTGCAGACATTACCTTGCTAAAAATCACTTGTCATTTCCTTTTGCTCCTCGTTGGGTTCGACACTTGTACTTATCGAAAGGACTACGATTGATCCCCTCTACTTGTGGGTCATCAGCGGTCTACACCAACAACTTCACCACTGTCATCACCAACTCTCTCCCCCTCTATGCAGCGGTGTAACACCTCTTCTACCCGCTGTAATCTCTACTTAAACATGGTGCTCAACGCTATATATTATTTCCCAATGATGTATGGCTATCCTATGATGTTTGAGTAGATCGGTTTTGTCATATAGGTTGATTGATGATCATGATTGGTTTGAGTTGTATGTTTAATTATTGGTGTTGTCCTATGGTGCTCTCCGTGTCGCGCAAGCGTGAGGGATCCCCGTTGTAGGGTTTGCAATATGTTCATGATTTTCTAATGGTGGGTGGCGTGAGTGACAGAAGAACAAACCCGAGTAAGTAGGTCGTCTGCGTATGGAATAAAGAGGGCTTGATACCTTATAATGCTATGGTTAGGTTTTTCCTTAATGATCTTTAGTAGTTGCGGATGCTTGCTAGAGTTCCAATCATAAGTGCATATGATCCAAGTAGAGAAAGTATGTTAGCTTATGCCTCTCCCTCATATAAAATTGTAATAATGATTACCGGTCTATTTATCCATTGCCTAGGGACAAATAATTTTTTTGTGACAAAAATCTCTCTACTAAAACTAACTTAGTTGTTTATTTATCTAAAGAGCCCCTAGTTTTTATTTACGTGCTCTTTATTATCTTGCAAACCTATCTCATTACACCTACAAAGTACTTCTAGTTTCATACTTGTTCTAGGTAAAGCAAACATCAAGTGTGCCTAAAGTTGTATCGGTGGTCGATAGAACTTGAGGGAATATTTGTTCTACCTTTAGCTCCGCATTGGGTTCAACACTCTTACTTATCCAGAAGGTCTACAACTGATCCCCCACACTTATGGTTTATCGGGATGCTAAGATGATCTCACACGGCTTGTCCTTTCTCGATCACACATGAGCATATACACTAAGCTCGTTTGACTGAAGGAGCTATCACAAATAATATTTCTGGGTCGTGTGGGATTGACCCCCTATTGCCAACATAGGCAAGGCGACGGTTTAAAATTGTGTCGCCAAAGGGGGTAAAAACAGTTTTTATAGAACGTTGCGACACCAGTTGCCCTTTAGGTCAAGTACATTGTGGCAACATACCAACGAACGATGCAGAAGTATATCCACAAGAAGATCGGGATCAACATAGAGGCCTACATCGAAAATGTCGTGGTTAAATCTCATCAAGCCCAAATCTGCTCTCCGATCTCCTGCAAACCTTCGACAACCTACAGAGCTTGAGCATGAAGCTGAACCCCGAGAAAAAAAATCATTTTTGGGGTCCCCACGGGGCAACTTTGTAGCGACCAGACCTCAAACAGTCTGATCTCTGTGCATCAGTGTCATCCCTGGATCAGTAATGCTGACACGCACAGTACTCGAAGGATTTATATCAGAGTAGCAATCACACACTTATTACATCGATAGTCCAACGATGAATTCATTACAATAAATATGGCTGAAGGCCATCTAATACGATAACAGTGGAAGGCTTGGAAGATAAGTGAGTCCATCAACTCCAGCGGCATCACTGAGTATAGAACCACGACCTAAAAGGTATCTTACTCGTCGTCTGAAAAGTCTGCAACATGAAACGTTGCAGCCCGAAAACGGGTCAGCACAAGGAATATGCTGGCAAGGTAACACAAGAGAATGCAATGAAAGTAATGCTATACTATATGCAATATGGCTGGTGGAAAGCTCTATGGTTAAGTTTTTTTTTTGCGTAAAGCCAATTTTTCCCTGCTTCAAAGGAATAGATTTTAATTAACTATCATGGTAGTTGAAACATCGTTGAGAAGATAGACATCCTCTCAACCCCAATTAAAATAATCATTAAACCCAACAATATTAAATTAAAGTAACATGTTGAGATTCACATGAAAATCCAAGTACTAGATACTCAAGACGTCCATAACCGGGGAGACGGCTAATCATGATCAGTTTGTACACTCTGCAGAGGTTTGTGCACTTTTCCCACAAGACTCGATCGCCTCCATTTGGTTTCTCGCACTGCATGATGTTTGATTAACGGATGACCGAGACATAGTCTTTCAGAAGCGCTAGCACCTTATGATCGGGCGGACCGTACCAACCTACATCCCCTACATCTGCTAGTCCACCACTGTAAGAGTTCGCACGACTTACTCATACTTAGCTAGAGCCCATAATAGCATTGTGGCTGCACACGGAAGTTTCTAGTATGAATAATCTCATGATCCCTTTGAGGCTGGGTGGCGGTCCAAAAGAAAAACAGGCAATTGCTGGAATACCCAGGTGCCTCAATCCACCCAGATGTGTATTAATGTTGCCACCTTAAGTTGAACCATTAATTAACAAACTCACATCTGTCATGGATTTCACTCACCCAATCCACGTCTACGAGCATAGCATGTCCTAACAGCAAACCGTAGAAGTAACTCCCAAAGGTTTGAATGTAATGCAGGTAATAGGTACTACCTCAATCTACATCCCAATCCCACAAGTTAATTGATCCTACTCATGCAATGTGTGAGGGTTTGACTAATGCAATGAAAACTGGGTAACTGGAAAGCATGATCAAAGTGTTACTTGCCTTGTTGATGATCCGCAAAACCTAGAGACTCAAAGTAGCAAGCGGCGCACTCCGGGTACTCTATCGCAATCAAACAAGCACACAATAAGTACTTAACTAATGCACGGTTAAAACTCAAATAAAAGATCTAACCAGAAAGTTCAACTTAAAAACTCCGGTTTGCAAAAAGAATTAACTCGAAAGAAGCAACGAAACTCAAACTGCAAAAGAAACGAGCTCCGGTTTACTAGTTGGCCTAAAGTCAAATTTTACAGTAGCCAAAATCTTGTTCTAGTTGATTAAACGTAAAGAGGGCTTCGAGACGAAGATCTGGGATTTTGAATCACCTGATTCCGACTCTCGAGCGAAAAGAAAAACGAAAAACAAGATCAGGACAGAAATCGCGATCGGAATAACCGCGGATAAATACCCTGAAAAGAAAACGGACGAACAGGCTAACGAACGAACGTTCGCTGTCTGCGGCTAACTAACGAAAACCGTTCGTTAAAACGAACGTACGGACGAACGTCCGCTAAATAACTAAACCGACGAAAAAACCGAATTGATCTATCTAAATAATAAAAGAAAAACAGATCTAGGATTTTCCTAAAAAAACGATCGGTCTTTTTAAAAAAAAACGATGGCAGCGGCGGTTTCTACCTCGGCGACGGCGGCGAGGTCCGGCGGCTCCGGCGGCGGGGCGGCGACGGCGCGGCTCGGGGCGGCGGTGGCGCATCGCGGCGCGGGCGGCGGCGGGAGGTGGCAGCGCGGGGTGCGGCGGCTGGCGGCGCCGGCGGCGGCTGGCGGCGGCGGCGGCGCTGGCAGCGGCTGCGCGGCGCGGCTAGGGTTAGGGCAGGGGGCGGCGGCTGGGCTGGGCTGGGGCGAAACGGGCCGGGGACGCTGGCTTATAAAGCCCACAGTCCTACTCCTATACGAATTATAAGTCGGTTCATTTTATTTTTTTCTAAAAGAGTCCCAACGCAGAAAAAGTAACGAAAGAAATACCAAACGGACTCCAAAATTCCCGAAATAAATTTTCACCGTCCTCTAATAATATTTAGGACAAAGTAAACATTTTTTCCGGACCTAAATGTAATTTTGAAAAATGCGCATTTTTCCTATGCAAATAAATCCGCAAATAAATCCAGAAAATTACCAAAAGTGATTTTAACATTTTTCCTCCAATATTTCTGTTATTTTGGAGAAGTCATATTATCTTCGCTCATATTTTGCATTTAGAAATATTTTTAGGAGAGAAAAATAATTAGAATCACATTGTCCTCGTACCGGTATTCGAGCGAACTCAATACGAAAACGGTAAAATTCCCAACTCTCTTCATAGGTCCTTGAGTTGCTTAGAATTTCGAGGAACGCCACAAACAAAAATGCAAAAAGCATGAAATGCAAAAATAATCTATGTATAACATTCCAAATTGAAAATTTGGGATGTTACAAACTTGTGGGATCATAATGTCCCGGTGGGGAATTGAGACAAACCCAGAAAAAAATCAAGCAGTAATAAACTTGAAGCCACCAGGAACAATTCAGGACGTACAAAAGCTCGCATGATGTGTGGCACCTCTTAATCGATTCATTTCCAGACTAGGGGGTAGGCCTTTCCACTATGCATGATCTTGAGGAAAGGAGACATGTTTTATTCAAGCGACGAGTCCAAAGAAGCCTTTGTAGATCTCAAAAAATAATACTACAATCAAACCCACAACACTCTTCCCGGCATAGCCTAAAGTAATATTGTTGTACATATCAGCGACCACCTAAGTGGTTAGCATGGTGATGGTAGTGGAAAGGGAGGAGGTCGGAAAGTCCCGGTGGGTACAACACCCGGTGTACTACATCAGCGAGGTATTAACACTGTGCAAAACACGATACATGCACTATCAGAAGATAACATACGGAATATTCATGTTCACCAGGAAGCTGCGACACTACTTTCAGTCCAACCCAATCATAGTGGGCAGTCATGCCCCGCTCTCCCACATCATCAACAACAAGGACGCGACAGGCCGCGTGGCCAAATGGGCAACCAATCTTCTCCGAGATCTTGTACAAACCACGCTCAACAATCAAATCATAGGCAATCACCAACTTCCCGCTCGAATGGACAGAGGCCTAGCAAGTCCCCAAGAACATTGACTTCGAATACTGAACAATGTATTTCGATGGCTCAATGAACGTCCAATAATTGGGGGGCTGGAGTAGTCCTAGTATCACCAAGAGGTAACAGAATGAACTATGTCCCACAACTACATTTTCGGGACTCGAATAACGCAATCGAGTACGAGGCCCTCCTCTACGGGCTTCGCGTCGTGGCCTACATGGGCATCCACCACCTCATCCACCCAGGCGATTCTGACCTCATAGTGCAGCAGGTGATGAAGACCTTCGATTCCAAGGATACAAAGATGGTCACACAATGTGTAGCTGCCCGATTACTCGAAGGTAAATTCAATGGCGTCGAGCTACACCATGTCCACAGAAGCGACAATAAAGCAGCCGACAGCCTCACGTGGATGGGCGCGAGAAGAGCTCGAGTGCCCAGTGAGGCATTCCTAGAGATACTGCACAAGCCATTGATATGTCTCAAACAAATCTATAATTTGTTATTGTTTTATGCTATTGTATTATTAATCGTGTATGCTTTATATGCAATTTTATATCATTTTTGGAAACTAACCTATTAACTCAGTGCCCAGTGCCACTTCCTATTTTTTGCCTATTTTATTATTTCACAGGAAAACCATACCAAACGAAGTCCAAACATGATAAAACTTTACAGTGATTCTTCCTAGACAAGGAGAGTCCCTAGAAGCTTTAGGGGGGGGGCCACACGATGCACGGGAGAACCACACGCTCACACGGCGCACCCGTAGGGGGCGCCACCTAAGCTTGTGCCCCCTCATAACTCCGTTTGCCCTAATTCCAAGCCTATAAATTCACTAAAATCAAGAAACCATCAAAGCGAAACCCAAAAAAATATTCTGCCGCCGCAAGCCTCTATTCTTCCACGATCTCATCTGGGAATATATGTGAATTTATAGGCTTGGAATTAGGTCAAACGGAGTTACGTGGAGCCCACGGGGTCATGAGTGTGCCCTTTGAGCTCATGGCTCGCTCGTAGCTCTTATGGCCTCTTCCCAAACCTTCTACGGTCCCTTCTGGTCCAGAAAAAATCACTGTAAAGTTTCATCGTGCTTGGACTTCATTTGATATTGATTTACTGAAAAGCCAAAAAAAGCAAAATAGGAACTGGCACTAGGCACTAGGTTAATAGATTAGTCCCAAAAAAGATATAAAATAGCATATAAATGCATGTAAAGCATCCAAGATTTATAATATAATAGCATGAAACAATAAAAAAATATAAATACGTTGGAGGGGTATCAGCTCACACGGCGCGCCCCCAGGGGACGCACCACCTGAGCTTGTGGCCTCCCCTTGCAACTCCATTTTACCTAATTCCAAGCAAATAAATTCCCTAAAATATAGAAACTACGAGAGTGAGACACGAAACAATCATTTCACCACAAGCCTCTATTCTTCCGCGGTCTCATCTGGAGACCTGCGTCGGTACTCTGCCGGAGGGAGAATCGATCACGGAGGGCCTCTACATCAACCTTGTTGCCTCTCCGGTGATGCGTGGGTAGTTCCTCACAGGACCTATGGGTCCATACTAGTAGCTAGACGGCTCTCTCTCTCTCTCTCTCTTTGATCTTCAATACAATGTTCTCGTCGGAGATGGACTCGATGTAATCTTTTTGTGGTGCGTTTGTTGGGATCCGATGAATTGTGGGTTTATGATCAAGTTATTCATTGAAAGTAATTGAATATTTTTTTAAACTTTATTATGTGTGATTATTATAGCTATGTAATGCTTTCTGATCTTTGAATTTTCTTTGGCCAAGTTGATGAGTAGATCTTAAGTGGAAGTGGTGCATAGTAGTAGGTTCAACATTGCGGTGTCCTCACCCAGTGACAGAAGGGGTGGCAATCATATTTGTATTGTTGCTACTAAGGGTAAAATGATGGGGTTCGATCATATTGATTAGTCTTACTTTGTCTACATTTTTTCATCATGCTCCAAGCATTACTATGTTTGTTATGAACTTAATAACTTAATATGCATGTTGGATAGCTGTCGAGGGGTGGAGTAATAGTAGTAGATGTGGAATTGTTTTGGTCTACTTGTCACGGACGTAATGCCTACGTACTAACCATGCCATTAATAAAAGCATAATTATGCACTTTTCTATCAATTATCCAACAGTAATCTGTGTACCCACTGTTACTATGCTCATGAGAGAGATGCCTCTAGTGAAAGCTATGCCCCCTGGGTCCATTCACACCATATTACTAAAACCCTCAATACCTTGATGCAACTTATATACTTTTATTTTGTTTTGCAATTTATCTATCTGCCATTACCAGAATTAAACTTTGCAATTAACGAGTGCAAGGGGATTGACAACCCTTTTGCCCGTGTTGGGTGCAAATATTTCTCTGTGTGTGTGTGTGTGTGTGTGTGTG
>LR738715.1:641729839-641831304 GCA_902687465.1 Secale cereale
GAATCTCCTACTGGTTCGATAAACCTTGGTTCTCTACTGAGAGAAACACTTTTTTCTACTATACAACATAACCATCCTCTTCGAGGACGTATCTCACAAGTAGCAGTCATCAGTCAAGATTCAAGGCTCATAAGAGGCTGGTCCAACCTCCAACTTTCTTGATCCCAGAAATGTAGACGAACCCATGCCAAACCCCTCAGCAGAATAGCGGAAACCAAGCGGAGAGGTATACGTTGCCATTCCAGAATGGACTCGAGCACTACTAGCGTCCATGCTAAACGCCGACCTCCTAGCAGGCAAAACAGAAGCCCAACGCATCATTTGTAAGTCAAAGGCATACACAATGATAAGCGGAGAGCTCTACAAACACAGCCAAAAAGCAAGTTTAAATGATGGGTCACGGAAGAAGAGGGAAAGAAGCTCCTGCAAGAAATACACGCGGGGGCTTGCGGGCATGCAGCCCTCAGGCAATAGTAGGCAAAGCTTTTCATCGCGGTTTCTTCTGGACACATGCCATATGCAACACAGAAGATATTGTCATGAATCGTGACGGACGTCAACGCTTTGCCAACAAGACACACATGCCAGTAATGCCTCTAAAAACAATCCCTCTCACATGTCCATTCGTGGTGTGAGGTTAAGACGTGGGCGGGAAACTGTCACCATCCCCAGGAGGACACAAGTTTCTCCTGGTCACAATTGACAAATTCAGAAAGTGCATAGAGGCCAAGCTAGTGAAAAATGCATAGGCGGACACAACAGTCCAATTCATCTCCAGTATCATACACAGGTTCAACATTCCTCATAGCATTATTGCAAATAAATGGATCCAATTTTACGGCCAACGTGTTCAAAGATTTCTACCACAAGAGAAGAATTCACATCAATTACGCACCCTTAGCCCATCCCAAGTCAAACGGGCTGGTCAAGCAGGCCAACCGATTAATTATGCAAGGTCTGAAGCCAAGGCTTAACACAACCTTGATGAGAGCAAAAGGCAATTGGGTGGACAAGCTCCTATCCGTCGTCTGGACCCGCGGACAACACCAAACAAAAATCCATCGGCTACACCCCTTTATGCATGGTGTACGGAGCAGAAGCAGTTGTCTTGCCCTCTGACGTAGAATACGACTACCCATGAGTCCACGCATATGACGAGGAGGCTGCAAAGGAAATCCGAAAAGATGACGTTAGCCCCAAGGAAGAAGTGCACCTCCTCGCCCTCGGGCGCACAACAATCTACCAATAGAGGTTGCGCCAATATCAAGGATGACGTGTACGAGCATGTGAGTTCATCGTCGGCGACCTCGTCCTACGCCCCAGGAAGAAGTAGTAGAAGAACAAGCTGTCCTCCCCGTGGTAGGGCCCCTGCATTATCCCGGGGTCCTCAACAACGGGGCCTACTATGACCGCAAGAGAAAATTTGTCCGGATTATGTCCCGCCCCTGGAATGCCAAGCATCTCCGTCTTTTTAGTGTTACGTACTCACACATAAACTGCCACACTTTATGGCATATTTATCTTAGCTCAAACAAAATAGATTGGTCAAATAAGAGAGGCCTCTTGGGTCCCCCAATTTATGGTTTGCTAAAAAAATACATGGTTATTAAGTATCATTTCATTGAACCCCTCTGGATATAAATTAAGGTCGAACAAACATATCTCTTTGCTGTTAGACTCGGGGATGCAACGCTCTAAGTGGACCTCCCGCAGCTCCACACAAAGGCTATATCGTATGATCCTTCTTTTTTCTCTGGATCCGAGGATGCTTCATCCTTACCGACCTCCCACACCCGTGTGCTCTGGGCTTCCATCGACGTAACCAATGGATAGCCCTCAATAGCTGAGGCGCAGCCCACAGGGATGCCGAAGATTGAATGCAAAATTCTAGTCATGCCGAGCCCCATAAAATTTGATGACAGCGTCAACACAAACTATTGTGACCTCTAGTCCCACCAAGGACTAGGCGCGCAAGATCGCCTATACGGCATACAAACATGTATATAGAAAGATTCATTCAGCCACATAAAGTACATAATAATGAGATCATACTAATAAACCACACAAAAAGTTGTGCGGTTTCTTTTGTTTTCAGGTCAAATATCTACGCGCGGCGTCGACAGTTGATGGCTGCGTAGGAGGCAACCTCCTCGGCGCCATCGAATAAACCTTCTAAAAGGTGGGCCTCAGGCACGGCGGTCACAACGGCGCGGGTCGACACCTGGGGGCCGCCGGCCACAAACGCGCGCCAGTACAAACCGGGCTCCTCCGGTCGTTGCGGCCTCTTGTAGTTCGAGCAGAGGCCGCGGGACCTCAGAAATCCGAGCAATTTGTTGAAGTAAGGGCGTCTCGACGCGCTCAGCATCCCCCAAAGGCCTCCTTGCCCGAGCTAGCGTCAAGGACATACGCTCAATCAACGGAACAACCACACCCAGCCTTGACTGGTCGGGCCTAGCTGGCCGCCGGATATAGGCACGGCAGAGCAGGACGAGCTCCGCCTATATTAGATTTTATGTTGTATATAATAATGTGGATTTGGTGATTTGCAAATGGTGTTTGTAATTGCAAAATCAATCTTTTTGTGTGTTGTCTGGTAACTGTCTGTGGGCGGCCAGACCCATCCTTGGACGTTTGGAGGCCGGAATTTTATGTTTGTGGTTGTAGATGCTTTTACCTTTCGTGTTGTTTCTGTTCTTTTTTCGTTTTCCATGACAACGCACACAGACATTCAATTCGTCAGAGCATCTCCAAAGTCGCACAAGTTTCGCACCTTAAAATAGTTTTAGTGTGTCACTGTAGCACTTTTAGCGCGTCGGACCCAACATTAATTTAGCAGATGCCTAAAAATGCACGCCCAATAAAACATGCTGTCTATACTGTGAAGCGCGCGTAGTCTGACACCTCAAATTTGCAGAGCTTTTGATAGCATTTTTCTGCGCGCGCCCAAAAAGCTTGAATTTTACAGTTTCTGTTAGAGCTGTCCGGCGTCAAAAAACTTGAATTTTAACGCGCGTAGTTTTTTGGGCCCACGTTGGAGATGCTCTTAATAAGTCGTAAAAGTCGGGCGCGCCTCATAGCTGCGTTGTACACAAAATATCATACTGGCCTAAACTCGACGGCCTCGACAATAAGCCCGCGCTTGGGGTACCAGTCCAACACCTCGAAGCTCACCATCACCTCGTCCTCCTTCACGGCCATGGCTTCATCGATACGAAGCCGTCCCAACTCCATCTCCCACCACCGGTCGTCACGCCGCGCCGGCCGCCTCACCCCATCGTCACCGCTCGCACGGGCCACGCCCCTGAACTTGCGCGCCTCGTCGTCGTCGGGGCGAAGGCACACGGCGTGGCGCGACGCCGCACGACCTCCCACTGCCACCGTGGTCTCCTGGTCAGGGAAGCTCAGACCGCGGTGGCCCTCGTCCGCCACGTCAAATACCAAGTACGCGGCGTAGTCGGTCCCCGGTGTCAGCGCAGCGGCCGGCAGACGGCCGTAGATGTCCAGGCCGGTGCAGTGCACGAGTTGCGCCACCTCCGCGAACCTGAGAAATATACACGACCAGCAAAAGATCAGACATATTAATACTACTCCAGATTAATTCATTGTGAGCTATAGGGAGTTAAGTTTTGGAGTACAGTGCGACAATGAATGAGGAGATTGTTTATTGATTTGCTCGGTCCATGCAGATCGTGGAGATGCATACAGCACTGAATGCTGAATTGTTTAATTATAATTAGGCGTTGTGTATAGCCTGGCTTGAGCGGACAGCACCGGGTGAAGTCGCCATCTGAGCGCAGAACTGTTTTCCGACGTTGAATCTACGCGGCGCCTGTGATCTCTACCGAGCGGTCAAGAAGAGGGAGTGCCTGCTGTGTGGCGGTGAATCGAAGCAGCACGGAGCGGAAGTCTTCTCTTGGAAGCGATCAAAGGGAGAAGAGTCAGGTGATGCTCACTTGTTGTGCTTTGGCTGGCACACTAGCAAGACTGGAAGCCATGTGCTCTAGTGACCGGCACTCAGATAGGATCGGGCTTGCCATTTATTTTGAAAAGCTCACATCTCTCGGAATCATAGTGTCTTCCCGTATGCGTAGCTTACAGTGCTCTGTTTGTCGGGATTACGTATGCCAACCATAAGTGTGACGGAATCATGGAAGACAGTTGACAGGTCGAAAAATGTTCTTTAAAGAAAAATGATCGGCCAGGATCCCAAATCAACAAGATAAGATATATAACGAGAAAGATGGCATGGAGCACATCTACAACAACCCGATAACATCATGGTGCATGATCGTTCTCTAGCCAGCACGGAATTAATCAGGAGTGTCCGCTTAAAAACTACTAATAATCAGGAAAAGAAAAGAATAGCAAGGATCCAAAATGATCGTTATACCTGGAGCGAGGGTGAGGCGTCCATCTCCAGCTGAACTCGCCGTCGTCCCACGGGAGGCTCAGCTTCCTCGCTGACAGCGCCACGCACTTGGCGCCGCTTCCCCTCGCCAACCACACCGCCGTGTCGCCGTCGTCGACCAGGACGGCGCCGTCAGAAAGCCGGAGGTAGGCGTCCTTCTTGGACGACAGCGGCGGCGGGCGGCCGGAGCAGCAGCGCAGGAGGATGGCACGGTAGTCGGGCGGGAGGAAGCGATCCCAGATGGCGTCGGACTCGGCGGCCTCGCGGAAGGACGGGGACACGGCGGCGAAGCGGCAAGCATCGCGCGGGGAGGTGAGCGCCAGCACGTGTGCCACGCAGCTCTCCGGGAGGTCTTCTAAACGGGTGACCTCCTCCGTCGTCGCCGTGCTAGCGGCGTCCATGCTATAGCTTCTTGGTTTCTGCAGCAGATGTGGATTTTTGCTGTTGCCTGGAGGCGAATAGCTAGTCTCACAGCAGGAAAATCTGAGAACCAACCCTATTTATAGGTAGCACAGCCTCTAGCCAACCTGATTTGGTCGTAATTTCCTTATTATTTGCGAGTGTAGTCGTAGCGGTTTACTGTTACTGGTCTTAGCATGGAATGCCTAATATTTAAGGCGAGTGCTATGCGTCAGCCCGAAAAAATCACGTTCCCAAACGCGTATCCCTTGGATTGAAGGTACAGATGTCATCACAGGGTGGCCTTCCTCCTCTAAGAGTATTATATGCTAGTATTATGCATATTATACTAGTGTATGATATTATTTTCGTAATGCATAGTATCATAAATTAATATCTTACGTTGTCTTATTAATTGTCTTGCATGACATAAAGTAGTATCACTTTTAATACAATAATGTATCATGAAATGATACCACATCCTTTCTTTCCACATTTAACTGTACGTCACATCATCAAAAAAATCTAATTGACATACATGATACCGCTTGTGATATTACCATTACGACTAACCTTCGCAACAACAAATGCCAGAAGCATGTCAACTCGCCGCCTCGCCCCATAACGCCGCTGGGCTACTGCGGGTTCTCGGTGACCCGCTGGGGTACCTGCAACTTGTTAGTTGAAAGGATCGAACCGAGCCCGAGTAGTGCTTGATCTTCATCTAACTTTGAATTAACAAAGCCATCAACCGGATTACAGGAGCACAACTGAAGAAACTGCTACTAGACAAGTGCCTCACATGGCTATTGAAGAGGAAAAAGGAGATGTAAATTATGAAAATCAATTTGGAGAGAATTTAAGAGAAAAATGAACTTTTACAAAAAAAATTGAGTTATTCGTCTTAACTTGAAAAGGTGGAGATTGGGGGTTCCAAAATAGCTACTAAGCCTACAGATAAGGAGTTTGAAGAAGTTCTTGAAGAGGAAAGGGAACTAGAAAAAAGATACATGGGAAAAACTGAGTCGCAAAATGCGTACCTTGTCTTCATAGAAGGGGAGCAAGGCAATGTACAAAAATTGTAGTTTTACAAGGCTAACCACCCCCACTGATAAGGAGCGTGAAGATCAAGACAATATACACTGAAAATTAATAAGCATGAATATGAAGGATACAATGATAAGGAGCATGAAGATTTGGATTTGGTAGATTACACTGCAAGTCAAGACCAAGATGCCTTTGGTACTATGATTAAAAGAGTTGAGAAAGGAGAATTAGATGGCACCAAAGGAACTGTTGTCATTAGAAGATGTTATATATCGAAGGACAGAGGGGATTGCAAGGTAGAAGTCATGGCCAAAGGAAGTATGGCTAAGAAGAATAACTATGGTGAGAAGCCTATTCCTAATATCATTGCTTCTTCTAATAATAAACTTTCTGGTATAGCTCATGATATTGGAGTTAATTTGTGAAAATTCATTGATACGATTGATTATAATACCAATATTATTACATTAGTAGAACAAGCTAGAGTAGATTAATGGATTAATAATATCTTTGTTAAACCCTCAACTGCTATAATGAAAGTCAGGCCTCTCATTGAAATGGGAGAATATGAATTAGAAAATTTACTTAATGGTGACGATGATAGTGAAAATGAAATGGAGGGTAAGAACTGGAATCATCTCAGACATCTTTTCTCCAATAAAAAGGAAAAATAAGAGGAAAACCTCACATAATTCTGAAGGGAAATTTGTTATTGTGATTAAAGGTTTTGAGCAATTTGTTAAGAAGAGACATAAGTTGTTTCTTTTGCTTGCCTAAGTTTTCTCTTACTTGATTGTTACTATTTTGATCATGATAGTTGTTTGCTGGAATATGAGGGCTTTAGGAGGGGATGTGGAAAAAAGATTTCTAAGGGTGCTAGCGATGGATAAAAAAAGTTAGTTTTTTTTTCGAGGGTACGCCAAAGGCGTACCTTAAGCTTTATAGAAGGAAGAAATTTATACAAGAGATATATATGACGGCCGGTAGGGCCACAGGCGGCCTAACCGAGCCTCCACTCCACCACCCTCTAACTCTACAACTCACTCATACTCTGGACTCCAACCGCTCCTGCCGAGGCCCAAGTCTTGAGATCCTCGAAGATCATGCTCACCGTGTCATGCTCGTTTTTGATCTGGCTCGATCCAAACACCCTCGCGTTCCTCTGTTTCCAAAACGTCCAACATATAAGCATAACACAGGTGTCAAAGCCTTTCCGGTATTGCTTATGACTACGCTTTCTGGCTTCCGACCACCATTGCACCAACTTGGATTCATTGGTTGGGCAGACTTCCATAGGTATCCCCATCCTGACAAAGCATCTGAACCAAACCTGCCTCGAGAACACACACTGCTGTAAGATGTGCTCCACCGTGTCCTCTTCTTGATCACATAGAAAGCATTTAGAAGTTTGATCTTGCAGACCATGCCTAGCCCTCCGGTCGAACGTCCATAGACTATGCTGTACTGCCAGCCACATGAAAATTTTGCAAGCAGGCGGTGCCCAACATTTCCAAATGGCTCCAAAAGAGTGGAACCTCACTCCTCCCTCGCAAAGCATCTTATAGGTTGAAGACGCAGAGTACGTCCCTGATGCATTCCAGGCCCAAATGGGGCTATCCTCACCCCGGTCGTCCAGATGCACCTCCTCCTAGATTTCCCATAGGCCAATAAACTGGGCTAGGCCTTCCGTGCATAGGTTACCTACCACATCATTCATCCAAGAGTGCAAGTGCACTGCATCCCGGACTAGTCTTTTGTTAGCGACTTGCGTACGAACATTCTTCGCAACTAGAGGGGCAATTTCCAAAATAGTGGCGCTGTGAAGCCACCTATCCTTCCAGAACAGAATTTTGTCACCCACTCCAACCTTCCATTTTACCAAGCTTCCAAAATCTTGCACAACATGTTTGTCCGCGGTCAAACTAAGACCTTGCCACGGCCTGGAAACGTCAGTGCGTTTAAGCCATTCCCATCTTAAACGGAGAGCGATGCCATGCTTGTGAAGATCAATTACACCAAGGCCTCCCAAGTTCTTAGGCCTACATACTCTCGCCCAAGATACCACACATTTACCTCCCGTGACTTCCTTAGTACCGGCCCAGAAGAAGGCCCGGCAACCTTTGTCCACCCTTTCAAGTGCCCATTTTGGTGCTTCCGCTATCATAAGGTGATGAGTGGCCCGAGCTCTCATGACTTGATTAACTAGAACCAGTCTGCCTGGCCTAGTAACCAAACCCCTTTGCCAACCTGGCATGATGCAAAGATCCGCGTCCACCATCGGCTGCCATTCCGATCTTTTGAGCTGTCGAATACTCAATTGCAACCCAAGGTATTTGCATGGGAAGGTCTCAATCTTCCAAGGTAGTGCCGCTTTAACAATCTCCTCATCCTCAGGCTCCGCCCGAATCATGATGGCCGAGGATTTGGCAAAGTTTACTTTAAGACCAGAGGCTATACCAAAGATGGTGAGAACTTCTTTTACCAACAGGAGGTCCGGCCATGTGGGCTTCACAAAAAGAACCACATCATCCGCGTATAGGGACAACCGTTGCACAGGGCTACACCCCTTGAATATGCTCATCACACCTGCCTCATGCGCCTTGATAATGATGTGTGTGAGAACGTCCATGACAATAACGAAGAGAAGTGGTGAAATCGAGTCCCCCTGCCTTAATCCTTTAGCATGCATGAACTTTCCACCCGCACATCCATTGACGATCACTCTAGAGCTGGCTGTGGTAAGAAGAATAGCAATCCAAGATAACCACCTCTCCGAAAACCCTTTGGCCCTTAGTACTTCAAAAAGAAACGGCCATGCCAAGGAGTCAAAAGCTTTAGTGATGTCAAGCTTGAGCAGAGCTCCTTTAGCTTTCCTTTTATGCATCGAGCAAGCCATTTGTCTCACAAGAAGGAAGTTATCATGCAAGCATCTCCCCTTGATGAAAGCGGATTGGTTCACTTGGACAAGATCCCCCATGCGAAGTCTGAGCCTAGCCGTGAGAAGCTTAGAAGCAATCTTGGGGATGCTATGCACAAGGCTAATCGGGCGAAACTCAAAAACCGAACACGCATCCGGAGACTTCGGCAGGAGGGTGATGAAAGCTTGATTGAGCCGCCCAAAACCCCTACCATTTGCAAGGAACAGCTTGTGAATGGCCGGAATGAGGTCTGCCTTGATCACCTCCCAGGCTTTTTGGAAGAAGAGGCTGATAAACCCGTCTGGCCCCAGGGCTTTATCCGATGGCAACTCCTTTATTACTGCCCAAATTTCTTCCTCAGTAAACATACGATCCTGCTCCGAGAGATCAACGCGAGTGACTCCAAGACCCTCCAAGTCGAGTGTGAACTCTCGTGCCATGTCCTTGCCCAGCAGATTCTTGTAAGCGTTGAAGAAGGCTTCTTCTTTGCCTTGTTGAGTGGTGATAGTGCGCCCATCTATGATCAACGATGGAATATAGTTTTTCGTACGCCTCCCATTAGCCACCAGATGAAACAAGTGTGTGTTCGCACCCCCTTCATAGAGCCAAGTAATCCTTGACCTTTGTCTAGCGATGGTCCTCTCTAAAGAAGCCAGGCCGAGAACTAGTTGCTTCAGCGCTCTTCTAAGCCATCTTTCCTCCTCCGTAAGCCTACGATTCTCCTGAGCGCAATCGAAACGCATGATGACGATGTTCGCTATGGCAATCTGTAGCTTGATGTTACCAATCTCCTTTTGTCCCCAAGCAGCAAGCGCTCTGGCCGTGTTGCGCAGCAAATTATCTAGCCGCACGAAAGGGTCGTGATGCCGGTATCGCAAGTCCAAGCCTCCTTAACGACGTCCAAGAAACCATCCATCTTGACCCAGAACTTCTCAAATCGGAACCTCTTTTTGTGATGCATGGGTTCATTGAGAGTGAGGTGAAGAGGGCAGCGATCCGAGTGTTGGTAAGGATTTTTCTGGTTATAAGAGACCATGAGAAAAGGTTTTTCTGGAAACTATTTGCAAAAAAATTGTGTAGGTAAGGATTTTCATTAGCACGATACCCCTGCTAGGGGGAAATCTTGAGAAAATTTATTGGGCGTTTCCCTAGATGTTATTTCATAGGACGATGGAGATGATTTTAATAAAATGAATGTACATGGTGTAAGGGATAGATCCATTTGTGTAAGATCGAAAGTATGTCTAGAGGGGGGGTTAGACTACTTGACCAAATAAAAACTTAGTGTTTTCCCAATTTAAGTTTTGACAGTCTTTTTGCAATTTAGCACGAGTCAAGCAATCTTCCTACACATGCAATTCTAGAGTTGTGGCAGCGGAAAGTAAATCATTGCATATGAGGGTAAAGGGAGGGGATGGAGAGTGCAAACGCAATTGGAGACATGGATATTTTCTGCATGGTTCCGATAGGTGGTGCTATCGTACATCCACGTTGATGGAGACTTCAACCCACGAAGGGTAACGGCTGTGCGAGTCCATGGAGGGCTCCACCCACAAAGGGTCCACGACGAAGCAACCTTGCCTATCCCACCATGACCATTGCCCACGAAGGACTTGCCTCACTAGGGTAGATCTTCACGAAGTAGGCGATCTCCTTGCTCTTACAAACTCCTTGGTTAAACTCCACAATCTTGTTGGAGGCTCCCAAGTGACACCTAACCAATCTAGGAGACACCACTCTCCAAAAGGTAATAAATGGTGTGTTGATGATGAACTCCTTGCTCTTGTGCTTCAAGTGATAGTCTCCCCAACACTCAACTCTCTCTCTCTCACAGATTTGGATATGGTGGAAAGAAGATTTGAGTGGAAAACAACTTGGGGAAGGCTAGAGATCAAGATTCTTGTGGTTGGATTGGAATATCTTGGTCTCAACACATGAGTAGGTGGTTCTCTCTTAGAAAATGAATAGTAGAATGATGACTGCTAGAACTACGTCGGTATTTCCCCAAAGAGGAAGGGATGATGCAGTATAGCAGCGGTAGGTATTTCCCTGAGTGATGAGACCAAGGTTATCGAACCAGTAGGAGAACCAAGCAACACAACGTAAACAACACTTGCACATAAATAACGAATACTCGCAACCCGACGTGTAAAAGGGGTTGTCAATCCCTTTTGGGTAACGGGCATGATAGAGTTGTAAATATTGATAGATTGATTGATAAATAAGATAAATTGCAACAAAGTATTTTTGGGGTTTTCGTATAGTGGATCTGAAAATAAAAGCAAAGGAAAATATATCGCAAAGGAAAATAATATGAGAAAGAGACCCCGGGGCCGTAGATTTCACTAGTGGCTTCTCTCGAGAAAAATAGCAAACGGTGGAAAAACAATTACTGTTGGGCAATTGATAGAACTTTAAATAATCATGACGATATCCAAGCAATGATCATTATATAGGCATCACGTCCAAGATTAATAGACCGACTCCTGCATGCATCTACTACTATTACTCCACAGATCGACTGCTATCCAGCATGCATCTAGTGTATTAAGTTCATGGAGAAACTGAGTAATGCAATAAGAACAATGACATGATGTAGACAAGATCTGTTTATGTAGAAATAGACCCCCATCGTTTTATCCTTAGTAGCAACGATACTTACGTGTCGGTTCCCCTTCTGTCACTGGGATCAAGCACCGTAAGATCGGACCCACTACAAAGCACATCTTCCCATGGCAAGATAAATAGATCAAGTTGGCCAAACAAAACCAAATATCGGAGAAGAAATACGAGGCTATAAGCAATCATGCATATAAGAGATCAAAAGAAGACTCAAATAATTTTCATGGATATAAAAAAGATAGATCTGATCATAAACTCAAAGTTCATCGGATCCCAACAAACACATCGCAAAAGAGTTACATCATATGGATCTCTAAGAGACCATTGTATTGATAATCAAAAGAGAGAGAGATGAAGCCATCGAGCTACTGACTACGGAGCCGTAGGTCCACAAGGAACTACTCACGCATCACCAGAGAGGCACCAATGGAAGTGGTGAACCCCTCAGTGATGGTGTCTAGATTGGATCTGGTGGTTCTGGACTCTGCGGTGGCTGGTACAAAATTCCGTCAACTCCCCTAGGTTTTCTAGAATATTGGGGTATTTACAGACCGAAGAGGCAGTCCGGGGGGCAGCCGAGGTGGGCACAACCCACCAGTGAGCGCCTGGGTCTCCTGGCACGCCCTGGTGGGTTGTGCTCCCCTCGGATCACCCCCTCCCCCCAGGTGCTGCCTTGGCCCATTGGATGTCTTCTGGTCCAAAAAAATCCTCAAAAAGTTTCACTGCGTTTGGACTCTGTTTGATATTCATTTCCTGCGATATAAAAACCATGAAGAAAACGGCAACTGGCACTTGACACTATGTCAATAGGTTAGTACCAAAATATGATATAAATGACTATAAAATGATTATAAAACATCCAAGAACGATAATATAACATGGAACAATTAAAAATTATAGATATGTTGGAGACATATCATGGAAGTGTAGGCACGTTCTGATGGCTCTCTCACTGATGGAGAAGGGGTGGAGGGGTATATATAGCATCCACACAAAATCTAGCCATTACACACATTTGACCCAACTCGGTCAGACTGAATAAACGAACTCAGTCAGACTGAAGCAGTTCAAAATGTGAACGTTAGACGTCTCGGTGGGACCGGCATTATCAACTCGGTGAGCCCGATGCGTTAGGGTTAGGGCAAAACCTCAACTCGGTTTGATCGATTACACAAACTCGGGAGACCGATTTTGGTAATAGGCAAACAGAGACTTGGCCAGGCAAACTCGGTGGGACCGATTCGCTCATCTCAGTGAGACCGAAATGTTACAAAGAGGAAACAGAGAGTTTGCAATGCTAACTCGGTGGGTCCGATTCGCTCATCTCGGTGAGACCGAAACGTTATGGAGAGGAAACAGAGAGTTTACACTCTCATCTCGGTGAGACCGAACTGATTAGGGTTTGTGGCAGTGGCTATGTCATGTGAACTCGATAGCGCCGGGAAGATCAAATCGGTGAGGCCGAGTTTGACTTTTAGGTTTGGGACATATGTGGAAATGAGAACGTGGTTGAGGGATTTGAAGCATATTACTAAGCACTTGAGCAAGTAGATCATTAAGCAATACCACCTCCCCTTTTAATATTATTGGCTTTTTTTATGGACTCAATGTGATCTTGGATCACTAAAGTGAAAATGTAGAGTCTTGAGCTTTTTGCCAATCTTTCTCCTTAGGTTTTTGATGGGTCCACATTTCTAATCCATGCCATGCCAACCATTGAACTATATGAAATATTTATCTTGAAAGGATATTAGTTCACTGAGCTATATGTTGTTATTAATTATCAAAACCACTCGGGGATTAGTTGCACTTTCAATCTCCCCCTTTTTGGTAATTGATGACAACATATAGATCAAAGCTTCGACAGAAGATAATAAGAATGAAATATATCGTCGCTTTGAGAAGTATGTGATAAGCAAGAGCTCCCCCTAAATTTGTGCATTATTTAAGATTTGCTTTTGAATGCAAATGCAAATGCACAATCGATTAGGATCATGAGTTACTCTTCCATGTCACATACATCTTGGTGGGGCGCTCAAAATGATAAGATTTAAGCAATAAGCATTCATCACCAAAATAACAAGTGAATGATCATACACAATAAAATAGGCACATATTAAGCATAGTATGGTATGATCAAGCACATAAAGTATCTCACACACATAAGAAAATTGTAGCAATAACCAAACAACCAAATGAAGTAGCACGCAAAAACCAACAAAGATAAGAAAGACACTCTCTCTCGAAGCCTAATGATCTATACACTTTCTCCCCCTTTGCCAACAAGTTACCAAAAAGCTCGAAAATGCATAGTGCTATGCGACACTCTAGGCACGATCTCCGCGAGCTGCAGAAGAAGTCTTCTCGCTGGTGGCTCTGGTGTACGTAGATGGCGTGGAGATAAGAGCATATGCAAACACTTCCGATGAAGTCTGTGGAACTGGAGGTGTTGATACTGGAGGAACAACTATGGCAGTGGCTGCAAGAGCTGAAAGTGTAGGCCTGGACTCATCAACTGGCACAGCTGAAGATCTTGGTCCTTTTGGGACTCTCTGAAAAGCATTTGTCATATCTCTATCCTCAGCATCTTCGTTGAGCTTCTCCACAGTAGTCATCTCTGTGACCTTCAAATCTAGATCATAGAACTTAGTCGCAATGATCCTTTCAAGGCTTGTCTTGATTCTGAGTCAAGTTGGCCAAACTGTTTTCAATCCTCAGAGTGGCCTCAAGTAGATAACTGAGCTGATCTTGCTTGGTCTTAGGAGCTTCAGAAACACTTGCTTGCTTGGCTGCCTTTTCTTGAGCAATCTTCTCTTGGCCTTCAACTGAAGTAGGATGGGATGCATCCATGACAACTTCATTATCCTCGGAATCTGGCCTAAGAGGTAGATGCCTCTTGTCAAGCAGATATGTCCCTTTCTCCAACTTGGAGTTGATAAGCATCTGAATGTGAGGGGTATATCCACAAGACCTTTTCTGGTCTACTGTCGTCCTCTTGATTGTCTCTACAATCAGGCTCATGACCTTGAACTTTTCGGGAACATCAAACATATGGAGCAAGTTGATGGAGTGACCTCGGATCATTCTATGATCTCCTGACTTGGGAAACAAAGTGTGCCTCAGTATAGTATTGATGGTGGTCAGTCCAGACAGCAGATGATATATGGAGCCAAACTTGTGAGTCTTCAAATATTTGTCAGGATTTAGCTTCTACATGTTTGCCATGGAGTCATGATCCTTCCTGGGCTTGGAATACACATTTGTGTCATTTTCATCCTCCTTGGGGGCATTGATCAAACTTTCCCATTCAGCAACAGTTGACTGGTACCTGGTTCCTTCAGTCATGCATACAATTCTACCATCTGGATAGAAATGAATAGTGGAGTAGAATTGCATGATCATCTCATCGTTCCATCTAGTCAGTTTCTTCCCAACAAACTTGTCAACTCCATTTTGCCTGAAGCTTTCATGCATGCCTGGAAAGAAATCAGCATGTTTGTCGATGTATTTCCAATCAACCCACTTCATGTCACAGACAATGGGCTTCTTGTCCAACAATACTGTCTCATAGAAATCATGTTGTTCCTTGGTGTGAAATCTATAGTCCACAACAGTTTTTCTCCTGGTAGCATATGGATCATTATGTCTCCAAAGTCTCATACCTGCATCCTTTCTCAGTTTCATGTTTTCAGCAACAAGATGGACATCATTATGATCTAAAATATTTGGCTTAAGTTTTTTGAGCATAATGGACTCATCATCATCTGAGGATTCTTGATCTTCATCTTCCTCCTCCTCTGGAACATCTGTCACTGGGGCCTTGTTCTTTTTAGCTGTTGGAATGTCTCTAGTGAACCTCTTGGGTGCAGAAGCTTTGGGGGCAGGTTTGGGCTTGGATGGAGCAGCCATGGCTTTGATAGCATCCCCCATCAGCTTCTGAGTCTTTCCAGCAGGTGCAACGGGCTCATCAGCATCATCATCATCTCTCATGGATGGCTTGCCAACCACTCTGGCTGTGGTCTTCCTAGCTCTCTTCTTAGATCCTGCTGGCTCGTCATCTCCTGTTTTAAGAGTAAACACCATGGTTTCTTGAGTGGAGGCTCTGACTTTTGACATTGGAGCTCTCTTGGCAGGGGCCTTCTTATTCAGACCAGGCTTGACAACTCTAGCAGATTCTTCCTTGTTGACAGCCTTCTTCTCTGAAGTGACCTCTTCAGCCACGAAATCTTCATCCTCACTGTCAAAAGTTTTCTTCTTCCTTGTCTTGATGGCAGCCTTTGGCAGATTGCTTGGAGTGCTTCTGCTGCTCTCATAGTAGATGGTATTGGAGGGACTAGTGCCCTCACTCAGTTCTGCCTGCTCCTCTGACCTGTTATGACTATCACTGCCCTCAGACATCTATGAAACTACAAGCTGACACTTTGAATAGATATAGTTGAGGTGGAGTGGATGAGCATCACAAAGTGCAGAGATTTTGCAAAATAGTTGAGTCAAAAACTTAGTTTTAGGTTTCTACAGAAAGCATTTCGGAGCTACCGATTTGTTAAACTCGGTGACATCGAAGCAACTTTGAGAGTCTAAACTGGTGAAATCGGTCAGACCGAGACACAGTTCGGTGACCCCGATATTGCTAGGGTTTCACTAAGAGTGGAACTCGGTCACACCGATTTGTATGTTTCGGTCAGACCGAACGTTACAAGTGCAATGGCCAAAGTCAAATCGGTGAGACCGATTTCTACAACTCGGTCGGTCCTAGATGAGTTCGGCGGAAACCTAACCCTAAAACTTTGAATCAAAACTAATCTATACGGAATTTTTGCTGGACAGGATGATCTCAAACGTGGCAAGAATCATGGCATTGACTTTGTGCTTGGAATCAGATTGAGGAAAAAGACAAAGTGTCGAACTCATACCCTAACTCGGTGATGAGTTTGCTACGGCAACAACGGCGGCGAAGATTTCCGTTGACGGCGGTGGAGACCAGCGGCAGGAGGTCACGGGCGATGAGAGGATGATCCGGAGACCTCGGGTCGGCAGAGCTGGATAGGCACGGGCGAAAGGATTCGGAAAACTTTCCAAGGTTCGGCCCATGGGTATATATATCCAGACCCTGTCGGTGGGACCGAGTGGAACGACTCGGTGGCACCGAGATGCAAAACTGCTAGCGGTTACTGCAACTCGGTGAGACCGAATTGTTCTAATCGGTTGCACCGAGATTGAAAACCTAGATCAACTTAATGAACTCGGTATGATCGAAAGGAAAGAGTCGGTCAGACCGAAATGCACTAATAGGTTTTGGAAGTTTAAGTCTATGACGAATCGATGACTCTGAGTGCTCCTCACTCAGAGGGTTCGAATCTGACTTGATCAAACTTTGTGATGTAGCATGAATAGAGTTTGAGACAAGAAAATCATAGATAGCTAGAGGGGGGTTCTTAGATATTATTGTCCATCCATTTGGCAAAAGAAGAAAGACAAACAATCAAAGCAACAAATGGATGTCCTTAAATGAGAAAAATATGCACTCAACATGCTCACACAACAAGATAGCAAATGAAATATGTGGCAAAGCATGCACAAACATTCTAGCATCTATTAAGCAATTGGCAATGACTGGGTCATCTATATATGAGTATGTTGACTTGGTAGCCAAATGAGAACATTTGATCATAGGTCATTGATACGTCTCCAACGTATCTATAATTTTTGATTGTTCCATGCTATTATTTATGAAGTCTTGGATGTTTTATGGGCTTTATCATACACTTTTATATCATTTTTGGGACTAACCTACTACCCCAAATGCCCAGTCCACATTGCTGTTTTTTGCCTGTTTCAGGGTTTTGCAGAAAAAGAATATCAAACGGAGTCCAAACGGAATGAAACCTTCGCGAGAGATATTTTTGGAGAAAATCACGCACGCGGAGCTTGAGAACCACGTCAGGGGATCAAGAGGTGGCCCACGAGAGTGGGGGCGCGCCCCCCTTCCCAAAGCGCGCCCCCTGCCTCGTGGCCCCCTCGAGCGTCCCTCGATGCCCTCCTTCTTCGTATATAAGTCTACGTACCCGAGAACCTCCGTGAACAGAGAGAAAACCCTAATTCCATCGCCGTAACCTTCTATTCCCGTGAGATCCCATCTTGGAGCCTGTTCCGGAGCTCCACCGGAAGGGGATCCATCACGGAGGCCTTCATCATCATCATCATCGCCCTCACCATGAGTTGTGAGTAGTTTACCACAGACCTTCGGGTCCATAACTAGTATCTAGATGGCTTCTTCTCTCTCTCTCTGGATCTCAATACAAAGTTCTCCTCGGTCTTCGAGGAGATCTATTCGATGTAATCTCTTTTTTGGTGTGTTTGTCGAGATCCGATGAATTATGAGTTTATGATCAAGATTATCTATGAAAGATATTTGGTTCTTCTATGAACTTTTTATGTGTGCTCATAATATCCTTGCAAGTCTCTTCGAATTATTGGTTTGGTTTGGCCTACTAGATCTATAGTTCTTGCAATGGGAGAAGTTCTTGGCTTTGGGTTCAATCTTGAGGTGTCCTTTCCCAGTGACAGTAGTGTCGTGGATTTAGCATGGCAGATGTCCTAGCAAAAGGACTTAGTCGTGAGGCCATCACTCGGGTTAGCTTAAAGGGGTTAAAGCGGACGAAGGACACCGCGAGTTTATACTAGTTCGTCCCCTTCGGTGAAGGTAAAAGCCTACGTCTAGTTTGGTGTGGTATTGCTTGGGCTTCGATGACCAGGGAGCAAATCCGCTTTGCCTTAGTCTTGAGCTGTTGCTTCTTGTCCTGAACCGTCGCCGGGTCGTCCCTTTATATAGGAGGCGATGCCCGGTCCGGTTTACAGAGTCCCGAGGCCGGCTCATAAACGTGTCCGCCTCGGTCTCTACTCTTTCTATCTTACATCCCAAGTTACATGGCCTGACGGTTTACAAATCATGGGCCTTATACATGGCCCCTGAACCACCGTAAGCTATAACCTTCTACTACATACTCCACTGGGCTTCTGATAATATAATCTTAATAACATAAACCGGACCCCCCTGCCAGTTTATACCTGATAGTAATATCCCTGACATTAGGCCCCAGATTGATTTGAACTTGTTCATGTCAGTCTTCAAAGTCTTGTACGAATTTCCCTTTCTGCAGCTCTTGTATACTTCTTAAACCGGCCATGACGTCATCTCCTGGAATCGCTTCAATCTGTCATGACATCATCTGCGCATTTAACGCCCGCATCTGTTTGTTACCTTTCTTTATTACCGCTCCAAAGATCGAGGCGACACCTCAATCCATATCCGATTTTCGGTCTCCTCGATTCCCGCACCTGTCGTTTTATCTCTTCGGCCTATAAATGAGGCCGAGGGCCATCTCTTTTACCCCCTCCTGCTTCGTCTTCCTCTGTCTCCTTCGCTCAGGCCTCGGCCACCGTCCTTTGAGCTCACCGTCGTCAGCAAGCCCGGCCGCTGCATCAACCTGAGCACGTCCAGATATTCACCGCCGTCCTTCCGCCTCTTCAGGTATGTTATTTCTTCTCCCAATAGATTTTAGCTCTAGGGTTTCTCTGTAGCTCGCCGCGAACCCTTGTTCTTCGTAGTTCATCGCCGTAGGTTGTTTTTAGCTGTAGATGTAAAACTTGTTAGGTCAACCCTTGTGCGTGTGATTCCGCTCTATCGCTATAACTTTAGTTTCTCCAATACTGCTAGTTTGGATTGGATCTGTAGAAAACTTCCGCTGCCTTCACTGAATATGACTTGAATTGTTTTGTCTTTTTTCCTGCGCCGTAGATCCATATTTTACCTTTGCTTCCTGTGAAAGTTGTTTCTCATACTTTAGATCTGCAGCTTTTTATCTGCTTATGTCACCGGTTCAACTATAACTTGCGCCTCATATGCCTGCACTGACGGTTTAGATTTAAGCCTGCATTCCATAATTGGCGGTTTAACTTTCTCCTTCTATTTTCATAAACTGGTAGTTGTCTCGTTCATGCTTGCTCCGGATCAGTGGGTACCATTAGTCCCTTGCTTAAACCATCAATTAGGTCAATACTTTCACAGAACACGCTGGTTTGCATCCAGTAGATTTGTAAAACCGGGCCTTGTATTGTATTTTTCAGCACTCCCGCATTGGAAAAGATGGCTAAACTGTTCATTGCTTGAAATTGGGTACCTTCCCGGATTACCGAGGACGACCTAGTAAAGGCGGCCTCAATTGGCATTCTAGGTCCTAAAGAGGTTCTGCACTGGCGGGCCCCTGGAAAGGAATGTCCTCCTACACCTAAGGAAGGAGAAATCCTCGTTTTCTTTGATCATCTGGCCCGGGGCTTTAGCCCACCCGGTTCAAAGTTCTTCTACGACGTCCTAGCCGATTTCCAACTCCATTCACAAGACATAGGTCCCAATTCCATATCCAACATCTGAAACTTCCAAGTCTTCTCAGAGGCATATCTGCAAGAGGAGCCATCTGTGGAGTTGTTCCGGGATTTCTTTCACCTGAATCACCGGACTGAGTTCTCCGACGGGCCCCATACTGAACTCGGCGGCGTGAGCATCCATAAAAGGAAGGACGTCAGTTTTCCTCATGCCACTCTTCAAAGCCATCCAAAAGAATGGAACCAGACTTGGTTCTATTGCAAGGATACTTCACCCGAAGGAGAAAATCCGCTGCCGGGTTACCGCGCTTACCGCCTGACGTCAAGTCATCCTTTCCTGCAACGTCTAAGCGCCCAAGACCGGGCTCGATATGCCCCTCAACTTTCCAAGCTCAGGGCTTTCGTAGCTAACGGTTTAACCGGGGTTGACTTTGTTCGATGCTGGCTCTCTTGGAGTATTCTTCCATTAAGCCGGCGTTCAAGCTTAATGTGTGAATATACTGGCAATCCGGAAGATCCTCAGCGTCACACAAAAATAGTGCCTCCTGACAACGAAGTTACTGAATCTGCAAAAAAAGATGCTGAACATCCCTCTGGAAGAGTGCAGCCGGACCGGTTTAGCTCCTTTGTGCGCAAACAACCAACCACCGTCGGTAAGACTCTTCTATCCCTTTCTATTCACTTTAATTCGTTCATATCACTTGTCTTCAACATGTTCTTATTCCTTTACACAGGCCAATGATCCCTTCTAGAAGAGGAAAGCTCAAGATAAACCGGCAAAGCCAACCCGTAAGAAGAGCTTAGCCGTAAAGAAGAAGAAAACTGCTGTCGTTTCCGGTTCAAACCTCAAAGAAGATGATCCGGCTTCTGAGGTACTGCTTGATTCTTATGTCCTTTGAATTCTCTTTGTTTATATCTATATCAATAATGTCTTTTCCCAGGATCCGGCAGAGGGAAGTAAAGCGGATGAAGTTGAGGTAATTTCTCTCTCATCTGATTCAGAACCGTTGCCACCCAAGATTCGCCGGGTATCCCGGAAGTATCCATTTTCTCACCCTTATGCTCAATTGGATCCCAACTTTCTTTTGAAGAAACAGCAGCATGAGGCTCGCCGGACCACACGCCATAGTGGTCACGTGGTTGAGTCATCTGGATTACCCCACACGCCAGCTCGCAGATGCCGCTCAGAGGTTTTGCTTACTCCAACCCTTCTTCTTCCAAAAGCAGGTCTTATTCGCAAACCTCTTAAACCGTCTGATCCCAACTACCAGGAAGCTCCTCTGTCTTCTTCCGGCGAGTCGACCGCTACTCAAGTTCTGGTGCTTAAGACCGTTCCTGGGTAAGTCATCTTTCCAAACGTCCGGTTTACCTTTTTGTTTTGACTTTGTGATTTTCATTGCTCTTTCAATCTTTATCAGTATGCCCAAGCCTAGCAAAAAGGCGAAATTAAATAAACTGGCTACCGAACACACCACCGCTGAACTGGCAGAGGATCTTGAAGCGGCCAACCCTCCAAAGGAAAATGTTGAAGTCCAGCACGATGACCCCTCCCCCGTGGATCATGAAGATCTTGCTGCTCCGGGGGGTGATGCTATGGAGAACACGGCTGAACCGGCCAGCCCTGTCCGGGTTAGATCTCCTCGGGCTAGCCCGGCTCCTGTTAGTCCGGTGCGCACCGCTGACCCCCTCCAGCCAACCGCTGCCTCGACAGAAGATGTTGAGATAACTGGAATAGGCTTCTCTGCTCCCACAGAGCCTGCTGTCTTAGCTAGACACACCGCCAAGGAGGAGAAGCTTCAGCAAGATAAAGCAAGTAGAGCACAGATTTGTCAAGTTATAATCAGCTTAGTGCCCAGGAACTCCACTCTGGGTATCTGAACCAGCTCTTCACCAGCCGCGACTATGAGGCCGGTTTAGTCAACATGATGAAGGAGAAATATGAGGTAATTTTCTTTCCTTTTGCCTTCCGTTTCTGCTTGTATCTTGCAATTATACCCTTAGACCATAGTAGCCCCCAAGTGCCGGTTTACCTCACCGTAGGTGAACCAATACTTCTCTTATGTCTGAGAATGAACGTACATTAGCCCCCAAGTGCCAAGGGCATAACTTGTTTATGTACTTGGGACTTGTCTGAAAAAGCTGCCTTCTTTGACTTCAATTGCACATTAGCCCCCAAGTGTCGAGTGCATAACTTGTTACATGCTTGAGATTTTTGATTGAACTGTCCTTCTAACACTTTCCTTTTCCCGCAGGCTGATTTGAACCGGAGAGCTTCGGAGGCAACTGAACTCCGGAATAGCTTGGCCTTCCATGAAACTGCTTCAACTAAAGCTAAGGAGGAACTTGTCCTTGCTTTAGCTAACACGGAAAAACTCAAGAAAGATTTTGAAGCGGGCGGTCCACATGGGAGGTGCAAAGGGCTGCTCTAGAAAAGAGAGCAAAGGATGCTGAAGCTTCTTTCAACCCGGTGATGCAGGAGCTATCCGGGTTAAAACAACATATAGATGATATGACATTTGCTATCTTCGGTGAGTATGTGTCTTTATATGTTTGTATCCTTGCAATCTTATATTGCTCCGGTTTAACTCGCCAATTGTATATAGGGAGGCGCATAACTCATCTTGGGGACGATGTTCGAAAGAAATTGAAAGCTGCTTATACCTTGGTGGAACAACTCTACTCCGGTGCTCAGAGAGCCATCAGTGCTATGTCGCACAATAAACCGGCGCCGACCACTATCCAAGGTACCCTGGAGAAGTTATCCATTTTGCCTGCTAGACTTGTTGAAGTGAAGAAATCTGCTGCAAGAGCTGGCTCTCTCATGGCATTAACCCTGGCCAAGGCGTGGGTTCCCGATTTTGATCCGGCTGAGGCTATGAACGGTTATCCCAGCATGAAAGAGGACGGGTCAGCCTTCTCCTCGGAAGATCTTCGCTCCTTAACCAAAGACATGTGCCCTCTTGCTAGTAAGCTTGCTGACGAAGCGGATTTAGCAAGGTATCATCCGGGTTACGATCTAGAGAATGCGCGGGTGGAGGGGCCGGTTTATGACACCGAAAATCTGATCCCACCCGTTCGTAAGCATACCTTCGCTCCTGACATTGATCCGTCAGATCTTGTAAACGACGAAGTATATTTCCGTGCCCTCGCCAAGATTGACTGGAGCACTCCTGATTTCCAGCAGCTGCCAGAAGTCGACGAAGATCCGGAGCAAGCTGACCCTCAGTCTTCACAGCGTGCTGAGGAAGAATCCTAAACCGGCTCCGGTTTAACTTTAGATGCTGAACACTTTGCAAGAAACTTTGATTCTTTTGGGCCTGCAAGTGCCGTGTAATAGAATAGTTGAGATACTACCTTTGTCCCACTGTTTTGGTATTACTTTGATTGGGAATCCCCAATTTATCTCCTGCTTGCAATGCTTTAACAGTTTATATTACCTGCGTCTGCATGAATAAAGCTAAAAGATGTCCTGACAGTTTACCACCGGACGGATTATACTGCCCTGATACATGTTTCAAATAAATAATTTGAACTGCATATAAAATGCAAACATATCCCATACCTGTGATTAAGTTTGCTTGTAGACCTTAACCCGGTGGGAATATTTTAAAGCGCGGGTGCTGAGGAAGCCCTTGGCTCTCTTGTCGGCTTGCATTATGGCCGATCCGGGTTATGATGAACGCCAGTTTAACTCTCACTGGTGTTCATGACCCAGACTCTTAACTTCGTATTCGTATGGTCAACCTTGTAGTTGTCCAGTCTCGCATCAATGGACTTGGTTAAAAAACCAATGACCTTAAAGACAAAGATTTGTGAAAACATAAAAAATAAAAAATAAAGTTTTTTGGGCAAATAAGACCATGTAGTCGAGGCTTTTTACGAGCTGCCAGGCTCCAAATTCGAGGCTTTTTATGAGCTGCCAGGCTACTGTCATTAACCATTTTAGCAAAGCCTGTCAAGATGCTTCGCAATCCTTAACCAAATCATCGATGCCATAGCTACCCCATGTTTCAAAATCTCATAAAGATTTTGTCTTTGGGTAGTCACTCGATGATCGTCAATTTAGCGTGACCAAGTTCAGGGTCCCGAAGGATTGACTTGTGACAGGTTCGAAGGGTCATACCAGGTTTACCTGGACGGCGTGATTTACTTGATGCAGGCAGGTTAATCCGTGGTTTTAGGTGTATGCATCGGGCTTCCAAGCCATGTTCACTACAAGGGTATTCAACTCGCTGAGAGCCCCCAGGTAGTGTGTGAGCCGTTTGCTCGTCGGGGCATATGTTTGAGTTGTGCTAGGCATCAAACCCTCTTTTACCCCTCATCATCATGTGGAAATTGCCGAAGCAACCAGAGCAATGCTCTTATGATGGGCTTCATACCGCCGCCGGCTCAAGAGACCATGGGAAAACTTCCTTGCCCGCGGAAGCCCCCATGTGACTCTTGTTCGTATAGATAAGATGGCTGATTCCTTGATTTGTCAAGGGCACCGGTTTAGGAGGCCATGTAAAGCTTCTTTAGAAACCCCCATGTGATACTCCTTTGTGTAAAGAACACGGCTGATTCCTTGATTCTATTTAGGGGCGCCGATTTAAGAGGCCATGGAAGGTTTCTTTCGAAGCCCCCATGTGATACTCTTTTTCGAAAAAGATGGCTGATTCCCCGGTTCACCGAGGGCGCCGGTTTATTTTATTAATCATGATATATACATTGTACGTAAAGTGGAGCCAATGGCTCAAGTATAGTAAGGTCGAAGAAGAGCAATATTCCACGGTCGCTTGGTCTCCTCCTCTGCCGTACGTGAATCCTTGTGTTCTCGAACGTCGATAAGGTAGTACGATCCATTGTGCAGGTTCTTGCTGACCACGAAGGGTCCTTCCCAGGGTGGTGATAGCTTGTGCATATCTGTCTGGTCCTGGATGAGCCGGAGCACCAGATCTCCCTCCTGGAACGTCCTGGTCTTAACCCGGCGGCTGTGGTACCGGCGCAGGTCTTATTGATAAATTGATGATCGTGTTGCTGTCATGTCCCATTCCTCGTCTAGCCGATCCAAGCTATCTTGTCTTGCCTGTTCATTATCCGCTTCAACATAAGCCGCTACTCGTGGTGAATCATGACGGATATCACTAGGAAGGACCGCTTCAGCTCCGTATACCATGAAGAAAGGTGTGTACCATGTGGATCTGTTAGGCATAGTGTTGATGCTCCATAAGACAGAAGGTAATTCCTCCACCCAACAACCAGGTGTCCTTTGCAAAGGAACCATAAGCCGGGGCTTAATGCCTCTCAAGATCTCTTGGTTGGCTCTTTCAGCTTGGCCATTGGATTGAGGGTGGGCTACTAATGATACATCAAGGCGTATATGCTCTCTTTGACAAAACTCTTCCATAGCCCCCTTGGATAGGTTGGTGCCATTATCAGTTATGATGCTGTGTGGAAAGCCAAACCGAAAAAATCACCTTTTTGATGAACTGAACCGCTGCTGCTGCATCACATTTACTGACAGGCTCCGCTTCAACCCACTTTGTGAATTTGTCCACTGCTACCAACAGGTGGGTTTTCTTATCTTTGGATCTCTTAAAGGGTCCAACCATATCAAGCCCCCAAGTCGCAAACGGCCAAGTGATTGGAATCATCCTCAGCTCCTACGCCGGTACATGAGCACGCCATGAGAATTTTTGGCAAGCATCACATTTCCTGACCAAGTCCTCTGCGTCGGCGTGAGCCGTCAACCAGTAGAACCCATGACGAAAAGCCTTAGCTACCAAGGATTTTGAACCGGCGTGATGACCGCAATCCCCTTCATGAATCTCTCGAAGAATATCAGAGCCTTCCTCTGATGATACACACCGTTGAAACGCCCCAGAAACTCTGCGGTGACGAAGTTCTCCATTGATGATAGTCATAGATTTAGACCGCCGGATTATCTGTCGGGCCTCGACTTCGTCCTCTGGCAACTCAACTCGGCTCATGTACGCCAAGTAAGGGAGTGTCCAATCCGGAATGACGTGAAGTGCTGCAACCAACTGTGCTTCCAGATTAGGAACAGCCAAGTCCTCCTCTCAAGGTATCTGTACTGATGGATTATGCAATTCATCCAAGAAAGTATTAGGTGGAACCGGTTTACGCTGGGAACCCAGCCGGCTTAACGCGTCAGCTGCTTCATTTTTTCGCCGATCTATATGATCTACCTGGTATCCCTTGAAGTATCCTGCGACTGCGTCCACTTCTCGTCGATAGGCTGCCATGAGCGGATCCTTTGAGTCCCATTTACCGCATACTTGTTGTGCCACCAGATCAGAATCACCAAAGCACTTATCCCGGCTCAAGTTCATCTCCTTGGCCATCCGCAGACCATGGAGGAGAGCTTCATACTCAGCAGCATTGTTAGTACAAGGGAACATTAAACGGAGGACGTAACAGAACTTATCACCTCGTGGGGAAGTTAACACGACTCCAGCCCCCGAGCCCTCCAATTGTCTTGAACCGTCAAAGTGAATAGTCCAGTATGTATGATCCAGCTTCTCCTCAGGTGCTTGCAACTCTGTCCAATCATTAATGAAATCCACCTGTGCTTGGGATTTTATAGCAGTACGGGGCACGTACTTTAATCCGTGCGGGCTAAGTTCAATGGCCCACTTCGCCACCCTGCCAGTGGCTTCTCTGTTCTGGATTATATCCCCTAACAAAGCTAAACTGACAACAGTGATTGGGTGGCCCTGGAAATAGTGCTTCAACTTCCGGTTTGCCATGAACACTCCATATACCAGCTTATGCCAGTGTGGATATCTCTGTTTCGACTCAATGAGTACCTCACTGGTGTAGTAAACCGGCCATTGAACCGGATATTCTTTGCCTGCCTCTTTGCGCTCCACCACAATGGCCACGCTGACTGCACGGGCATTGGCGGCCACGTATAACAGCAGCGGCTCATTGTCAACCGGGGCAGCAAGGACTGGTGGTTCTGCCAATAGCCTCTTCAGATCCTCGAACGCAGCGTTTGCAGCATCACTCCAGACAAACTGGTCCGTCTTTTTCATCATCTGATAGAGCGGGATTGCCTTCTCTCCTAAACGGCTGATGAATCGACTCAGTGTTGCAATGCGGCCCGCCACGCGCTGGACATCATTGATACACGCCGGTTTAGCCAAGGACGTGATCGCCTTGATCTTCTCCGGATTAGCTTCAATCCCTCTGTTTGACACTAAGAATCCCAGGAGCTTGCCTGCCGGAACACCAAAGACGCAATTCTCCGGATTGAGCATCATTTTATAAACTCGGAGGTTGTCAAAGGTTTCTTTTAAGTCCTCTATCAGCGTCTCCTCCTTCCTGGATTTCACCACAATGTCATCAACATATGCATGGACATTTCTTCCAATCTGCCCTTGTAGGCAGTTCTGCACACAACGCTGGTAGGTTGCTTGGGCACTCTTGAGCCCAAAAGGCATGGATACATAGCAGAAGGCTCCAAAGGGAGTTAGGAAAGCTGTCTTCTCTTGGTCCTTAACTGCCATCTTGATCTGATGATAACCTGAATATGCATCCAAAAAACTTAGCCGCTCACATCCCGCCGTAGCATCGATAATTTGATCAATACGGGGGAGAGGAAAAGGATTAGTTTGGCAAGCTTTGTTCAAGTCTGTGTAGTCAACACACATCCTCCAGGTTCCGGTTTTCTTGAGTACCAGTACCGGATTAGCCAACCACTCTGGATGAAACACCTCAATTATGAAGCCTGCGGCCAAGAGCCTAGCCACTTCTTCACCTATAGCCTTGCGCCTCTCCTCATTGAAACGGCGCAGATACTTCTTGACCGGTTTAAACTTCAGATCAACATTAAGACTGTGCTCAGCGAGTTCCCTCGGTATACCTGGCATGTCAAAAGGTTTCCATGCAAAGATATCCCGGTTCTCACGGATGAACTCGATGAGCGCGCTTTCCTATTTAGAGTCTAGGTTAGCGCTGATGGTGAACTGCTTGGATGAATCGCCCGGAACAAAGTCAACCTGCTTGGTTTCCTCCGCCGACTTGAACTTCAATGCCGGATCATGCTCTGTAGTTGGCTTCTTCAACGGGGACATATCTGCCGGATCAACATTATCCTTATAGAATTTTAGCTCTTCCGTAGCACAAACCGCTTCGGCATAAGTCGCATCTCCTTCCTCGCACTCCAATGCAATCTTACGGCTCCCATGAACCGTGATAGTTCCTTTGTGGCCTGGCATCTTGAGCTACAGATAAACATAACACGGTCTAGCCATGAACTTGGCATAAACCGGTCTGCCAAACAGAGCATGGTATGGGCTCCTGATCTTTACAACCTCAAAGGTCACAGTCTCCGATCTAGAGTTATGCTCATCCCCAAAGGTAACTTCCAGATCGATTTTTCCAACTGGATAAGCCGATTTACCAGGCACCACCCCATGGAACACTGTGTTGGACTGTCGGAGCTTCTTATCTGTCATCCCCATACGTCGAAAGGTCTCATAGTATAGGATGTTGATACTGCTGCCTCCATCCATAAGTACTTTGGTGAACTTATAACCACCCACCTGTGGTGCCACCACCAGAGCCAACTGACCCGGATTATCAACCCGTGGTGGGTGATCTTCTCTGATCCACACAATGGGTTGCTCAGACCAACGTAAAAAACGTGGTACCGCCGGTTCAACGGAGTGTACTGCCCTCTTCAAAACCTTTTGATCCCGTTTGCATAGACTCGTGGTGAAGACGTGATACTACCCACTGCTCAACTCCTTCGGATTATTCTGATATTCGGATTGCTGCTGCTGCTGACGCTGTTGATTCCCTTGGTTGTTGTATCCACCCTGACCATGTTGCTGGTTATGTTGATGCTGATTGTTGCCACTGTGGTTATTGTTACCGCCTTGGTATCCTGGACCGGATCCACCACCCTGATAACCCGGACCTTGGAAACTGGGACCTGACCCGCCGGGGGGCCCGTGGTCATATTTGGCCTGTTTCACAAGCTCTTGCATAATGAAACAGTCTTTCCAAAGATGCGTAGCCGGGTTTTCCACTGTATCGTGCCTTGGGCAAGGCATGTTCAACTGGCGATCTAGATTAATAGGTGGCCTCCCGCTGCGTGGGGGCGGTTTACCCTTGCGGCGCTGCCCGTTGTCTTGAGCGTTGGTATTAGCCACAAAGTCTGAGCTGCCCTCCGCTTTACGCTTGCCATTGTACCCTGTGGCCGCTGGATTGGCCTGCGCCGGTTTACCGTTCTTGTTCGCCTTCTCGGACTTGTCTCCGTCTGCATCTGGATACTTGGTGTTATCAGAGTCTCCATACTTTACGAAAGCGCCCATGAGCGTTCCCATGTCGTTGCAATCACGTTTGAGCCGTCCCAGCTTCTGCCTCAAAGGCTCAAACCGACAATTGCCTTCCAAGGTTACTATCGCCGTACTTGGATTGATGCTATTGGAGGAGTGCAAGATTTCGGACACTCGCCACACCCAACTGCTTGTGGTCTCTTGCTCTCCTTGAACACATGCAGCTAAGTCAACAACAGACATCGGCTGCTTGCATGTGTCTTTGAAATTATTGATAAACCGGCGACGCAATTCCCCCCATGATCCGATGGAATTAGGTGGCAACCCCTTTAACCATGTCCGGGCCGTGCCCTCAAGCATCATTGTGAAGTATTTAGCGCATGCAGCTTCATCCACGTCAAGCATCTCCATAGCCATCTCATAACTTTCAACCCACGCCTCCGGAGCCAGATCCGCCGTGTAGTTGGGTACCTTGCGCGGACCTTTGAAGTCTCTGGGCAGTTTCACGTTTCATAAAGCGGAGATGAGACACTGCACTCCCAAGGAACTGGACATGATTCTTGTTTCAACTGTGGTGGTGGGGTGAATCGGCGTCGCCTGGCGGGTGTCGTTGTGAGCAGTATGCCTGGCCTGATCCGTCACCTCTTGTGCATGTGCTCCTGCTCCTACCGGATTATCCTACCTCTGCTGGTGCCATCTCCGTGCGCTGCTAGATACGGCCGGTTCATCCAGGTGCCTCGTATAACTCCGGCTCGGGCGGGGGGGTTGAATGAATCCTCTCCCGGCTATAGGAATAAGCTTGTTGCTGAGTTAGCACCGTGTCCAGCAATTCCTTGGCCTGTTGTGCCTCCACTGCTATGGGGGATGTCCCCTCAATGGGAAGGGCGGACAGCCGTGAAGCGGCGGCAACAATTTTGTCCAACGGGTTAGAATAATGATCGGGAGGGGTGGGCGCGTGCTGTGTCGGCACAACTTGACGATTCGGCTCTGCGTCTGGTGGCTGAACCGACGCGCCCATCCTCGGTGCTCCTCCCCGGTTTACCTGTGGATGGTTACTAGTTCCGGTGCCTGGCGTGCTAAAGAGATTCCTTGCCTCATAAACCGGCGGCAAATGAGATCGTTGTCTTCTCCACATTACCTCCTGCGAGGTGTTCTGATCTAACCTGAGCCGGAAAGCTTGAGAATCCAGCTCTGCCTGTCTTGTAGCCATCCTGGCTTTCTCCGCGGCCAGATCCAACTTAGCTTGCTCAATCCGGCTCTTTACCTGAGCGATCTCTGCATCATGCTGCTCCTTGTCGGCCCGGGCTACTTCTGCTATTGCGAGTGCTGTCAAAGTGTCGACTGAGGTGGATAGGATGCCAGAGGGCGACGGGGGAAGGTCTCCAGCTCTAGCTCCTGCTGCATCCGAGGTTAACGCCCCTGTCATTGAGGGCTGCTGCATGGGTTGCGATCCGGCCATGAAAACAGCAACCTTGTTTGGCGGATCAAAGGGGTCAGGAATACTGTCACCATCGGAACAACCCTCAGACCGTCCATCATGCAACTGATACAAAGATTCCGTCTCTCCGGACGAAGACTCGTCGCCAGAATAAACAACTGTCTCGCCACCAGAATCCGATCCGTCCTCGGCTTGTACTCCATGCACTGTTCCGACGAAAACATGCTTCACGACGGGCTGATTCCAGGCTGGACTCGCACGCTGAGCCGACTCAACGATGTTGGGGAAGCTGTCCGGCTCAGGGCCCGGTTCGCCGATCTTGCCGATCAAGACGTGGATGCCGCCGAAGGGGACCCGGTACCCGTACTCGATTGAATCGGCCTCGGGGCCCCATCCTGCGTCATCGATGTAGATCCGACCGCGACGACTCTTAGTCATCCGGCCCACTTCATAACCCTTGAGCCCTTCAAGAACTCGAAACCATCGTGCGATAGCCCCACGATGGGCACCAACTGTCATGGATTTAGCACGACAGATGTCCTAGCAAAAGGACATAGTCGTGAGGCCATCGCTCGGGTTAGCTTAAAGGGGTTAAAGCGGACGAAGGACACCGGGAGTTTATACTAGTTCGGCCCCTTCGGTGAAGGTAAAAGCCTACGTCTAGTTTGGTGTGGTATTGCTTGGGCTTCGATGACCAGGGAGCGAATCTGCTTTGCCTGAGTCTCGAGCTGTTGCTTTTTGTCCTAAACCGTCACCGGGTCGTCCCTTTATATAGGAGGCGATGCCCGGTCCGGTTTACAGAGTCCCGAGGCCGGCTCATAAACGTGTCCGCCTCGGTCTCTACTCTTTCTATCTTACATCCCAAGTTACATCGCCTGACGGTTTACAAATCATGGGCCTTATACATGGGCCCGGAACCTCCGTAAGCTATAACCTTCTACTACATACTCCACTGGGCTTCTGATAATATAATCTTAATAACATAAACCAGACCCTCCTGCCGGTTTATACCTGATAGTAATATCCCTGACAAGTAGGGGCAGCAAGGCACGTATTGTATTGTTGCCATCGAGGATAAAAAGATGGGGTTTATATCATATTGCTTGAGTTTATTCCTCTACATCATGTCATCTTGATTAAGGCGTTACTCTGTTCTTATGAACTCAATACACTAGATGCATGCTGGATAGCAGTCGATGTGTGGAGTAATAGAAGTAGATGCAGAATCATTTCGGTCTACTTGTCTCGGACGTGATGCCTATATACAATGATCATGCCTAGATAGTCTCATAATTATTCGCTTTTCTATCAATTGCTCGACAGTAATTTGTTTACCCGTCGTAGATTATCGCTATCATGAGAGAAGCCACTAGAGAACACTATGGCCCTCGTGTCTATTCTCAACATATCAATCTACATCTACTTTACTTTTATCGCTTTTATTTGTTGTTCTTATAAACCAAAAATAAAAAATGAACTATCATCTCTATCAGATCTCACTTTCGTAAGTGACCGTAAAGAGATTGACAACCCCTTACCGCGATGGCTGCGAAGTTCTTATTTGTTTGTGCAGGTGTGAGGGACTCGCGTGTGGTCTCCTACTGGATTGATACCTTGGTTCTAAAAAACTGAGGGAAATACTTACGCTACTGTGTTGCATCTCCCTTTCCTCTTCGAGGGAATACGACGCAAGCTCGAGAAGTAGCAAGAAGAATTTCTGGCGCCGTTGCCGGGGAGGCTTACGCAAAAGTCATATACCAAGTACCTATCACAAACCCTTATCCTTCACATTACATTTTTTGCTTCTCGTTTTCCTCTCCCCCACTTCACCCTTGCCATTTTATTTGCCCTTCTTCCGTCGTGTGTTTATCGTTCGCTTGCTTCTTGTTTGCTTGTGTGTGTTGGATTGCTTGCTTGTCACTATGGCTCAGAATAATACCAAATTGTGTGACTTCTCCAATACCAACAACAATGACTTTATTAGCACTCCGATTGCTCCTATTACCGATGTTGAATCTTGTGAGATCAATGTTGCTTTGTTGAATCTTGTCATGAAAGATCAATTCTCCGGCCTTCCTAGTCAAGATGCCGCTACCCATCTAAACAATTTTGTTGATTTGTGTGATATGCAAAAGAAAAGGGATATGGATAACGATATTGTTAAATTGAAGTTATTTCCGTTTTCACTTAGAGATCGTGCTAAAACTTGGTTTTCCTCTTTGCCTAGAAATAGTATTGATTCATGGAATAAGTTCAAAGATGCTTTTATCTCTAAGTATTTCCCTCCTGCTAAGATCATCTCTCTTAGAAACGATATTATGAATTTTAAGCAACTAGATCATGAGCATGTTGCACAAGCTTGGGAGAGAATGAAATTGATGATACGTAATTGCCCTACACATGGTTTGAATCTATGGATGATTATTCAGAATTTTTATGCTGGCTTGAATTTTGCTTCTAGAAATCTTTTAGATTCGGCCGCAGGAGGCACTTTCATGGAAACCACCTTAGGAGAAGCTACCAAACTCCTAGATAATATTATGGTTAATTATTCTCAATGGCACACCAAAAGATCTACTAGTAAAAAAGTGCATGCCGTCGAAGAAATAGTGTTTTGAGTGGAAAGATGGATGAACTTATGAAATTATTTGCTGCTAAGAGTGCTTCTTCTGATCCTAATGATATGCCTTTGTCCACTTTGATTGAGAATAACAATGAATCTTTGGATGTGAATTTTGTTGGTAGGAATAATTTTGGTAACAATGCTTATAGAGGTAATTTTAATCCTATGCCTTTTCCTAGTAATTCCTCTAATAATTATGGTAATTCCTACAACAACTCTTATGGAAAGATGCCTTCTGAATTTGAAACTAGTGTTAAGGAGTTTATGATCTCGCAAAAGAATTTCAATGCTTTGCTTGAAGAGAAATTGCTTAAGGTTGATGAATTGGCTAGAAGTGTGGATAGAATTACTCTTGATGATATTTCATTTAAACTTATATCTATCCCACCTAATCATGATATCAATGAGTCTATCAAAGCCATGAGAATTTCCATTGATGAATGCAAAGAAAGAACCGCTAGGATGCGTGCTAAAAGAGAAGATTATATTAAATCATGTTCTTCTAGTTATCATGGAAATAAAGATGAAGATCTGAAAGTTATTGATGTGTCTCCTATTAGATCCTTGTTTTCTAGTATAAACTTTGATGAAGATAGGATTGGAGATGATTCTGCTTTAAGGTGTCCCAATGATTCGGAGTTTTTAGATCTTGATGCTAAAATTGTTAAAAGTGGGAGTGAAGAGATTAAAACTTTGCATAGTGATGAACCCACCACTTTGGATTTCAAGGGATTCAATTATGACAATTGCTCTTTGATTGATTGTATTTCCTTGTTGCAATCCGTGCTAAATTCTCCGCATGCTTATAGTCAAAATAAAGCTTTCACCAAACACATAGTTGATGCTTTGATGGAATCTTATGAAGAAAAACTTGAGTTAGAAGTTTCTATCCCTAGAAAGCTTTATGATGAGTGGGAACCTACTATAAAAATAAAAATAAAGGATCATGAGTGCTATGCTTTGTGTGATTTGGGTGCAAGTGTCTCCACTATCCCAAAAACTTTGTGTGATTTGCTAGGGTTCCATGAGCTTGATGATTGTTCATTAAATTTGCATCTTTCGGATTCCACTATTAAGAAACCTATGGAAAGAATCAATGATGTTCTTATTGTTGCCAATAGGAATTATGTGCCCGTAGATTTCATTGTTCTTGATATAGATTGCAATCCTTCATGTCCTATTATTCTTGGTTGACCTTTCCTTAGAACGATTGGTGCAGTTATTGATATGAAGGAAGGAAATGTTAGATTCCAATTTCGTTAAGGAAAGGCATGGAACACTTTCCTAGAAATAAAATCAAATTGCCATATGAATCTATCATGAGAGCCACTTATGGATTGCCTTTCAAAGATGGCAATACCTAGATTTATCTTGTATCGTGCCTAACTAGGGGCGTAAAACGATAGCGCTTGTTGGGAGGCAACCCAATTTTATGTTTTTTGTTTTTCTGCTGTTAGGGAATAAATATTGCATCTAGCCTATGATTAGATGTGGTATCATGTTTTGTTTAGTGTTTGTCCCAAGTAGAACCTTTGGGAAGACTTGTGTGAAGTTTATGCGATCTTGCTGTGGAAAACAGAATCGTTAGCACTCGCTAAAGTGGTCTTCAGATTTTACCGGAGCATGCTTTTTAGTTGATTGTTTTTGTATATGATTGGTAGATAAATTCGCAAATTTACCAATTTAGTTTGAATTTTTTGGCGTTCCATAAGTAGGCGAAACCTGCAGATTACTACAGACTGTTCTGTTTTTAACAGATTCTGTTTTTTGTGTGTTGTTTGCTTATTTCAATGCATCTATGAGTAGTATTGGAGGATATGAACCATAGAGAAGTTGGAATACAGTAGGTTTAACACCAATATAAACAAAGAATGAATTCATTGCTGCACCTTTGAGTAGTGGTTTGCTTTCTTATACTAACGGAGCTCACGAGAATCTTTGTCTAAGTTTTGTGTTGTGAAGTTTTCAAGTTTTGAGTATTGCTTTGATGGACTATGGAACAAGGAGTAGCAAAGGCCTAAGCTTGGGGATGCCCATGGCACCCCAAGTAATTCAAGATAATCAAAAGCCTAAGCTTGGGGATGCCCCGGGAAGGCATCCCCTCTTTCGTCTTCATCCATCGGTAACTATACTTGGAGCTATATTTTTATTCGCAACATGATATGTGTTTTGCTTGGAGCGTCTTGTATAATTTGAGTCTTTGCTTGTTAGTTTGCCACAATCATCCTTGTTGGACACACCTATTTGAGAGAGTTAGATATGGCCTATAAATTGTTAGAACACTCAATGTGCTTCACTTATATCTTTTGAGTTGAATAGTTTTTGCTCTAGTGCTTCACTTATATCTTTTAGAGCACGGTGGTGGTAATATTTTGTAGAAATTGTTGAACTCTCGTGCTTCACTTATATCTATTTGAGAGTATATTAAAACAGCATGGTAATGTGTTTAGGCTAAAGAAACTAGTCTTCACATGATAAACATCCAATGTCAATGTAGTAAAAATAATTCACACCAAGTGCATTGAATAGAATGAGATGTTTGATGCTTGATAATTGTTTTGAGATATGAGGATAGTGATATTAGAGTCTTGCTAGTGGAGTTATTATGAAATTGAGAAATACTTGTGTTAAGTTTAGTGATTCCTGTAGCATGCACGTATGGTGAACCGTTATGTGACGAAGTTAGAGCATGAGGTATTTCTAAAGTGTCAACCTTTCTGTGGAGGTCGGGGGCGCGCGATGGTTAACTCCTACCAACCTCCCCCCTAGGAGCATGCGTTGATTGCTTTGTTTTGATGACTCGTAGATTTTTGCAATAAGTATATGAGTTCTTATGACTAATGTTGAGTCCATGGATTATACGCACTCTCACCCTTCCACCATTGCTAGCCTCTCTTGTACCGCGCAACTTTCGCCGGTGCCATAAACCCACTATATATCCTTCCTTAAAACAGCCACCATATTGTTCCTCAAAACAGCCACCATACCTACCTATCATGGCATTTCCATAGCCATTCCGAGATATATTGCCATGCAACTTTCCACCATTCCGTTCATATGACACGCCTCATATTGTCATATTGCCATTGCATGATCATGTAGTTGACATCGTATTTGTGGCAAAGCCACCATGCATAACTTTTCATACATGTCACTCTTGTTTCATTGCACATACCGGTACACCGCCGGAGGCATTCATATAGAGTCATACTTTGTTGTTGTAGTATCGAGTTGTAATATCGAGTTGTAATGAAAGTGTGATGATCATCATTATTAGAGCATTGTCCCATGGGAGGAAAGGCTAAATCTATAAAGCCCCTCTGCAAAAAAAGGCCAAAGAAAAAAGGAAGGCCCAAAAAAAGGGACAATTGCTACTATCTTTTCCACACTTGTGCTTCAAAGTAGCACCATGTTCTTCATGATAGAGAGTCTCATGTTTAGTCACTTTCATGTACTAGTGGGAATTTTCATTATAGAACTTGGCTTGTATATTCCAACGATGGGCTTCCTCAAGTGTCCTAGGTGTTCGTGAGCAAGCAAGTTGGATGCACACCCACTAGTTTCTTTTGTTGAGCTTTCATTCATATTTAGCTCTAGTGCATCCGTTGCATGGCAATCCCTACTCACCCACATTGATATCTATTGATGGGCATCTCCATAGCCCGTTGATACGCCTAGTCGATGTGAGACTATCTCCCTCCTTTTTGTCTTCTCCACAACCACCTCTATTCCACCCATAGTGCTATATACATGGCTCATGCTCATGTATTGCACGAAAGTTGAAAGGTTTGAAAAGATAGAGTATGAAAACAAGTGCTTGGCTGAAATCGGGGTTGTGCATGATATGAATATTTTGTGTGATGAAGAGGGAGCATAGCCAGACTATATGATTTTGTAGGGAAATGTTTCTTTAGCCATAATATTTTGAGAAAACATGATTGCTTTGTTAGTATGCTTGAAGTATTATTGTTTCTTATGTCAATATAAACTTTTATCTTGAATCTTTCAGATCTTAACATTCATGCCACAATTAAGATAATTACATTAAAAAACTATATTGGTTAGCATTCCACATCAAAAATTCTTTCTTTATCATTTACCTACTCGAGGACGAGCAGGAACTAAGCTTGGGGATGCTTGATACGCCTCCAATGTATCTATATTTTTTGATTGTTCCATGCTATTATTTATGAAGTCTTGGATGTTTTATGGGCTTTATCATACACTTTTATATCATTTTTGGGACTAACCTACTAACCCAAAGGCCCAGTCCAGATTGCTGCTTTTTGCCTGTTTCAGGGTTTTGCAGAAAAAGAATATCAAACGGAGTCCAAACGGAATGAAACCTTCGCGAGAGATATTTTTGGAGAAAATCACGCACGCGGAGCTTCAGAACCACGTTAAGGGATCAAGAGGTGGCCCACGAGGGTGGGGGGCGCGCCCCCCTTCCTAGGGCACGCCCCCTGCCTCGTGGCCCCCTCGAGCGTCCCCCGGTGCCCTCCTTCTTCCTATATAAGTCTACGTACCCCAGAACCTCCATGAACAGAGAGAAAACCCTAATTCCACCGCTATAACCTTCTGTTCCCATGAGATCCCATCTTGGAGCCTGTTTCGGAGCTCCACCGGAGGGGGATCCATCACGGAGTTCTTTGTCATCATCATCATCGCCCTCACCATGAGTTGTGAGTAGTTTACATAGACCTTCGGGTCCATAGCTAGTATCTAGATGACTTCTTCTCTCTTTCTGGATCTCAATACAAAGTTCTCCTCGGTCTTCGAGGAGATCTATTCGATGTAATCTCTTTTGTGGTGTGTTTGTCGAGATCCGATGAATTGTGAGTTTATGATCAAGATTATCTATGAAAGATATTTGGTTCTTCTCTGAACTTTTTATGTGTCCTCATAATATCCTTGCAAGTCTCTTCGAATTATTGGTTTGGTTTGGCCTACTAGATATATAGTTCTTGCAATGGGAGAAGTGCTTGGCTTTGGGTTCAATCTTGAGGTGTCCTTTCCCAGTGACAGTAGGGGCAGCAAGGCACGTATTGTATTGTTGCCATCGAGGATAAAAAGATGGGGTTTATATCATATTGCTTGAGTTTATCCCTCTACATCATGTCATCTTGCTTAAGGTGTTACTCTGTTCTTATGAACTCAATACACTAGATGCATGCTGGATAGCGGTCGATGTGTGGAGTAATAGTAGTAGATGCAGAATCATTTCGGTCTACTTGTCTCGGACGTGATGCCTATATACAATTATCATGCCTAGATAGTCTCATAATTATTCGCTTTTCTATCAATTGCTCGACAGTAATTTGTTTACCCGCCGTAGAGTATCGCTATCATGAGAGAAGCAACTAGAGAACACTATGGCCCCCGGGTCTATTCTCAACATATCAATCTACATCTACTTTACATTTATCGCTTTTATTTGCTATTCTTATAAACCAAAAATACCAAAAATATAAACTATCATCTCTATCAGATCTCACTTTCGTAAGTGACCGTAAAGGGATTGACAACCCCTTATCGCGTTGGCTGCGAAGTTCTTATTTGTTTGTGCAGGTGCGAGGGACTCGCGCGTGGTATCCTACTGGATTGATACCTTGGTTCTCAAAAACTGAGGGAAATACTTATGCTACTGTGCTGCATCTCCCTTTCCTCTTCGAGGGAATACGACGCAAGCTCGAGAAGTAGCAGTCATACTCATCGTTTAAGCTCAAGTGGGGTTACCACTTTTACATAAAGCATTCTTATGTTCACACCATTAGAGTTGTTTTATCTCAATTCGTAGAGTAAAGCTCCCCCTGGATGTGATATCCCCCCAAAGAGGGATAAACTAACCTTGTGTTTTGTCGATGATGACTTCATGTAGGTGTTGAAGATGTAGATGCTTAATGTTCATGTAGATCATTTTGGAGCAATCCATTGGAGTGAGTTGCACTTTCAATACCTACATGGGTTAGTCCCACATGGAACATACAAACATATCCATGGACATAGAGTGAATTGCACACAAGATGGTGTCCATGAAAGCATTAGGTTACCTTGTCCCTTGTCTAACCAACAAGAGGGTTTGTGACTCCTTGAACTAGTGCAAGATGTGAAAGTGATTGTACTTGTCCTTGCCAATATGAATAAGAGTGAAGTATGTTGGCGGAGTCACCCTCAAGAACACTCTAGTTCTTCTTCTTTGGGATCCACACCATCTTGATGGGAATACTTGGAGTTGTAGATGCACTTGATGAAGTAGAACTTAACGTAGTCTTGGGAACCCACTTGACCAAGGCCTTAGGAGCTTCTTCAAATGCATCAATCTCTTCTTGAAGCTTGTCCTTGCCCTTTAGCTTGTCATCTTGTGGTGGAAGATCATCTTTGACTTGTGTCCCTTTGAAGGAAGTAGGATCATAATTCTCTTGTTGAGGAACAAACTTTGTCTTGGGGTACTGATCTTCTTCCCACTCAACTCCATTGGCATTGAACTTTCGTTCAAAACCAACACCTTGATTCTTCCGGTGCCTTCCTTGCTTGCATACAATTTCCTCGAATTGCTTACTCTCGGCAAGGCTCTTATAAACACCTTTCTCTATAATTCCCTTCAATAAGCTATTTTCTTGCTCAAGTGTAACTTGGCTAAGGGAATCATTAGTGGAATCAAGAGAACTACTAGAAGCAACAACATTGGATTTATCATGACTATTGTTACTACTAGTGTCGGTGTACTAAGGTAGGGGTACCTCAGTACCCCAACTTGTGCACGGGCAGTTGCAGCTTCCCGTGGCAGGGTTTACTGCGTGCTCGCCGGAGACCTTCCTGCTCCCTATTAAACCATTCAAAAAACAAAGTATACAAGACATAAGACCGAGACCCCGGCAAGAGGAGCTTGCCGGGAAGGCCGAACCAGACTCAAGACTGCCCCGCTAACACAAGACCCTGGCAAGAGGAGCTTGCCAGGAAGACTAGAAGACGACGCCTCGGCGCCACGTGCGCCCCGGCAAGGGCCCGGGGAGCGGCAAGCTCCCGGGCCCGGCAAGATCAAGGCCCCGGCAAGGTGCTTGCCGGGAAGGCTGCGCTGTGTGCCCACGCTCCAGCTCATCGGCCCACGCGTCGCCCTGGGGCCTATCCAGGGACGCGTGGCGGATGGCTGTGCAGCCTGGGGTACACGGTGGCACTCCACGGTGATGGGTCCATCGCCGTGGCAGACGGAGACGCCAGGGCGGGAGCTTTTGGGGTCGACGGCGACGGGCATTAAATGCCCTTGTCCCCCACTGTCAAAGTAGGTATAGACCACTGTTCTGTACTGTAGCTCCACTGTTCCCGCACTATTACAACTACCACCTCTTTTACAATTTTACCCCTTTCTCCTACGTTGACACCTGTCGGTGACCCCTTGCACTATAAAAGGAGGCCCATGCACAACGTGGAGGGGGTTCGGAACCTAGATCACTCTCGCGCTTGGTGTAGCTGCTTCTTCAAGCTCCCGAGCGCTCAAACTCAATACACAACCAAGCAGGAGTAGGGTTTTACGCGTCTACCGCGGCCCGAACCTGGGTAAAACTGCCCGCGTGCTCGCCACGATCTGCTCTTTGTGCTCCCTCCGCCCTCGTACTGCACAAACAAGGGGCTCCGGTCCCATAGGTGTTCGTGGCGGACAGTTTCCCCTGACATCTTTGGCGCGCCAGGTAGGGGGCGTCGAGGTTGTACGAACCTGATCCGGCGTTCGCGCGGGCGCATTCTTCATCAACCTCTCCAGCTTCATCAGCAACTTCATCAGCGACAACTCCATGGCCCCGAAGAAGAAGGCTTCGGAGGTCGGAGGCCCGTCTGCGTCTCACCCGCCGCCACCAGAGCCAACGGTGGGCGGGGGAGATGCCGTCGGAAGGGTGGCCGCCGGTGAGGACACTCACGGCGCCACCAGATCCAAGAACAGGACGGACGACCGAACCTCGGTCTCCGTGGACGCGCCGCGTCCATCTCAGCACACGACGACCCAGCAGCGCCATCCCACGGGAGGTGGTATCCGCTTGCTGGGGCAAGGCCAAACCGGAGGCTCGCGGGACGCCCCGGACCCCCGTCCGGGCACAAGCAAAGCGAAGGCGCCGGCGCGGGACCCCGCTCCTTCTAACGTCGTTAGAAGTCCGAGCGTATCCCGCTCCTCGCACCGCTCGCCCGCGTTCCCCTCCACTCCAGCAGAAGCGCTCGCAAGGGCGCAACTGCTCCTCGACTTTCCTCCAGCGGCCGACAAGGCCGAAGAATGGAGGGCTACCATCCGGAGCCTGATAGACTTCGCCAACAACGATTCTCCACAGCAGCCGTCGACCTCATGGCCGCGGCAAGCTGAGAAGACGAAGGCTGTCGGCGACAAGACTGCCGGTGGCGCGACAAGCGTGCATTCCCCGCCGCAGAAGCAGAAGACGCCGCCCCGCCGGAACAACCCCGACGACGGCTCCACCGCCTCGTCGGACCTGCGGGCTCGTCGGGACCAGCGCCAAGTCCTCGACGACCGGCGAGAAGAAGACGCTCGGACCACGATCGAGCGCCGCCGAGAAGCTCGGCGACAATCAGACAAGAGAGCTGGGAACACTGTCGACGCGCACGCGCCCGGTGAGCCAGGCGACTTGCCGTACGCGGCAGGCTGTCCTGCGTTTACCCGCGAGCTGCGGCGCGTCCAGTGGCCCAGCATGAAGAATTTTAAGCCCGACGTACCGGAGAAGTATGACGGCAAGACGCACCCCTCGGAATTCCTCAGCGTCTATACCATCGCAGTGCAAGCTGCCGGGGGGCGCGACGAGAAGATCTTGGCTAATTACTTCCCGCTCGTGCTAAAGCCGAACGTCCGTTCGTGGCTCATGCACTTGCCGGAAGGTTCCATCTCTTCTTGGGCCGACCTCTGCCACCAGTTTGTTGGCGCCTTCACCGGCGGCCACAAACCCCATGGCCAGGAGAGCGATCTCCACATCTTGGCCCAGAAGGAAGGCGAAACCCTGCGCAAGTATATCCAACGCTTCAGCCGGGTGCAGCACAACATCCCTGACGTTCACCCTGCCGCGGTTATCAGCGCGTTCCATCAGAACGTGCGTAACCGCCGCATGCGTGAAGAGATGGCGATGACGAAGATTCGGGACGTCAGCGAGCTCTACGCTCTTGCTGACAAGTGCGCACGCGCGGAAGAGGGGAGGAGACTCCCCGGGGAGGATACTGGCGCAGGAGGAAGCGACAGCGACGACGCCGCCCCGGCAAAGAAGAGCCGGCGGCGGAACAACCGAAGGAAGGGCAAGAAAGAGGTGCTTGCCGTCGAGAAGTCCGGCAAGGAGGCCCCCGCCAAGCAAGCGCAGGCTGGCGGCTCCGGCAAGGAGCCTGCCCCTGCAGCGGCGGCCGACAAGCCGGGTAGCTCCGACAAGCAATACTGTAAGATCCACCGCACCAAGGGTCATGATCTCTCCAACTGCAAGCGCGTCGAATACCTCGTCGAGCAGCAGAAAGCTGAGTACGAGAGGCGCGACAAGGAGAAGGCCCAAGGTGGCGGGGAGGAGCCCAGCAAGAAGCGGCCGTTCAACGGCCGGGGAGGACGCCGCGGCAAGGCTAAGCAACGGCAAGGAGATCGACCTCCCCGGGGCCGCGACAACGACGAAGAAGATGACGACGAAGACATGGAGGACGAGGAGAACAGCGAGCAGGAGTTCCAGAAGGCCACGGAGGTCCTGTGCGTCGACGGTGGCGCCTCCCTGCACACCTCCCACCGCCAACTAAAGCAGTGGGTGCGTGAGGTAAACGCAGCGGAGCCGCCCGTGGAGTCGCGCAGGCTCCTCAAATGGTCCAGCACGCCCATCATTTTTGATCTTGAGGATCACCCTGACCGCACCACTGCGGTCGGGTGCTTGCCGATGCTGGTCTCACCCACCATCCGCAACCTCAGGGTCACCAAAATGTTGGTTGACGGCGGGGCCGGGCTGAACTTGATCTCCTCTGCTGTGATCAAGAAACTCCAGATTCAAGATGGCGAGCTCGAAGAGACCGATTCATTCCAAGGAATCAACCCGGGAAGGAGCAAGCCCAAAGGAAAAATCACTCTGCCGGTGACCTTTGGCGGGGAGCTCAACTTCAGGACTGAGCGCATCACTTTCGACGTCGCCGATATTCCATTGCCCTACAATGGAATACTCGGCCGTCCTGCCCTCGCCAAGTTCATGGCAGCTTCCCATTATGCCTACAACGTACTGAAGATGCCGGGGCCGATAAGCGTCATCACTGTCCATAGCGACAAGAAGGATGCGCTTATCTGCGCCGACAAGATCTACCGGGAAGCAGCAGCTGCAGCCGAGAAGGACACTCTTGCCGCTGAAGCTCCCGGGGGGAAGAAGACGAAGACCAAGTCCGGCAAGTGCTTTGGGACCCACTCCGGCAACCGCACCTCCTCGGAGTGCTGCGCTGCCGTCGAGGACGTTCCATCGAGCTCCACCGGCAAGAGTAAGAAAGGAATGGCTGCTCCTCCGGCAACCAAGAAAGTGTCCGCAAAGGAGGATGGCACTGGTGGTACCTTCACCATCGGTGCGACCCTTGACAGCAAATAGGAAAGCGCGCTCGTTGCCTTCCTGCGGGCGAATGTCGATGTGTTTGCCTGGCAACCATCTGACATCCCCGGTGTTCCCAGGAAGGTGATTGAGCACAAGCTTGCTGTCTGTCCTCATGCGCGGCCCATCAAGCAGAAAGTGAGGAAGCAAGCCGTGGAGCGCCAAGAGTTCATCAACGAAGAAATCAAGAAGCTAGAAGCAGCAGGCCTAGTTAGAGGTGTGATCCATCCGACGTGGTTGGCAAACACAGTCGTCGTGCGCAAGGCCAACGGGAAGTGGAGACTGTGTATAGACTTCACCGACGTGAATAAAGCATGTCCCAAGGATCCATTCCCTTTGCCACGCATTGACCAGATCGTTGACTCCACTGCCGGATGTGAGCTACTCTGTTTTCTTGATGCATACTCAGGCTATCATCAGATTTTTATGGCCAAGGAAGATGAAGAGAAGACTGCATTTATCACTCCATGCGGCACCTATTACTTTATTCGCATGCCGTTTGGATTGAAGAATGCAGGCTCAACCTTTGCAAGGGTAGTGTACACTGCTTTTGAGCCACAGATCCACAGAAATGTAGAAGCTTACATGGATGACATCGTGGTGAAGAGCAAGAGCAAGGAAACCCTGATTCAAGACTTGGAAGAAACGTTTCAGAACCTGCGCAGGATACAGCTTAAGTTGAACCCCGAGAAGTGCGTCTTTGGAGTCCCCTCCGGCAAGCTCCTCGGGTTCTTTGTATCGCAGAGGGGGATTGAAGCCAATCCCGACAAGATTAAAGCCATTGAGCAGATAGAGGCCCCAAAGCGCGTCAAGGATGTCAGGAGGCTTGCAGGTTGTGTGGCTGCCCTCAGTAGGTTCATTTCAAAGTCTGCAGAACGCGCCCTACCTTTCTTCAAAATCTTGAAGAAGGCAGGTCCCATGAAGTGGACTCCGGAAGCGGAGGCGGCGTTGCAGGATTTGAAACAGTACCTGTCCTCCACTCCTATACTTGTCGCACCTAGACCACAGGAAAAGTTGTTGCTATACTTAGCAGCAACCAACCAGGTGGTTAGTGCTGCGTTAGTAGCGGAGAGGGAGTCCGACGACGAGTCAGCACCACCGGCAAGCGAATCCAGCGACAAGCAGGGGGCTGCTCCGGCAAGCTCTGGCCCCGACAAGGATGACTCTGCGCAGGAGCAAGATGAGGTGCGGAAGAAGATGGTGCAGCGCCCGGTGTATTTTGTGAGTTCCCTTCTCCAGGGGGCTAGATCAAGATACTCTGGCATGCAAAAATTGCTTTTCGGCCTCCTCATGGCCTCGAGAAAGCTGCGCCATTACTTCCAAGCCCATGAGATAACGGTGGTCACTCGCTTTCCGCTGAAAAGGATATTGCATAACCCAGAAGCAACAGGCAGGATCGTCGAGTGGGCACTGGAGCTGTCGAGCTTTGGACTCAAATTTGAAAGTACTTCGACCATACAGAGCCGAGCTTTGGCAGAATTCATAGCTGAGTGGACCCCAACGCCAGATGAGGAAGTTCAAGAAACGAGTGCACCCGTGCAAGAAGCGACAAGTGAATGGGTAATGTATTTTGACGGTGCCTTCTCGCTGCAAGGCGCCGGTGCTGGCGTGGTACTCATCGCGCCCACCGGAGAGCACCTCAAATATGTTATCCAGATGCACTTTCCCAGGGAGCAAGCGACAAACAACACTGCAGAATATGAAGGCTTGCTTGCCGGCCTCAGGATTGCGGCCGAACTTGGGATCAGAAAGCTGATTGTGCGGGGAGATTCTCAGTTGGTGGTCCGACAAGTTAACAAGAGCTATCAGAGCCCTTTGATGGAAGCATATGTCGATGAAGTGAGAAAGCTTGAAGAGCACTTTGAAGGTTTGCAGATGGAGCACGTCCCGAGAGCTCAAAATGAAATTGCAGACGGCCTTTCAAAGTGCGCTTCGATGAAGTTACCTGTGGAACCAGGGACCTTCTTGCTCAAGCTGACTCAGCCATCCGTTACACCATCAATTGGGCAGTCCAAGAAGAGAAAGTTGGTCTCCGGCGACTACTTGCCGACGGATCTTCCTGAAACCGCCGCCAAGGTCCCCAAGATCAACAACCAGAACGCTGAGGAACAGTTTGCTCCTGCAAGTCCTCGGGCTTGTACAGTTGAAGCAAGCGTTCCCGGCAAGCCTTGCCCCGGCGAGCTTGCCGGGGGACCGTCAGCTCCGGCAGAACCAGAGGTCCTTGCCATAGAAGCTGAGGTTCCCGCAGCAGCCCTCGAGCCTTTAGTCCTTGCCGGCGAGCCTCGGGCCCCGGCATGGGCGCAGCAAATCGTCCGTTTCCTTCAAACTGGAGAACTTCCCGACGACCCTCAGGAGATAGAGAAGATAACCAGACAGTCAAGTATGTACCAGTTCGTGGATAACGAGTTGTACAGAAGAAGACTCAATGGTGTCAGGTTGAAGTGCATCTCCAGAGAAGATGGACAGAAGCTGTTGGCGGAAATACACGGAGGCATATGCGGCCACCACATTGGCGCAAGGGCGCTTGCCGGGAAAGCTTTCCGGCAAGGGTTCTTTTGGCAAGAAGCCCTCCAAGATGCAACTGCACTAGTAACCAAGTGTGAAGCGTGCCAGTTCCATGCAAAGCAAATCCATCAGCCAGCTCAAGCTCTCCAAACAATCCCTTTGTCATGGCCCTTCTCGGTCTGGGGGCTCGATATCCTCGGCCCTTTCCCTCGTGTTGTCGGGGGCTTTGAGTACTTGTACGTTGCAATCGACAAGTTCACAAAGTGGCCAGAAGTGGAGCCAGTGAGGAAGGTGACAGCACAGTCAGCAGTCAGGTTCTTCAGGTCGATTGTTTGCCGTTTCGGGATCCCTAACAGGATCATCACCGACAACGGTACGCAATTCACTAGTCGCACCTTCATGCAGTACGTCCAAGACCTTGGCGCCAAGGTCTGTTTCGCTTCTGTTGCTCACCCAAGGAGCAACGGTCAAGCGGAGAGGGCAAATGCTGAAGTGCTGCGCGGACTCAAGACGAGGACCTTTGACAGGCTGCGCAAGTGTGGAAGAAATTGGATAGAGGAGCTACCGGCGGCTCTTTGGTCAATCAGAACGACACCAAGTCGAGCCACCGGACAGACACCTTTTGCTCTAGTCTATGGAGCAGAGGCAGTTCTCCCCACGGAACTCGTATACGGATCTCCTCGAGTGCTCGCTTATGATGAGCTCGAGCAAGAGCAACTGCGGCAAGATGACGCATTGCTCCTTGAGGAGGGACGTCTCCAGGCTGCTGTACGAGCTGCTCGATACCAGCAAGCTTTGCGCCGCTACCATAGCCGCAAAGTCAAGGCCAGGAGTTTCGAGGAAGGCGACCTTGTTCTTCGGCGTGTTCAGTCCGCCAAGAATTCCAACAAGTTGACGCCGAAGTGGGAAGGCCCTTATCGGGTGAGACAAGTTACGAGGCCCGGCGCTGTCCGCCTCGAGACCGAAGAAGGCTTACCGGTGAGCAACTCCTGGAACATAGAGCATCTTCGCAAGTTTCACCCCTAAGGCGCGGTTGCCGTGATCCGCTCCGGCAACCACCTTTTGTACAAGCTTTGCCGCTGTTGCATGTAACCCTTTGTACAAAGCCGGGCGCAGACCCCGTGCATCAGTAAAGTTTTTGTGTTTTTCGCACCGATTGCCTTTTGCATGCTTCTTTTTGCTATTTGCATGTTCTGTTTGGCATTTGGTACAACACTCAGATATACGGTAAGCACTATTACGCCGAAAGGCCATATGCTTGTTTCCCTCTCCCTTTTCTTTCCTCTTAAACAGAAGGAACGTTCCTCGCGCACAAGTTTGCCGGGGGGGGAGGAGGTGGAGGAGGAACCAAGTGCTGTTCAAGAAAGAGGAGCCTTACCGGAAAGCAAACAATATAAGCAAGCAACATATGAAAGATAAGTTGTTAGAATTTGACCAGTTCAAATTTTAAATTTTAGTTGTCTTCCTTGAACGATCACATTTTGTATGGAAAACCTGTGCGCGGAGGAACCTACCCGTAGCCTGCCGCACCCTTATCTTGTTTTCGAGTTCACTCAACGATTTAAGTGAGCTGCGACAAGTGTCGCGCCCTTGCTTCGTTTCCGAGTACGCTCAGCAAGCTAAGTGCGTTGCGACTAGCTGCGGCAAGGTTGCTTGCCGGCGAAGACCTTGGCCAGCAGGCTGCTCAGAGTCCAGCACTCAGCGCTCGCGGCAAAGGCCCCTTGCCGGCAAGCTCCCCGGGAGCGTAGGGTGAAAAACATACAAAGTCAAGGATTAAGACAAGGAAGATAACATTGCACTGATTGATCAAAATAAAGTAAATATCTTACAAAGGATAACTTGTCGCAATGGACTAATAAGTTCATGACATAATGTGCAGCAACAAAAAGATAAAGATAATGGAGCCCTAATCTACGCGGTCGCCCTCCTTCCTGCCGAGCCTAGCCACCTTGGCGATGATGTGGCCGACCTGCTCCTTCAGGGCCTCCGTGTCTGCATCAGCCGGCAAGCTGCGAAGAACGTTGGTGAGATTGATCCCCGGGTTGCGGTACACGATCTTCGTCAGCACCCGCTCCAGAGTTCCCGCGCAGAGCAGGCGCGACTCCTCGGCCAGCTGCGCGGGGATGCGGTTCCGGAGACCTGCAAGGGCCGGCGCGATTCCTCTGAAGAAGAGGCTGAGCTTGGCGCTGTGCGGGAGATCCGGATCCGGCGAGTAGATGAGGTGTTCGACCTTCAGCGCCAGCAGCTCCTGGTCAATGTTGGACGCAGAAGAAACCAAGTCTTCGGTCCATACCTCGATGGTCTGGCGGAAGAGCTCGGATGCCTTGTTGACGCTGTCCACCAAGGTCCGCTCCTTGTGGAGCTCCTCCTTCAGCTTGTTCTCCTGAGCCCGGGCAGCGTCGAGCGAATCCTTCAGAGTGGTGACCTTCAGTTCCAAGTCCTCGATGGAGTCCTTGGCGGCCTTCAACTCGTCGCCCCTCTTGGAGAGACTCACCTGAAGCTCGGAGTTTGTGTGAGCGTCCTTCTCGCGCTCCAAGATGAGCGCGGCAACCTTCTCTGCGCTCACCTTCAGCGCCTTCTCCAGCTGCTCAACCTTGGCGGCAAGCTCCTTCTTGGCGTCTTCCGCGGCAACCGCGGCGGCTTTCGCCTCCTTCAGCTCCCCGCCAAGGGCAGCCTCGCGAGCGGCAAGGTCCTCCTCATGGGAGTCCAGCTCGACCTTCCGCTGCGCGAGCTCTCCCTCTCGCCGGGACATCTCCACCCCGGCGAGACGCTGCTGTTCATCAGCTTCAGCCTTTTCGAGCACCCACTCCTGGTACTCGCCGGCGAGACGCTCACGCTCCTCCGTCACCTCGCGGAGGGCTGCCTGGTTGGCGGCGCTGAGCTCCGCCGCGCGCTTCTCCATTTCTGCGGCGGCCTTGGCGGCAAGGGCCTCCCGGGAGGCGAGCTTCGCCTGCCTGGCCCGGTAAAGGGCCAGGAGCTGGTGGAGCAACCTCTCCTCCTCGGGCCCCTCACTCCCGCCGGGCGCCTCGACGATCTTCAGGCCTGCGGAGGCGAGGACTTCTCCGTCGAACGCCTCGCCCTCCGCAGGAGCTCGCGATGAAGACCCCCAAGGCATCTGGATGAAGACGCCGTTGGGGGTCTCAAGATAATACCCCTGCTCCCTGCTGGCGGAGGGGCCGGTGGCCGGTGCAGCATCCGATGCTCCCGCCGCCTCCGGGCCGGCGGTGCGGTCGCCGTCCCCCTCCCCAGCCGCTGCGTCCGCAGCCGGGGCAGTCTCTTGCGCGGCCGGCTCGGCGGCCTCGGCCATCTCCTCGACGACAGGAGCGTCGCCGCCGCCGCCCTGCGCGCCCTCCTCCTCGAGGTTGATAACCTCCGTCTCCATGGGCTCAGGAGGAGGAAGATCTAAAAAGAAGAAGAAGAAAAAGAAGTTCAAGACTCAAGCAAATATCCAAAAAGAGGCAAGGCCAAGAAGACAAGTCACAGAGCATACCTTGGCGGACGTCCTCGGCGGCGGGCTCCCTCGCCGGGGAGCTCGGCCTTGGCGGAGTGGCCACCCTCGCCGGGCTGCTCGCCCTTGGCGGGGTACTCTGCCTTGGCGGAGTACCCGCCCTTGGCGGAGCACTCTCCCTTGCCGGAGAGTTCTGCCTTGGCGGGGGCGGCGGGGCCTGCGGCTCCTCAGCGGCGGTCTCCGGGCGCTCTTCCCGCTGTGGCTCCACCTCTGCACAAAACAAGACAAGAAACATCAAGGCATGAAGACAAGACCAAATCCTCAGGCGTACCCCGACAAGAGAAAAGAGTAAACCCCAGACTTACGCTGGGGGCTGCGCTGCGGGCTGCGCTGGGGGCTGCTCCTCGGAGCAGCGCTCGGGTCCGGCAGGCTCGGCTCCGGCACACCCCCTGTTGCCGCAGCTGCTGAGCCTTCCGCGACCTCGACCTCGGGCGCCTTGGCCTTTTTTGCCGCGCGATGGGCCAGGGTCCTGAAATCAGAGCAATGAACAGAGTCAGCATCAACAAAAAACCAAGACAAAAATCAAGAAGATGTAAGGTCTTGGATCCTTACTCCTGGTCCTCCTCGTCGTCCTCGCTCAGGGCGGAGAAGTCATACTCCACCGTGGGCGCGTCGGCGCGAGGAGCGGAAGACGAAGACTCCCTCGCGCGCTTGGTGTTCACCGGGGCTGGGGGCTGCGAAGACCCAGCCCCTGTGGTAGCCGGCGCCCGAGGAGCGGGCGGAGCCGCTGCTCCGCTCCGAGAAGACCCCTGCCGGCTCGGCGCCGGCCTGCGAGGCGCCTCCGTCGTGGTCCGCGCACGGGCCGCCTCCGCTGTGGCTGGTGCGTCGGACGGCCTTGGCGCGGCTTGGCTCCCCCGGGGAGCTGCCCGGCGAGCTGGCTGTTGCCGGGGCGCCTGCGCCCTCTCCCCCGTCGCCGTCTTGCGGAGACGCTTCGCCGGGGATTGCCTTGGGCTTGCCGGGGGCGGGGAGCTCTCCGATGAGGAGAGGTCGTCGGCGTAGAGCTCCGTGGATCCGCCGGAGTCCTCGGCCTCCTCCTCCTCCTCCTCTTCCCCGGCCGGCTCACTGGGCCGAGCGTCCTGCGCTGCGGCCCCCTTTCCCTTGGCGCCTCCGCCCCTCGCGGCGCCTCTGCTCCCTCCGGCGGTACCATCCATTGCCGCGGCCTCGGCCGCGATCCCGTGGATCCCGGAGTGCCTCAGCGAGGGGACCCCGGCGAGCGCGTCGGGAGGAAGCCGCAGCAACCTGCGGATCTCCGCCTCCTCCGCCTGGGCGGTCGCATCCGCAACTTCCGCCTCTTCCGGCGAGTATCCAAAAATTCTTGCCGCCGCGGCTGCGGCGGCCTCTACAGCCCGAGAAGCCATATAGGCAATCTCCTGGTCGGTGGTGTCCCGCGTGTGCTCCTTGAGGTCGTTCTTGTTCTTCGCCACCTCTGCGAGGTTGTCGTAGAAGTTGAGAACGTCGATGGGCTTGGGAGCGATCCACGTGCGGTCCACGCCGTGCGAGTCACACATGGGCATCATGGCGAGGATGCGATCCCTGACGATGTTGTTGCAGAGCGGCACCACTTCCCGGGGAGTCCTGAACCACTAGGGGTGCGCCGGGTCGTACTTGAAGAGTTCCCGGACCATCCCCCTCAGCTCCAGCGTGGTGAAGTTGAAGTTGAGCCCGGGGCGCAGCCTCATTATGTCTGCCGGGCCGCCGTACTCCCAGGCCGGCCTCTTCCGGTCTTGGAGAGGGGCGATGCGCCGGCGGAGGAAATCTGCGCCCACCTCGGCAACTGACAGCTTGGCCATCCGAAGACGAAGAATCCGGACGAGGGCGATGTCGAGCTTGATGTCGTCCGAATCTAGCTCACTCCAGTCCCTGCCGCGCACGATGGGCGTTGTGCGCGGCGCGGTGAAGGCTTGCGGCTGGTCTTCGACGATCCAGCACCACTCCGCTCGCCATTCCTCCCACTTGCCGCGGAGCTCCCCCGGCAAGTACGCACCCTTTTTATTCAGACGGAAAACCCAAGAAATTCCTCCGGAGAGGGGGGCATCGGCCTCGGCTCTAGGAGTGAAGAAGTGCCTAAAAAGGGCTACATTTGGGTGTACTCCTATGAAGTTTTCGCACATGTGTGCGAAAACCGCCATGGTGAGGATGGCGTTGGGGGTGAAGTCAAGCAGATGGAGGCCGTATGTGTTCATAATGTCGCAGAAGAAGTTTGAGAAAGGAGGACAGAGACCACAATGAAAGAAGGCAGCAAAGAAGTAGTACCCGCCGGGATAGCTGTCCTTGGCGGCGGCCGGATACGCTCGCGTGCGGGGATGCGCGTCGGTTTCCTTGGCCCAGAACAAGTAATACTTGTTCCAGAGCTCCCGCACGCCGAGCTTCGGCGGAAAGACGAGGTGCTTCTTCCGGTACGCGATGAGCTTCGCCGCTTGTTCCGATTTCTCCTTCTTGGACTTCTCCGCCTTCGCCTTGTCGGTCTTTGGGGCCATGGCGGACGCGGCGGAAGGAGGGGAACGAAGAGCTCGGCGGCGGCGGAGATGTGGAGGCAGAGCGCAAGAGAGAATCTTTGGAGGAGGAAGACGATGCAATGAAAGCGCAAGGAGGGGAACCGCGCCCGCTTCCTCTGCTTTTATGGGGGAGTGGGGGGCGTTTCGCCCTTTCCATTAAGAGATCGTGGGCACGTCCCATCCCACGGCGCCGCAATCGACGCGTGCCGTTACAGTGGGGTGCGACGGATACGGCAGTGGATTCGGCGCGCCGCGGGCCGCGGGTGCCCGTGCACTGTTTTGGGCCTGGCCCAACAGCGCTCGGCACCGTGTGTGGCCCAGGCCCGGGGGCTCCTGTCGGTGTACTAAGGTAGGGGTACCTCAGTACCCCAACTTGTGCACGGGCAGTTGCAGCTTCCCGTGGCAGGGTTTACTGCGTGCTCGCCGGAGACCTTCCTGCTCCCTATTAAACCATTCAAAAAACAAAGTATACAAGACATAAGACCGAGACCCCGGCAAGAGGAGCTTGCCGGGAAGGCCGAACCAGACTCAAGACTGCCCCGCTAACACAAGACCCTGGCAAGAGGAGCTTGCCAGGAAGACTAGAAGACGACGCCTCGGCGCCACGTGCGCCCCGGCAAGGGCCCGGGGAGCGGCAAGCTCCCGGGCCCGGCAAGATCAAGGCCCCGGCAAGGTGCTTGCCGGGAAAGATGCGCTGTGTGCCCACGCTCCAGCTCATCGGCCCACGCGTCGCCCTGGGGCCTATCCAGGGACGCGTGGCGGATGGCTGTGCAGCCTGGGGTACACGGTGGCACTCCACGGTGATGGGTCCATCGCCGTGGCAGACGGAGACGCCAGGGCGGGAGCTTTTGGGGTCGACGGCGACGGGCATTAAATGCCCTTGTCCCCCACTGTCAAAGTAGGTATAGACCACTGTTCTGTACTGTAGCTCCACTGTTCCCGCACTGTTACAACTACCACCTCTTTTACAATTTTACCCCTTTCTCCTACGTTGACACCTGTCGGTGACCCCTTGCACTATAAAAGGAGGCCCATGCACAACGTGGAGGGGGTTCGGAACCTAGATCACTCTCGCGCTTGGTGTAGCTGCTTCTTCAAGCTCCCGAGCGCTCAAACTCAATACACAACCAAGCAGGAGTAGGGTTTTACGCGTCTACCGCGGCCCGAACCTGGGTAAAACTGCCCGCGTGCTCGCCACGATCTGCTCTTTGTGCTCCCTCCGCCCTCGTACCGCACAAACAAGGGGCTCCGGTCCCATAGGTGTTCGTGGCGGACAGTTTCCCCCGACAACTAGAGAAAGAATCTTTCTTGTTCTTATTGCTTGATTTTACTTGTGGCATGTAGGTAGACAAGAGTAAACGCTTAGCAATGTAAGAAGAACTTTTCTTACGAAGATCATCATTGATTGCTTTTAAGAACTCATGTTCTTGCTCTAGATTTAGCTTTTCAAAGCGTACCTTCTCATGAGTCCTCAAAAGTTCTCGGTGATTGATACGTCTCCAACGTATCTATAATTTTTTATTGTTCCATGCTATTATTTATGAAGTCTTAGATGTTCAATGGGCTTTATCATTCACTTTTATATCATTTTTGGGACTAACCTACTAACCCAAAGGCCTAGTCCAGATTGCTGTTTTTTTGCCTATTTCAGGGTTTTGCAGAAAAGGAATATCAAACGGAGTCCAAACGGAATGAAACCTTCGCAGGAGATATTTTTGGAGAAAATCACACGAGATAAACTTCGGGGCCAAGCCAGAGGACAGGGGGCCCACCCTCGAGGGCATGCCCAGTGGCCCCTGGTGCCCCTCTTCCTCCTATATATGCCTACATACCCTAGAAACTCCATACGCAGAGAGAAAACCCTAATTCCGCTGTCGTAGCTGCTGTTCCTGTGGAGATCCCATCTTGGAGCCTGTTCCGGGAGGGGGATCCATCACGGAGGCCTTCATCATCATCATCATCGCCCTCACCATGAGTTGTGAGTAGTTTACCACATACCTTCGGGTCCATAGCTAGTATCTATATGTCTTCTTCTCTCTCTCCGGATCTCAATACAAAGTTCTCCTCGGTCTTCGAGGAGATCTATTCGATGTAATCTCTTTTTGCGGTGTGTTTGTCGAGATCCGATGAATTGTGATTTTATGATCAAGATTATCTACGAAAGATATTTGGTTCTTCTCTGAACTTTTTATGTGTGCTTATAATATCCTTGCAAGTCTCTTCGAATTATTGGTTTGGTTTGGCCTACTAGATCTATAGTCCTTGCAATGGGAGAAGTGCTTCGCTTTGGGTTCAATCTTGCGGTGTCCTTTCCCAGTGACAGGAGGGGCAGCAAGGTGATGTCTACACACGCTTCTACTCTTGTAGACTATGTTGGGCCTCCAAGCGCAGAGGTTTGTAGGACAGCAGCAATTTCCCTCAAGTGGATGACCTAAGGTTTATCGAACTCAGGGAAGTAGAGGTTGAAGATGGTCTCTCTCAAGCAACCCTGCAACTAAGATACAAGAAGTCTCTTGTGTCCCCAACACACCTAATACACTTGTTAGATGTATAGGTGCACTAGTTCGGCGAAGAGATGTTAAATGGCAAGTGATATGGATGGCAAAACAAAGTAATATAAATCTGTAATAAAAAGTGCAGCAAGCAAACAAGTGGTAAACGTGAGCACAAATGGTATTGCAATGGTGGAAACAAGGCCTAGGGATCATACTTTCACTAGTGGCAACTCCCAACAACATTAACATAATCGAATCACATGATATTTCCCATAAAACATGCAATGGAGACGCACCCGGAGGTCATTCCTCCGTGGTCAAGAGAGGACGAGAATTATGTAGGGCTACAAAAGCACACCTCAAAGTTCGTAGTTCTCAATCTAAGGATTTTCCAATGTCACCGCGGCCATCCAAAGAGAGTCCCACAATCACCACAACATATCTAAAGGATAGTCAAAGACAAGCACCAAGAGACTCTCAATCTTCAATCAACACACAAGAGAGGAAATCACTCATGAAAATATTTTTCTAATCCATGTCCAATAGACCGCTGTCACCTTGGTCTCGGGGATTATACTAGATAAAGACAAGTGAGTACATCAATCCAATACATAGAGGAAGGGGAAATATCATGGGATCACCCTAGATTAACATAGCCTATGATCACAACGAAGATCACATCATGGGAGAGAGAATTGACCACATAGCTACTGGTAAGAACCTCAGCCCCGAGGAGGAACTACTCCCGCATCATGGAGGGAGGAAGCAACGTCGATGGAGATGAATCCGGGGGCACTTCCCCGTCCCGGCAGGGTGCCGACACAGGAATTCTGGTCCCCCGAAGCTTGATGGCGATGGCGGCGGAGATCGGAATTGCGTCTGGAGAAAAGGGGTCCGGAATCAGGGTTTCCACGACACGGTGTAAATATATGCCAAAGGGGGCATCAGAGGGGGTCAGGGGTGCCCAGGCGCCCCCCCCCCCCCCGGCGCGGCCAGGGGGGCCGCGTGGGCAGGCCGCCTGGAGCCCCTGTGGGTCCCCTCCGGCCCTACTTTGGCCGCATGGAAGCTTCCGGAACGCTGATTTTTTATATAATTTTTATGGATTTTTTCTGGCAGTTCTCGTAATGTGAAAACCTGAAATACAAAAACAGCCGAAAACAGAAACTGGCACTGGGGTGCACTGAGTTAATAGGTTAGTCCAAATATGATAAAAAAAGTGTATGGAAGTGTATAAATATCATAGCAATATCACCCAAAAGAGGCATGGAGCAAGCAGAAATTATAGATACGTTTTGGACGTATCAACATCCCCAAACTTAATTCCTGCTCGTCCTCGAGTAGGTAAATGATAACAAGAATAATTTTTGTGGTGACAAAAGCTTACTGAGACAATGAATCTATAGTAATTAAGTTGCCTCATGAGAAAATCACAAAGAACTGAAAGTTTTACAATATGATACTGAAACATCAAATAGACTTGTAATGAACATGATGTGTAAATATGATAAAGTGATATCTCGCTTGCCCCCTTTAGTGAAGCAAAACATAAATGCAGGGGCACCTCCAAGGTTTAAGTGATGACTAGATACAATGATTTCAGAATAAACGATATCACAATCATGCAAAAGACAATGCTACTTTGGGACAATGCACATTACACTCAGAATGACAATCATGCTCTCAGTAGTTGGTGCTTTTAAAAGAAGGTGGAGACTCTCGAACCGTGGCTTTTGTTGGCAAGGTTGAAAACCCGTAGTCGGAAACAAAGACAAAACATGTACCAGAGCTCTTGGTTTTAAAACAGAGGTAATAAATTTTTTTTAGATCATGCATGTTTCGTCAACGAATGCTAGCAGACAACTCAATCACTTCTTGAGATGGACAAGTTTCGAGGAACGGCTCCCGAATGAGGATGATCACATCCTCTTAATCTCCTTTGTTTATCACTACCAAAGTTTTCTGATTTCTCATGAACAAAGCGTGAAGGAGGGTTTGTTTGTTATATTATCTTTTTGAGCCGGGCGCACTCAATGCCAGTTCCTTCTCGTATTATGGGTTTGCACATTATACATGCAATCCCGGGGTGAAGCTTGTCCAACTTAAAAAGATCATGAATTAACTAATACTTCCTCATGAACTTAAAACAGAGGCACAAAATAGGAATGCTTTTTCTTTGAATAATTTCGAGATGGTACATGCAAGTCTCTGTTAGGAATGGCAGGTAAATACCATGTAGGAAGATATGGTGGACTCATATGGCATAACTGGATTAAAAGGATGTGGATGCACAAGCAGTCAGTCCGCTTAGTACAGGCGAAGGTTAGCAAAAGACTGGGAGCGACCAACTAAGAGAGCAATGACGGTCATAATCATGCAGAGCGACAAAGCAACATTGAATCAGGCATGGAAGTTATATCGCTACTCAGAAACAAAAGATCATCAAGGCTTGACAGACTTTCTTTACAGTCTTAAATATGCGTGAGCATACGCCAAGTCAATCAAAATAATTTTTTTGAAGGAAGATATTACTAAACCATACCACATCATAGGCAAACAAATCATGTTGGTACTCCAATAACACATTGGGAACCCCCCAGCTATTTGAGACTAACCATAAGAAAACATGAACTACTAAGCGCCATTATGCACGTAGCATCTTTATCATAGACATATCAACCAATGCAACGGAAGCAAACTCTCTTAATAAGATAAACATGATAACTAAAGAGAGTTCAAGCAACCAACTAAACAAAAGCTCTTTAAAAAGATAAGCATGAAAGTTAAGAGCTAAGCATGATAGTAGCTATTAAAAGACAAAGAACACACGCAGCAAAGATAGACATGCAAATTCTATGTTATGTTCTAGGTAGAAGTGGAGCGTGTTTCTCTCCCACATAAAGAAAGCTGAGTTCCGACTCGTTATGAAAAGCTAAAGAAAACTAAAAAGAAAACTAAAACAAGACGCTCCAAGCATAGCACATAACACATGAAGTGATTAAAATATAGTGGAACGAAGGACGAACTGATAATGTTGATGGAGAAGGGGATGCACGGGGCATCCCCAAGCTTAGACGCTTGAGTCTCCTTGAATATTTCTTGGGGTGCATGGGGGCATCCCCAAGATTGAGCGTTTGACACTCCTGAATCTTTTTATCATCTTCCCTCGCACACTTGAAAACTCCCTTCATACATAACTCATCATAATCTGATTAGCGAGGTTAGTACCCATAATAAAATAATTGTTCCTTGTTGGAAATAAAGATATTCTTGAAGTTCTACTGTTTCTCAAGATTGCCAAAAGGTTTTTGCAAAGAAAAAGCAAGCTCTAGGTTTGCAAAATGAAGGAAAGGCAAAATAGGACAGAATCTGTGAAAAACAGAACAGCAGGTAGTAAATGATTTTTCCGGGGCACTGCTGCAACTCTAATCAAAAAACTCAAAACAGACGCACGAGAGACAATTATATAGAGCACGCTGTCGAAAAAATTCAGAGCAAAAAGATGGTCTGGTGATTTTATACGAATTTTTCTATCCAAGGACAGAATCTGTTTCCTGGACAGCACCTCACAACTTTTGAACTTTCTTGCAATCAGAGGCTAAACTTGGCACAAAGCTGAAAAATAAAGATACAATGATGTTGCTACAGTAGTAACAAACATCAAGACCACTAAAACTGAAAGTAAACATAACAAGGGTTGTCTCCCTAGAGCTCTTTCTTTATAGCCATAAAGATAGGCTTAAGACTTTAATGATGCTTTCGTAGGAATAAGAGCTGAAGAACAAAAGGGAGCATCAAGAAGCAAATACCAAACACATTTAAGCCTAACATGCTTCCTATGCATAGGAATATTGCAATAGAATAATTCATTGAAGCACAAAGCAACTAGCATAGGAAGGCAAAACAAGCATAACTTCAAAATATTCACCATAAAGAGAGGAAACTTCTTATTATTAAGATATTTAGAACCAAGTCTCCCTCTCTCATTATAAATTTCAGTGGCATCATGGATGAACTCAACAATATAAGCATCACATAAAGCATTGTTACCATGATCCACATGCAAAAAGGTACTCTTACTCTCCACATAAGCATAATCTTTCTCATTGGTAATAGTGGGAGTAGGACTATCATAAACAACTTGAACACTATAGATTAATTGTGTATTAGGAGGGTGGTGTTCAACAAGGGAGTAATTCCCTCCATGATTATGACAAGTTTCATAAGGATAATTTCTCCTTATGTCATAGGTACCTTTATAATCGCTATAGGTTGGAGTTATGACATCATCATAGTAGAGAAGAGCATTATCATTGCTAGCAACTATATTTGTAATCATGTTGTCTTTATTCTTACTAGCAAAAGAATTATCAATTATCACATCACTAGTGGGTAAAAGATTTGAAATCCTATCATCCCCAAGCTTAGAGCTTCCCATATCATCACTTTCAGAGTTGGTACCAAAAAGATTTTCAAGATCATAAGTAGCATTATCATCATTTTCCCAATCACAATAAGTAACATGCATATCATAATCAAAATCATCTTCAATAGTACCTACGGACGTATCATCAAGATGATAATTAAGGCAATAAACTTCACCTTCTTCTTTAAACTTACAATCGTTAGGATAAAAGTTGATGGGAGGAATATGCTCAGGACAGGTTGATAACCATTCTTCTTCTTTCTTGCTCCTCTTCCTCCTCCTCTTCTTTTTCTTCTTCTTAACCTTAGGAGGGAGTGGTTGGAGATGAAGCTTCTCCACATATCCTGGTTTATCATTAGAAACAATAGGGGAAACTTGGGAGAAACTCTCCTTTTTATTAGCAGAAATATAAGAGACATTTTTATACTTTGGTAAAGTTCCCTCCTTTATAATCTTACCTATGTAATCATTTTCATGGCAATTAACAACACAATAGAGATGGCAATTTTGCAAAGTGTTTTTATTCCTATGGCATTAACATCTAGCCATGAAGTCTTTTCTGATAACTCTTCACACATCAAAAATAACATAAGCTCATCATAAAGATCAGAGGTGATCATGTTATCACACAACCGGTTAACAGTTATGTTTTGAAAGTTCGTGCATTGAAAATTAAAGTGACCCTCTATACGGCAAAGTTCACAAGTAAAAGGATAAAGGTCACACAATTCTCTAGCAATTTCATTTAAATCTCTGACCCAAGTGATTGTTCTTTCATGCTTATGTTTCTTACAATACTTCTCTTCTTCAATCATAGGCCTTTCACAAGGTCTATCCACTCCACAAAAATTAACATGCTTATATAAAACTTCATTTTTAGGAATTGGATCATGCATGTTGCAATCATCATGAACAATTTCATTTTCTTTGCAAGTCTCTTAAAAAGGTTTATGATACTTGATCCAATCCTCCTTAGGCATATTAAGATGTGAAGCAAAAGATTTGAGGAAATCAACAAGGAGTTGAGAATCAAGCCCAAACTTAGCACTAAACTTATTAAAACTTGTAGTTTCAACAAAGGACTTAATGCAGTCATACTCATAAATTATACCTGACTCTTTACCTTTGTCGATCTCCCAATCTTCAGTGTTGCATTGAATTCTTTCAAGGAGTTCCCATTTAGCATCAATCTTTTTGTTTGTGAAAGAACCCATAGAGGAAGCGTCGAGCAAATCTTTATCCTGTCGAGAAAGCCTCGCATAGAAATTAGTAATAATCATATCTTTGGGGGGCCCATGGTTAGGACATTTTAGCATTAACGTTTTCAGTCTCCCCCGAGCTTGAGCTATGCTCTCTCCGTCATGAGGATAAAAATTATAAACATAATTCCTATTCTCATGGACTTCATGAAGAGGATAAAACTTGGAGTAAAAGAGAGACTGGATCTCTTCCCACTCCAGCAGGTGAGAGTCATTTAGTAGCCTATACCATTCCAATGCTTTTCCTTTCAGTGACAAGGCAAATAATTTCCTCATGACAAACTCCCTTGATACACCTGCAAGCTTAAATAATGAACATAGTTGTGACAGATATAGCAAGTGTTCACCGGGATGTCTGTCTCCTGCATAACGATCAGCCAAAACATAATCGATAATACCAGCTGGTATTTTATAGGGCACAATTTCAGTAGGGGGAGGAGCAACCACCACAGGTGTGGGGCGTCTTCCCGCAAGCAACGATCCAATAACAAGGTTGTCCATAAGCATAACTAGTGAAATAAAAACAAGAAACAAAAAGATTTAATTGCAAGATCTAAAGATATACCTTCAAGCACTCACCTCCCCGGCAACGGCGCCAGAAATAGCTTGATGTCTACACACGCTTCTACTCTTGTAGACTATGTTGGGCCTCCAAGCGCAGAGGTTTGTAGGACAGCAGCAATTTCCCTCAAGTGGATGGCCTAAGGTTTATCGAACTCAGGGAAGTAGAGGTTGAAGATGGTCTCTCTCAAGCAACCCTGCAACTAAGATACAAGAAGTCTCTTGTGTCCCCAACACACCTAATACACTTGTTAGATGTATAGGTGCACTAGTTCGGCGAAGAGATGTTAAATGGCAAGTGATATGGATGGCAAAACAAAGTAATATAAATCTGTAATAAAAAGTGCAGCAAGCAAACAAGTGGTAAACGTGAGCACAAATGGTATTGCAATGGTGGAAACAAGGCCAAGGCTTCATACTTTCACTAGTGGCAACTCCCAACAACATTAACATAATCGAATCACATGATATTTCCCATAAAACATGCAATGGAGACGCACCCGGAGGTCATTCCTTCGTGGTCAAGAGAGGACGAGAATTATGTAGGGCTACAAAAGCACACCTCAAAGTTCGTAGTTCTCAATCTAAGGATTTCCCAATGTCACCGCGGCCATCCAAAGAGATTACCACAATCACCACAACATATCTAAAGGATAGTCAAAGACAAGCACCAAGAGACTCTCAATCTTCAATCAACACACAAGAGAGGAAATCACTCATGAAAATATTTTTCTAATCCATGTCCAATAGACCGCTGTCACCTTGGTCTCGGGGATTATACTAGATAAAGACAAGTGAGTACATCAATCCAATACATAGAGGAAGGGGAAATATCATGGGATCACCCTAGATTAACATAGCCTATGATCACAACGAAGATCACATCATGGGAGAGAGAATTGACCACATAGCTACTGGTAAGAACCTCAGCCCCGAGGAGGAACTACTCCCGCATCATGGAGGGAGGAAGCAACGTCGATGGAGATGAATCCGGGGGCACTTCCCCGTCCCGGCAGGGTGCCGACACAGGAATTCTGGTCCCCCGAAGCTTGATGGCGATGGCGGCGGAGATCGGAATTGCGTCTGGAGAAAAGGGGTCCGGAATCAGGGTTTCCACGACACGGTGTAAATATATGCCAAAGGGGGGCATCAGAGGGGGTCAGGGGTGCCCAAGCGCCCCCCCCCCCCCCGGCGCGGCCAAGGGGGCCGCGTGGGCAGGCCGCCTGGAGCCCCTGTGGGTCCCCTCCAGCCCTACTTTGGCCGCATGGAAGCTTCCGGAACGCTGATTTTTTATATAATTTTTTTGGATTTTTTCTGGCAGTTCTCGTAATGTGAAAACCTGAAATACAAAAACAGCCGAAAACAGAAACTGGCACTGGGGTGCACTGAGTTAATAGGTTAGTCCAAATATGATCAAAAGTGTATGGAAGTGTATAAATATCATAGCAATATCACCCAAAAGAGGCATGGAGCAAGCAGAAATTATAGATACGTTTTGGACGTATCACAAGGCACATATTGTATTGTTGCCATCGAGGATAAAAAGATGGGGTTTTCATCATATTGCTTGAGTTTATCCCTCTACATCATGTCATCTTGCTTAAGGCGTTACTCTGTTCGTATGAACTCAATACACTAGATGCATGCTGGATAGCGGTCAATGTGTGGAGTAATAGTAGTAGATGCAGGCAGGAGTCGGTCTAGTTGTCTCGGACGTGATGCCTATATACAATGATCATGCCTAGATAGTCTCATAATTATTCGCTTTTCTATCAATTGCTCGACAATAATTTGTTTACCCGTCGTAGAATATCGCTATCATGAGAGAAGCCACTAGAGAAAACTATGGCCCCCGGGTCTATTCTCAACATATCAATCTACATCTACTTTACTTTTCTTGCTTTTATTTGTTGTTTTATTAAACCAAAAATACCAAAAATATTATCTATCAGATCTATCAGATCTCACTCTCGTAAGTGACCATAAAGGGATTGACAACCCCTTATCGCGTTGGCTGCGAAGTTCTTATTTGTTTGTGTAGGTGCGAGGGACTGGCGCGTGGTCTCCTACTGGATTGATACCTTGGTTCTCAAAAACTGAGGGAAATACCTACGCTACTGTGCTGCATCTCCCTTTCCTCTTCGAGGGAATACAACGCAAGCTCAAGAGGTAGCAGTGATCCTCTAAGGTAGTTTCATGAGCTAACTTAAGAGTGTTTAATCCTTTAGTTATACGCTCAATCTTGTCCTTATCATTGTCATTCGTTTTATCTTGATTAGCATGATTAATAGCAATTTCATCATAGTTTTCATCATAGCTTTCATCACTATTGCTACCAACAAGTAAATCATCATCTCCTAGCAAATCATCTTCATCATTATTGAAATCAAGATATTCGGGGTGTGATACATTAGGGCCTTTAGCCATGAAGCATCTTCCAATTCCTTCATTTGGTGAGTCAAATATGTCGTAGGAGTTGGATGACACAAGAGCAATTCCGGCAACACCTTCATCTTGAGTATCTTTGAAGTCGGAGTAATAGCTTCTATCGGAGTGGTCACCGGAGTTGGAACGGATACCCATTCACCAACATGAGCTTGATGTCTTCGTCTTGTATAGCTCCTTGATTTACTTGTCCTTCCTTTCCGAATCCTTGCTCCTACGAGAGGGTCTTCGTTCATAACGATTATCTCTACTCCTTCTCTCTCTTGGTGGTGAATCTTCTCTTCTACTTCTCCATTTGGGTGAGTCTTCTCTTATCTTGTGTGGAGGCGTACACTCATTTGAGTAGTGTCCGGGTCTCCCACAATTGTAGCAATTCCGATCACGACTAGAAGATCTTTTGTCAATGTAGGACCTTGATTTGGAGTTTCTCTCTTTGCTTCTATTCTTGTAGAATTTGTTGAAGTTCTTCACCATTAAGTTCAACTCTTCAATGGAGACTTGTTTCTCACTTGATGATGTAGGAGCATCACATGAAGCTTTGTAAGCACCACTAGACTTGTTGTGAAGCTCTTCTTAATCCTTAAGTGGAATCTCATGAGCAACAATTCTACCAATGACTTCCGTTGGCTTGAGATCTTTGTAATTGGGCATCATTTGGATCAATGTGCACACGGTGTCGTATTTTCCATCCAAGTCTCTTAGGATTTTCTTGATGATGAATCTATCAGTCATCTCTTAGCTTCCTAAGCCGGCAATCTCATTTGTGATGAGAGCAAGCCTAGAGTACATTTCAGGGACACCTTCACCATCCTTCATTTTGAACTTATCAAGTTGACTTTGAAGCACATCCAACTTGGATTCTTTGACGGAGTCGGTACCTTCGTGCATATCAATCAAAGTATCCCAAATTTCCTTTGCATTCTCAAGACGGCTGATTTTGTTGAATTCTTCGGGACACAGTCCATTGAAGAGGATATCACAAGCTTGAGCATTGTATTGCAACATCTTCGATTCTTCAGCGGTAACTTCACGATTTGGCTCCTTGCCATCAAAGAATTCACCTTGCAAACCAATACACACAATAGCCCAGACGACGGGGTTATGTCCAAGAATATGCATTTTCATCTTACGCTTCCAACTAGCAAAATTAGTACCATCAAAGTGAGGACCTCTACGGTGGTAACTTCCCTCGCTAGACGCCATACACTCCTAGGTTGTGAAACCAAGGCTATGATTACCAAAGCTACGGAAATCAAGTCAAATGGAGACCAAAGCTCTGATACCACTTGTAGGATCGAAAGTATGTCTAGAGGAGGGGTCATTAGACTACTAGACCAAATAAAAACTTAGTGTTTTCCCAATTTTAAGTTTTGACAGTTTTTTTGCAATTTAGCACGAGTCAAGCAATCTTCCTACACATGCAATTCTAGAGTTGTGGCAGCAGAAAGTAAATCATTGCGTATGAAGGTAAAGGGAGGGGATGGAGAGTGCAAACGCAATTGGAGACACGGATGTTTTTGGCGTGGTTCCGATAGGTGGTGGTATCGTACATCCACGTTGATGGAGACTTCAACCCACGAAGGGTAATGGCTGCACGAGTCCATGAAGGGCTCCACCCACAAAGGGTCCACGAAGAAGCAACCTTGTCTATCCCACCATGGCCATCGCCCATGAAGGACTTGCCTCACTAGGGTAGATCTTTAGGAAGTAGGCGATCTCCTTGCCCTTACAAACTCCTTGGTTCAACTCTACAATCTTGTTGAAGGCTCCCAAGTGACACCTAACCAATCTAGGAGACACCACTCTCCAAAAGGTAATAAATGGTGCGTTGATGATGAACTCCTTGCTCTTGTGCTTCAAGTTATAGTCTCCCCAACACTCAACTCTCTCTCACATATTCGGATATGGTGGAAAGAAGATTTGAGTGGAAAGCTATTGGGGAACGTAGTATTTCAAAAAAAAAATCCTATGATCACGCAAGATCTATCTAGGAGAAGCATAGCAACGAGCATGGAGAGTGTGTCTACGTAGCCTCGTAGACCGAAAGCGGAAGCGTCTAGTGACGCGGTTGATGTAGTCGAACGTCTTCGCGATCCAACCAATCCCGAACGTATGACAAATCCGCGTTCAGCACATGTTCAGCTCGATGACGTCCCATGAGCTCTTGATCCAGTTGAGCGTCACGGGAGAGTTTCGTCAGCACGACGGCGTGGTGACGGTGATGATGAAACTACCGGCGCAGGGCTTCGCCTAAGCACTGCAACGATATGACCGAGGTGTGTAACTGTGAGGAGGGGCACCGCACACAGCTAAAATCAACTTATGTGTCCATGGGGTGCCCCCTGACCACGTATATAAAGGATGGAGGGAGGAGGAGGTCGTCCCTCATAGGGCGCGCCAAAGTGTGGAGTCCTACTAGGACTCCCTAGTCCTAGTAGGATTCCTCCTCCCACATGGAATAGGAAAAGGGGAAGGGAGAAGGATAAGGAAGGAAGGGGGCGCCCCTTTCCCTAGTCCAATTCGGACTAGTCCATGGGGAAGGGGTGCGGCCACCCTTGAGGCCTTTCTATCCTTTCCTGTATGGCCCATTAAGGCCCAATACGAATTCTCGTAACTCTCCGGTACTCCGGAAAATACCCGAATCACTCGGAACCTTTCCGATGTCTGAATATAGCCTTCCAATATATCGATTTTTATGTCTCGACCATTTTGAGACTGTTCGTCATGTCCGTGATCTCATCCGGGACTTCGAACAAACATCGGTCATCAAATCACATAACTCATAATACAAATCGTCATCGAACGTTAAGCGTGCGGACCCTACGGGTTCGAGAACTATGTAGACATGATCGAGGCACATCTTCGGTCCATAACCAATAGCAGAACCTGGATGCTCATATTGGCTCCTACATATTCTACGAAGATCTTTATCGGTCAAACCTCATAACAACATACGTTGTTCCCTTTGTCATCGCTATGTTACTTGCCCGAGATTCGATCGTCGGTATCATCATACCTAGTTCAATCCCGTTACTGGCAACTCTCTTTACTCGTTCCATAATGCATCATCCTGCAACTAACTCATTAGTCACATTGCTTGCAAGGCTTATAGTGATGTGCATTACCGAGAGGGCCCAGAGATACCTCTCCGACAATCGGAGTGACAAATCCTAATCTCGATCTATGCCAACTCAACAAACACCATCGGAGGCACCTATAGAGCATCTTTATAATCACCCAGTTACGTTGTGACGTTTGATAGGACACAAAGTGTTCCTCTGGTATTCGGGAGTTGCATAATCTCATAGTCATAGGAACATGTATAAGTCATGAAGAAAGCAATAACAACATACTAAACGATCAAGTGCTAAGCTAACGGAATGGTTCAAGTCAATCACATCATTCTCTAATGATGTGATCCCGTTCATCAAATGACAACTCATGTCTATGGCTAGGAAACTTAACCATCTTTCATTAACGAGCTAGTAAAGTAGAGGCATACTAGTGACACTCTGTTTGTCTATGTATTCACACATGTACTAAGTTTCCGGTTAATACAATTCTAGCATGAATAATAAACATTTATCATGATATAAGGAAATAAATAATAACTTTATTATTGCCTCTAGGGCATATTTCCTTCAAAAGCAACTTGGGGAAGGCTAGAGATCAAGATTCTTGTGGTTGGATTGGAACATCTTGGTCTCAACACATGAGCAGGTGGTTCTCTCTCACAAAATGAATAGTGGAAGTGTAGGCACGTTCTGATGGCTCTCTCACAGATGGAGAAGGGGTGGAGGGGCATATATAGCCTCCACACAAAATCTAGCCGTTGCCCATATTTGACCCAACTCGATTATACCGAATAAACGAACTCGATCAGACCGAAGCAAATCAAAATGTGAACGTTAGACATCTCGGTGGGACCGACAGTATCAACTCGGTGAGACCGATGTGTTAGGGTTAGGGCAAAACCTCAACTCGGTTTGACCGATTACACAAACTCAGTGAGACCGATTTTGGTAATAGGCTAACAGAGACTTGGCCAGGCAAACTCGATGGGACCGATTCGCTCATCTCGATGAGACCGAAACGTTACAAAGAGGAAATAGAGAGTTTGCAATGCTAACTCGGTGGGACCAATTCGCTCATCTCGGTGAGACCGAAACGTTATGAAGAGGAAACAAAGAGTTTGCATTCCCATCTCGGTGAGACCGAACTGATTAGGGTTTGTGGCAGTGGCTATGTTATGTGAACTCGGTGGTGCTGGGCAGATCAAATCGGTGAGGCCGAGTTTGACTTTTAGGTTTGGGACATATGTAGAAATGAGACAGTGGTTGAGGGATCTGAAGCATATTACTAAGCACTTGGGCAAGTAGATCATTAAGCAACACCTCATCCTCTTTTAATAGTATTGGCTTTTCCTATGGACTCAATGTGACCTTGGATCACTCAAGTGAAAATGTAGAGTCTTGAGCTTTTTGCCAATCTTTGTCCTTAGCTTTTTGAGGGATCCACATTTCTAATCCATGCCATGCCAACCATTAAACTATCTGAAATATTTATCTTGAAAGGATATTAGTTCAATGAGCTATATGTTGTTATTAATTATCAAAACCACTTGGGGATTAGTTGCACTTTCAATTTGGGATTTAGTGTTCGTGTATGGAGATGCTCAGCCTGAAGGAAAAGCTAAATTCCTAACCAAATTGTCTAGAGTTTACAAGATAGTGCTAATCATATCTTAATTGGAGGTGACATTCACATTAATAGGAAATCTTGTAAGAAGAATAAACCTGGTACTCCCGGTCATTGGAGCATCCTATTCAATGCTATTTTGGAACATGAAGGATTAACATAACTTCAGCTTCATGAGAGACAATTCACTTGGGGCAACAATCTTCGTAATCATTCTTTTGAAAAGTTGGACATAATTCGTTTTGACGTGTAGATTGGGAAGAAAAATACCCTTAGGTTGAGATCTCTGCTTTGGCCAGAGAAATATCTAACCACACTCCATTATTCCTATCCTCTAGAGATATATCAAAATTGATCCAATTTTTCAAATTTGAAAATTCTTGGGTTCTTAGAGAGGGTCGACATAAAAGTTGTGTATGACACAATGATAGATCCAAGCATTATTGGATCTAATATTGAAAAATGGCAGAAGAGAGTTAGAACTTTTAGATCCAAACTTAAAGGTTGGGATATAAATATGAATGCATGGTATAGAGAATTGGAAAGAGATATTCTTAATAAGCTGGATATGATTGGCAAGCATTGTGAAATACATGGTCTTACTATTGCTGACAGAGTTGAGATGACGAAACTTAGGGCACAATTGGATAGACCTATGAAACAAGAATAAGCTAAATGAAAACAAAGAGCTAAGATTCATGAGCTTTTGGAAGGGGATGGTAACCCTAGAATTTTTTTTCATGCCAAAGGTAATGTAGGCATAGAAAAAAAAATAGCCACTTGGATCAAGAAGATGGAAAAGCTAACGGAGATAAAGAGCTAGCGGGATATGTTACAAACTTCTATAAAAATCTCTTTGGTCACATCTGCCATTTCACTTTTTATAACCCTAGAACTATTTCAAGGGATTTTGCAGATAAGCTAACATTAGTTTTGACTTTTTCCAATGGAAGAGATCAAATATGTAGTTTTCTGTATGGCCCATAATAAATGACATGGTCCATATGAGTTCACTATTGGATTTTATCAGCATTTTTGGGACTTAGTGAAAAATGGTCTTAATACTCTTCATCCTCATGTTGACCGAAGATGAGGTCTTCATTTTAGCGTGCGTCGAAGATGTGGTCTTCGTCCATTGGCTGGCCGAAGATCCGTCTTCGTTCTACGGTGGGCCGAGCCACACCGGGGCCAAAGTGTAGTCTTCGGTGAGCCGTAGGCCGAAAAGATTAACTTCGTCCAGGAAGTGTCTAAAGAGTCATCTTCATCCAAGACGCGACCGGAGAGGTTACGATAAGAATGCATCCATCTTGTTACTTCCGATGCCTATGCTCATTCGACTTTCTCTCTCTTTCCTTCGCCATTTCCGCTTGATGTACCTCATTTTCGGGCCATTCTCGCATCCAAGCAGCAAATCGACTAGAGTAGAACCATCCCCGACAGCCAAGGCCTAAACCATCCATGGGATGGTTGTTGTGGCCTAGGGGAGTTTCCCCAGTGGGGAGGAGGTCATTTGTGGAGGATCTACAGTTGGGGGGAAACTTGGTTGGGAGGAGTTGCAGTTGGGGGAGGGGGAACTTGGTTGGGGAGGAGTGGGGGTGCTGCGAACGAGCTCCATTGGGGTGCAGCCTCTGGGTGCCGAGGGAGAGGCGGTGGTGGTGGCTGGCGGGGGAGGATCTCTGGCAAGTCACGCTGCGGTGAAGGTAGCAGCTAGAAGCCAGCGATACACACATTGAAGGTATAACCACCACGTCCAAATTCTTCTCAATTTATTGTCTAGTCTGCAATTTAGTTTTAGTGTTTAGTTAGTGAAGATGTATGTCATTGGATAGTTTTAGTGCTTAGTTTAGTGTAGATATATAGTGCTAATTATTCTCTAATTATCATATTGTTTTGTTAGATTCATGTGCATGAAAAATTACCATTGTTAGGACGGTGTATTGGTTCGTTGAGATTGATGGCAATATGGATTGTCTAGCATGTGAAATGTTTAAATCGATGAATTTTATAGTTTACTATCGCTCTGGTAATATCTGATATAATGAGTTGAGGATTGATCTGGGTGAGTATAAATGTTGCCAATTGACACTACTAAACCCAGAAAAAATTGACATTAGGCAGTTGAAATACTAGTTGACAACAAGTTTTGGGTTGAATCCTAATAAGTGTTCCGTCGATATTCATGCATTTTGGACCAAATCTTCTAAAAACTTATTGTGGGCACCCGTGGAGAACGGCTGGATGGGGTAAGAAAAATGGTAGATCGAGGTGTAGACGCCGGAGAACAGTACTGGAGATTTGTTCGGGAGGTGCCACGACGCAACCCAAGAGAGGTCCGCCTGGGCAGCCCAACTGCCGGTAACGAGACAACCAGGATTCGTGGTGCGGAGATGGAACGCTACCTCCAGTAGCCAAGGTCGCCCTGCTAGGTACAAGATCTGCATCGTCGCAAAATATGAAGCAGTTTTGTTGGCATAGTTGGCAAGCTACAGCGAGACGGGCACGCCGTTAGGGCCATAGGGTTGGTGATTTTTTAGGCCTCAGCTGTCACTCCTCACAAGAAGATGAGGGGAAAGGAGAACGAAAGCAAAATAACTACGTATAAATCAGGGACTATTATACAAAGAAGAGCGCAAAGAAGGACGATTTTTTTTCTATCACAAAATTGTTTTATATTGTAGTTGCTCCGGGCTATGACCCTCGTTTGTCTTTCATCGTTCATTCATGTCTTGCATGCTCGGTCAAGAAATTAAAAACCATACGTTTGAACAGTTTAGTCTATCCAAGAGGAAGAGTCAACGCACTGATCGGACCGTCTGCAAATGTGTGTACACCTTTTGTTTTTCTAAAGATAAAGATCCGTCTGGTTTTTTTTCAGGGTATTACTAGTACTAGTACGGCGGCCATAGTGAGACTGAGCCGCACATGGGTGACGGTAGCGTTGAAAAGAAATCGCCGTTCTACCGCGTGCACCGCAGGCGCCGTATGCATGGGCACTGGTTGGCCGCCGGCACGCGCGCCACGTAACGTGAGCACCGCGCCAGGAAGATGAGGACGGCCTCGAGACTCTACATCGATAGACCTTCTAGAAGGTAGTAAATCTTACGAGCGAAGATTCCACATGCATCCATCTTTGGTTCAAATAAAAGTTCGTACTTTTTTCTCTCTCTCGCAGCTTTATCAGTATGCTCGCTGTTTTTCCTCCCCGTACCGTGGATCGTCCAGCCTCCAGGGTCCACTAGATAAGGGCATATCCAAAGCAAAGCGGACTCTCAAACCTTCTATTGAGTATCATGTTTATTAGGGAAAAAAAGATAGATTAGGATTTGTTCTGCCTTGTCTTGTATTTCAAGTAGATCATTGTACTCCAATATATATATATGCTCACGATGCTTAAGCAATACAACAACTATTCCACCAAACTTCTCTCCCTTCTAACATGGTATCAGCCTAACCGATCCAAATCCTAGCCGCCGCCGTCGCTTCCGCACCGTGCCGCCTATGGGGCAGATCTTCATGATCGCCGCCGAAGGCCGTGCCGCCCGTACATAGGGTTCGTCCGCCGGTCATGTTGACCGGCTGCTCTAGAAAGTCTTTTTTTCGAGCCCTTGCTCGGTTTTTTCTCTTTCTCGTTGGTCGCTTTGATCGGCGTTTACTTTTTGGTTTTTCGATATAAGATCGGTTTGCGTCGTCGACACCCGCGCGCCTGTAGTCCGACACCGGCATGACTGGTCGGCTACTTCATCGACCCGACGGCCTCGCGCGACAGGCGTCCCCTCAATGCCGTCGTCCGCGCGCCGGCCCGCCCGTCGACCTGCGCCGGCCGTCACCGCCCTGCCTCGATCAGGACACCCGCATCGCCTTCACCCGGCGGCCTTGCGCCATGCTGTGGCCAATCACAGCCTCCGCTCGCGCGCCGGCCTGCCAGTCGATCCACGCCACCCGCCTCCGCCGTGTCTGCACGGCGGCCCGACGGTCTACCGCGCCGGCCGCGTCAGGCTTGTTGATTGTCTTAGCTCGGGCGCCGCTACTATGTTGGTCTCTCGGGCCTTTTTGCCCGGGCGCCGGCGTTGCTTGGCAGCCCGGGTGCCGGTAGCACGACGACCCACGCCATCCGTCCTCGCCGGCTTCATCTCGGATTCCGTCGCCACCCCGTCTTCACCGAGCGGCGTCCCGACCTCGCGCGCGGTCGGTTTGATCACCCGCCCGCCGCCGCGATCCGCCACATCTACGTCGTGCGACCGACCTGGCCCGTCGGTTGCGCGCGTCTCCGCAGATCCCGTGAAGATCGTCTCGAGTACTGCGCGCCTCTCCGTCGATCGAGCATCGGGCTGCCGCAGCGTCGCCCGTCGGGCCGCAGCGCCGCCACCCCGTGGTTCTCCTCGCGGCTGCACCGACTCGTGCTTCGTCGCTGCATCGCCCCTTCGGGCCGTAGCACCGCGATACGCAGTCCCCGTCGCCGCCCCGAGGCCGTCCCCGCGGTTGCACCGACTCGCGAACCGTCGTTGTGTCGCCCCTTCGGGACGCAACGTCGCGACCCGCGGTCCCCGCCGCCACCCCGAGGTCTTCCCGCTGTCGCCCCGACCCGCTTGCCGCCGCTGCGTCGCCTCTTCAGGCCGTAGCGTCGCGGCCCGCGGTCCATCCCGCCGTCTCCGCGTGTCGACCTCCCGTGGTATGCGCCGCGCCACCTCTCTTGGCGCGGGAACGCCACTGTCCACGCCGGTCTCCGTCAAGCTGTCGGGTTCTTCGCATACTTCGAGCACCACCGCCGCGTTCCTAACCTAGCCGCCGCCGCCGTCAGGCCGCTCTTCTTCGTCCGCCGCTACCCCTATAGCCGTTGCAGCCGCCCGTCCACCCCCCCCCCTTCGTCTTCGACCAGCACCAGCCCGTCGCCAGAGTCGTCGTCATCTACCCCGACCACTTCGTCTACTCTGACCATCGTTGGTGACATCGGCCCCGCGCCGATGGACGCCGCAATCGTCGTCCAGTTCTTCTCTGCTGGCCCCTCCGACTTCTCCGACATGGCATACAACTCGTGCAGGTCCCTTGTCTACGCATGCCCGGTGCTGGCAACACCGATGCGTGCCTTCATCCACGACGTCTCCTCGGGCCTGGCAAGCCTGGTCGGCGCTTCGTCAACTTCGTCTTCGTTCGTCTACGCATGCCTGGTGCTGGCAACACCGGTGTGTGCCTTCGTTTACGATGTGTCCCCGGGCTTGGCAAACCCGCCGCGACGCGTCGTCAACAACATCTTCTTCCCGGCACACCACTACTTCGACATCACAGCGCTCATGCTAACTCGGCGCCCCCTTGCACCCGTGGCTCCACGGCGACTTCCTCGACACAGGCTACCCCGACTCGACATCGACCACGGCATTCTTCGCACGGCTACTTTGACTACGGCTACACCACCTACGTTCTCGGCTACATCAACAAACGGCACAAAGGGCTACCGCCTTGCTTGAGCAACCTTGTTGACTTCCACTCCAGCCACGACTTCCGCGATGCACGACCGTTGCGACAGTGGGGGGTATCCGTCGGCTTGCCTTCGGATTCTTCTCCAGTCTCAATGTCTGCATCGCTACCGTTGTGATTGCGGGGGATGTTGAGTATAATGTTTATTAGGAAAGAAGAGATAGACTAGGATTTGTTCTGGCTTGTCTTGTATTCCAAGTAGATCATTATACTCCTATATATATATACCCACAAGGCTCAAGCAATACAACAACTATTCCACCAAACCTCTCACTCCCTTCTAACACCTCCCATAATGTTTGAACGCAGTTTGCCTCCGATGTGGTCGTGTATCGATCTTTCGACGCGTCCGCACGTCGTTTTCTCATAAACTCAAGACATATAGAGGCAGGCTTTGCGGGAGTCGGGACATCTGCCCGACGAATCAAAAACCACTACGTACCCTCTCCTCCATGTTGTGCTGCTATTTGATTGATGCATGCTGCTTTGGCGGAAAGTGATCGGATAACATGTTGTTTGGCGAAAGGTTGTAGCATGCATATATGTTGTTTGGTGGAAGGTTTATCCAGGGCCGGGCCCATAGGTGTGCTGAATGTGCGGCCCGCACAGGGCTCATAAATTTGGGAGGCCCAAATTTTTATAGGCCTAGTATGCAAAAAAAATACAGAAAAAAAAACCGCTATTCCGCAGGGTTGTTGGCGTCTGCGACGCGAACCAGCTGCCACGCCGTTGCTCTCTAGTCTCGATCACACGCGCACGCGATCGTTGCTCGTACGATAAAATAAACTCGGTCACTGCTCGTTCTTTTCTCGTCTGTGGTCCAGCGATAGTTACACCTCATAATAGAAAAAAAAGGCTCATCGGGAGTCTCGGTGTTGACACCAGATTTTGGCATGGTCGAAAACATAATTAAGAAGGCCTCAAATGAAAATGTGCTCAAAGTGAAAAAGTTACGTATCTTCAAAAGTAGAAACTTTGATATTTGGGCCATAACCATCAGGTCTCATCTCTAAGGCCGAAATTGTGTTCGAAGTACTGAGATTTACTATCCAGGACATTATTCGGCCGATTATGCTCCCAAGATTGCCTCATATGAGAAAAGTTTCTCCACGAATTGTCTTCGTCTCGTCGAAATGGTCGATTTTGATATAAAAATCATCTCAATCTAAGACCGTATGTAAAAGTTAGAGCCATTCGAATGCAGCCCTGCTAGGAGGCTACATATGGCGCGCCCCACCAGACCTATGTCTGATGGGTGGCGCGAGTGACAGTCCATTTTGTGTGAGCGATTCGGCCCTGAAGAAGGTCTCGAATCGAAAAATGTTCAACATGAAAGTTGTTCGTCTCGTCGAAACGAGTAAATATGCTTTTGGGCGCATTTTCATCCGAGATCATTTACTGTCACAGAAATGACCCGCAAGGTGCAGCCAGTTTAAACCGAACAGTTTTGAAAAGTTCGGACAAAATCAATCCGAATTTGACTAGGGTTTTGGGCGTGAACCAAAGCCTTTTCCTTGCACGGGAAGTCTAGCCGCCTCTTATATACCTAAGAGGTGACGGCCGATTGAACAACACATAATCGATCAATCTATCTATCACTTTTTATCTTTTATCTTTTATCTTTTCTCCTTAACCCTAATTCTTCTTCTTCCTCGTTCTTCGTCTGTTCTTCTTGTTGCAGGGCGGCGAACCTTAAGGCCCTAGGGGCGATCAGGTCGACCTAGGGCAGCCCATAGCCGCCGCGCGCCCTGACGGGGTCCCTTCTGGGTGTGCGGGGTTTCGGGCCTACAAAAGCGCCCGCTAGATTGCTTGTGTACCGCGCTTCCGGACGGGTCTCCTTCGACGTGAGCTGCGGTGCATCACCCCCAACGTCGAGGGTACACGGTGACGTGTTTGTGTGCGAACACACTTTTTGGCGACTCCGCTGGGGACGAAGTTTTGAACGATCTCCGGCATGTTCTTGCTACGAAGAGATCGTCATCTAGGGTTTGCAATCTACAAAGGTAATATGAATACCCAATTCACTTATGTAGATGCAAATAATGCATATATTGTCGCTATAACGTTTAATGAGCATATTGTATCGGCTAGCCCTACTTTTATCAATCATGCATCTAATTATGTGCAACAGCCGATTCAGAATTATCTTCATGCTTCAACTTCATATAATTTTAGCAACATGCAACATATGTATCCCAACTCCCATACATCGGCAACCACACAAATCTATATACCGATGAACAACATGGTGAGTTCGGTTAATCAAATTGAAACACCCCATGTAGGAACTTTCAATGGCATGCAACATAGTGTTTCATCTTTTTATTCTTCGGCAACTAATTTGCAACATGTTAATCCTAACATGATGGTGGATAGGGGAATTGGCCATAGTACTACAAGTTATTCGACCAATTACCCTCAAACATCGTATGCTACACCTCATGCTACTAATTTTTCGGCACCATACGCAATTGTAGATGTTCATAATTCGGCTCCGCACCTTCATGCTCATGGCCGACTAAGTGAGAATTCTACCATGGCGCATGTGTCTTTTCCTAGTAACGTAGCATATCATGTTGCCCCTGCACAGTTACAAAATTTCGGCAACACACCAGTGCCGAAAGCGTCTCAAAGTATTGAGGGGCAATCCGATGAAGATTGGGCTGAAATTGGTCGAACAAAACTTAAAGATAGCCTAGCTGCAATGTTTGCTGAATTTAGACAAGAACAGGCAACCTTGCGAATCAAAGAAAGAAAGACTGGTGATTCGGATAACAAAGTTAATTCGGTTATAAAAAAGCCGAATCAAATAGTATGTGTACCGAATTTATTGAAGAAAAAAAGGACGCCAAGGCATTGGAGAGTCATTTAAAAGTGGAGCAAAATATTATTCAAGTAACACAACCATCATTCTCTCCGAGCGTGTATGAAGAGGTATGTCTAGCAAGTGATTTGCCTATTTTCAGATTTGGTCACAACTTTATTATTGATGCATATATTAGGAAAAATCTCGTAAGTAATTTTGAAAGACCAAATATGAAGGGTAATTTATTTGTTAGCAATAAAATTGTTACAAAGCATATCGGTCAGTACATTGTACCATTCAAAGAGACCGATAGCAATAAAATTGTTACAAAGCATATCGGTCAATACATTGTACCATTTGAACAGACTGATAATGACTTGTTATTGCAGAAAAGCTTCTCCCATTGCTTTATTTAAAGTTTATATCTAATTGGGTAGTTTTGCTTGCTTCATACTTGGCTTACGCATGGTCTCAACAAAGACATGTGTGTTTTTACTATTTTTGTTTCAGAAATATAAAGCCAAGGTTAAATTCTTTTGAGAAATCCGATGCTAATATTATATCTTATCCGAAGACATCGGAGATGGCGTGCAAAACACAATGCATAGCCGAATGGGGAGATTCTAAATCTGAACCATTCATTTGCTTACCTCCAAAGCCATTCGCACACCAAGATCGGCTAGAAAATAAAATGTATACCTTTGATTCAAACATGTGTGATCAAATCTTTGTTTTGTTGTTGGAAAATAATTACATTAGAATTCTTGATCATCATGTCAGGCCATCTATCCAAAGACGAATTTATTGTAAGTTCCATGATTCGGTCAAGCATAGTATTGAGGATTGCAACATGTCTCGTCAAATAGTTAAATCGGCCATTGATAAAGGACGACTGAGATTTGTTGAAATACCAAAGTATGACCAGTCTATTCCGATTGGTCCTGATGGCAAAAAGTTTTTTGTATCGTCTTCTTCAAGCTGATTCATTAAATGATGAAAAGGAAAACACAGTGGATGATGGGATCAAGTTTTCAACTAAAGAAGTTGTTCAAGAGCACAATGAAGATATTCTTAAAGGCAGGAATTCCATCAAGGTTTAACAGAAGACGCCAAGTACTGGGGGGTAACAAGAAAATTCAAAGATCGGTTCAAGCACAACCAAAGAAAACAAAGGCCGACGTAAGCACAAAGGTAAAAAGCCGAAAGTCACTTTTGCGCAACTATTGGAAAAATATCAGAAGATAAGTAAGGAGAACAGTGCTTACCGGTCAACTAATGCAAAGGCATCAAGATCACGCCCTAGGCGCAAATCCAAGGATCGATATTGGCAAGAAGAGAATTTGAATGCAACTTGTTCATATCCTTGTTTTGGGCCGCCAATGCCAATGTCGTGGATGTCTTCCTATGCTCACGTAAATCCATATCCATCACGGGAGAAGTATGATACAAGGGCACATTCTCAATATTATTATAAACCATCTCGCCAATATTATGCAGCTCCAAGAAGACCAACGTTCAATGAGCAGTCATATGTTCAAGACTGTTTCAATAAAAAAGAATCGGTCCGGAGCACACGGAAGAATAAGGAGGTGGTTGAGCAAGTCTACCGCGTCAAAAGAGATGGTCGTAAGATTGCCACTTCAGATATGATCTCAACTGAAAAGAGCCAATTAAGGTGTCGACATTGGCTACAATAGGCAATGAGGCAAGTCAATCAAGTGCCAAATCTGAAGGGAAGAAGTTGAGAGTGCACAAGGTAAAACAAGAATTGCCATTACTTCAAACAAAATTGCAACCAGGGTGCCCACTCGGCTTATCGTATTGGCAAAAGAAGAAGTTGTCAAAGCTTAGTGCACAAGAACTTGAAAAGAGAAACATGGCATGGGTTCCCAAAGGAAGTATTCAAAATAAGAATTATGTGCAAGCTTCCTTTACAAGGAGTGCGGCAAAGATGAAGAAGGAAAAGAGTGAAAACTACGAAGGACCAAGCCGAAGGTTTCAACATCTTCGGTCCACACATTATCCATTTTCTTCAACAATGTTGTTAATGCCTATGCCATGGAATTTGTCATCAGGTATGATTAGTTACCCTCAATGGGCTTATTTTAATTCATGGATGCAATATAATTTCTTGCATCATGAAAGGGTATTACCAAATCATCATGTGTTTGATTATCTTCACTTTTGTTGCTAATCTATATGGCTGATATATAATTATCGTCCTAAGCATGTAAAAATGGCCGATGAAGTGTTGACATCGTCCTTAGAAAGAGCATTGTGCAAGTTATTTTTCGGCACGCAAGCTTTGCCAAAAAACAGGGGGGCTTGTGTTGACATCAGATTTTGGCATGGTTGAAAACATAATTAAGAAGGCCTCAAATGAAAACATGCTCAAAGTGAAAAAGTTATGTATCTTCAAAAGGAGAAACTTTAATATTTGGACCATAGCCATCAGGTCTCATCTCTAAGGCCGAAATTGTGTTCGAAGTACTGAGATTTACTATCCAGAACATTATTCGGCTGATTATGCTCCCAAGATTACCTCATATGAGAAAAGTTTCTACATGAATTGTCTTCGTCTCGTCGAAATGGTCGATTTTGATATAAAAATCATCTCAATCCAAAACCGTATGTAAAAGTTAAAGCCATTTGAATGCAGCCCTGCCAGGAGGCTACATATGGCGCGCCCCACCAGACCTATGTCTGATGGGTGGCGCGAGTGACTATCCATTTTATGCGAGCGATTCGGCCCTGGAGATGGCCTCGAATGGAAAAATGTTCAGCATGAAATTTGTTCGTCTCGGCGAAACGAGTAAATATGCTTTTGGGCGCATTTTCATCCGAGCTCATTTACTGCCACAAAAAAGACCCGCAAGGTGCAGCCAGTTTAAACCGAACAGTTTTGGAAAGTTCGGACAAAACCAATCCGAATTTGACTAGGGTTTTGGGCGTGAATCGAAGCCTTTTCCTTGCACGGGAAGTCCAGCCGCCTCTTATATACCTAATGGGTGACGGCCGATTAAACAACACACAATCGATCAATCAATCTATCACTTTTTATCTTTTATCTTTTCTCCTTAACCCTAGTCCTTCTTCTTCCTCGTTCTTCGTCTGTTCTTCTTGTTGCAGGGCGACGAACCTCGAGGCCCTAGGGGCGATCAGGTCGGCCTAGGGCAGCCCATAGCCACCGCGCGCCCTGACGGGGTCCCTCCCGGGTGTGCGGGGTTTCGGGTCTACAAAAGCGCCTGCTGGATTGCTTGTGTATCGCGCTTCCGGACGGGTCTCCTTCGACGTGAGCTGCGGTGCATCACCCTCGGCGTCGAGGATACACGGTGACGTGTTTGTGTGCGAACACTCGGGACCATATAAGATTCGCTATAAATGACGTGGCAAGACCATATAAGCAGTAGCTGGCTATACTATTAACCATGCTCTAAAAGAATGATGTTCAAATAAATATGACGCATCTAGAAGGTGAATGGGTATGATTTTTTTATATACCCAATTACTCCCTCTGGTCCTTTTTAGTACACATATAAGTTTTGTCCGAAGTTAGAGTGTCTTTACTTTGATCAAAGTGACAGAAAAGAGTATTAACATTCACAATGCCAAACCAACATTGTTAGATTCGTTACTAAATGTAGTTTCGTAGTATACATATTTGATATTGTAGGTGTTGATATTTTTAAATATAAATTTGGTCAAACTTTGCAAAATTTGACTTGACACAAATCTAATATGCAGAGTAAAAAAGACCGAAAGGAGTATTATGTCAGACATTATATTACATACATTATTTACGAAATATATATACTTTATAATTGCTTGTTAGTTCATCTTTTGTAATGAGATAGGCCCTCATTTTTTAGTCCCGGCCATGCGTTTAGCGTGGTGTAGTTTTTTTAGAAATGTTAGTGTGTAGTTGGTGGAAGGTTTAAACATGCATGCATGTTGTCGGTCGAAGGTTAGCTTGCATGTATATGTCTACATCTTTTTTCAAGCCCTTTTGTCTATGTAAAGTGTGATTGCTGCTAATATATTTGACGGATAATTGTTGTTATTGTTTGGTGGAAGGCGGGCAGATATTTGAGGAATAAAGTTGGATGGATGTCTCTCGTATCCGTGTTCAGACACTAGTCCGGACTAGTTTTCGGACAAATACCGTGTCCGTTTGTGGGTCGGTGATAACCCACAAGTGTAGGGGATCGCAACAGTTTTCCAGGGTAAAATATTAAACCCAAATTTGTTAATTCGACACAAGGGGAGCCAAAGAATACTCTTAAGTATAAGCAACTGAGTTGTCAATTCAGCCACACCTGAAAACTTAGTATCTGCAGCAAGATAGTTTAGTAGCAAAGTAATATGGTAGTGGCGGTAGCAGCAATAAAAGTAAAGATAGTGTTTTTGTAGTTTTTGGGATAGTAGCAACGGAAAAGTAAATAAGCGACAAGCAATATAGGTAAAGCTCGTAGGCATTGGATCGTTGATGGGAAATTACGTCGGACGCAATTCATCATGTAGAAGTTATAACCTAGGATGACACAGAACTAGCTCCAGTTCATCAATGCCATGTAGGCATGTATTCCGAATATAGTCATACGTGCTTATGGAAAAAAACTTGCATGACATCTTTTGTCCTACCCTCCCGTGGAAGCGGGGTCCTATTGGAAACTAAGGGATATTAAGGCCTCCTTTTAATAGAGTACCGGACCAAAGTATTAACACATAGTGAATACATGAACTCCTCAACTATGGTCATCACCGGGAGTGGTCCCGATTATTGTCACTTCGGAGTTGTCGGATCATAACAAATAGTAGGTGACTATAGACTTGCAAGATAGGATTAAGAACACACATATATTCATGAAAACATAATAGGTTCATGTAACATCCCAAATTTTCAATTTGGAATGTTATACATAGATCATATTTGCATTGCATGCTTTTTGCATTTTTGTTCGTGGCGTTCCTCGAAATTCTAAGCAACTCAAGGACCTACGAAGAGAGTTGGGAATTTTACCGTTTTCGTATTTGAGTTCGCTCGAATACCGGTACGAGGACACTGTGATTCTAATTATTTTTCTCTCTTAAAAATATTTCTAAATACAAAATATGAGTGGAGATAATATGACTTCTCCAAAATAATAGAAATATTGGAGTAAAAATGTTAAAATCACTTTTGGTAATTTTTTCTGGATTTATTTGCCGATTTATTTGTATAGGAAAATGCGTGTTTTTCAAAATTGCATTTAGGTCCGGAAAAATGTTCACTTTGTCCTAAATATTATTAAAGGACGGTGAAAATTTATTTCGGGAATTTTGGAGTCCGTTTAGTATTTCTTTCGTTAGTTTTTCTGCGTCGGCACTGTATTTAAAAGAAAGGGTGAACCGACTTAGACTCGTATAGGGACGGGATACTGGGCTTTATAAGCGCCAGCCCCTTCCGCCCAAATCGCCAAGCCGCCAGCCCGCAGCCCCGCCCCACGAAACCCTAGCCGTCGCCGCCGCTGCCGCCGCCGCCCGCTGCTGCCCCAACACCACGTCGCCCGACGCCGGACCGCCGGACCGCCGCCGCCGTCTCGCCGGAGTTCGCGAGGTAGATGCCGTTTCTTTTTTTTAGTAAGAACCGCTAGGTTTTAAAAAAAACGTAGATATGTTTTATTAGATTAGATCGGATCGGTTTTCGTCGGTTTAGTTATTTAGCGGACGTTCGTCCGTACGTTCGTTTTAACGAACGGTTTTCGTCAGTTAGCCGCAGACAGTGAACGTTCGTTCGTTAGCCTGTTCGTCCGTTTTCTTTTTCGGGGTATTTATCCATGATTATTCCGATCGCGATTTCTGCACTGATCTTGTTTTTCGTTTTTCTTTTCGCTCGAGAGTCGGAATCAGGTGATTCAAAATCCCAGATCTTCGTCTCGACACCCTCTTTATGTTTAATCAACTTGAACAAAGTTTTGGCTACTGTAAAATTTGACTTTAGGCCAACTAGTAAATCGGAGCTCGTTTCTTTTGCAGTTTGAGTTTCGTTGCTTCTTTCGAGTTGATTCTTTTTGCAAACCGGAGTTCTTAAGTTAAACTTTCTGGTTAGATCTCTTATTTGAGTTTTACCCGTGCATTAGTTAAGTACTTATTGTATGCTTGTTTGTTTGCGATAGAGTACCCGGAGTGTGCCGCTTGCTACTTTGAGTCTCTAGGTTTTGCGGATCATCAGCAAGGCAAGTAACACTTTGATCATGCTTTCCAATTACCCACTTTTCATTGCATTAGTCCAACCCTCACACATTACATGAGTAGGATCAATTAACTTGTGGGATTGGGAAGTAGACTGAGGTAGTACCTATTACCTGCATTACATTCAAACCTTTGGGAGTTACTTCTACGTTTGCTGTTAGGACATGCTATGCTCGTAGACGTGGATTGGGTGAGTGAAATCCATCACAGATGTGAGTTTGCTAATTAATGGTTCAACTTAAGGTGGCAACATTAATACACATCCGGGTGGATTGAGGCATCTGGGTATTCCAGTGATTGCCTGTTTTCCTTTTGGACCGCCACCCAGGCTCAAAGGGATCATGAGATTATCCATACTAGAAACTTCCGTGTGCAGCCACAATGCTATTATGGGTTCTAGAATAGTATGAGTAAGTCGTGCGAACTCTTACAATGGTGGACTAGCATATGTAGGGCATGTAGGTTGGTACGGTCCGCCCGATCGTAAGGTGCTAGCGCTTCTGAAAGACTATGTCTCGGTCATCCGTTTCTCAAACACCATGCAGTGCGAGAAACTAAACGGAGGCGATCGAGTCTTGTGGGAAAAGTGCACAAACCTCTGCAGAGTGTACAAACTGATCATGATTAGTCATGTCCCCGGTTATGGACGTCTTGAGTATCTAGTACTTGGATTTTCATGTGCATCTCATCATGTTACTCTAATTTAATATTGTTGGGTTAATGATGAACTTTAATTGGGGTTGAGAGGATGTCTATCTTCTCAACGATGTTTCAACCACCATGATAGTTAATTAAAATCTATTCCTTTGAAGTAGGGAAAAAATTGCTTTACGCAAAAACTTAACCCTAGAGCTTTCCACCAGCCAAATATGCATATAGTATAGCTTTACTTTCATTTGCATTCTCTTATGTTACCTTGCCAGCATATTGCATGTGCTGGCCCGTTTTCGGGCTGCAACGTTTCATGTTGCAGACTTTTCAGACGACGAGTAAGGTGCCTTTTAGGTCGTGGTTCTATACTCAGTGATGCCGCTGGAGTTGATGGACTCACTTATCTTCCAAGCCTTCCGCTGTTATCGTATTAGATGGCCTTCAGCCATATTATTTGTAATAAATTCATCGTTGGACTATCGATGTAATAAGTGTGTGATTGCTACTCTGTTATAAATCCTTCAAGTATTGTGCGTGTCAGCATTACTGATCTAGGGATGACACTGATGCACAGAGATCAGACTGTTTGAGGTCTGGTCGCTACAAGATGGTATCAGAGCACACGCTGACTGTAGGACACGACCACTAAGACAAGCCCTGGAGCACAATTGACTCTTCTCTTTTCTGACTCCTCATCTTTTCTACTCTTTACGATGGTGGAAGCAAAGAATAAGTTCATGCAACCGGATGATGATACACCATTTGGACGACACCTGAAGGAAGTCACCAGATATCTACACATTGGACTACCAAGTTTAACTGGAACCTACAATGCCACTCTACCTGAGGAGGAGCGTTGATTGATTCAAGACCAAGTTCCAGGAAGGACGTTTGCACCCGTCACCTCACTCATAGCATTTTATTTCAATGCACCTACATGGAACCTAGGCCGGAGCATGGCAGCCCACATTGCTATGGGAAGGATTGGAGAAGTCTACAAGCAGGAGTTAAAGGACACTATCTACCAGATTTGTGGACGCCGAGATGAGAATTGGGATATGATTAGCACCCGGAAGGATAGGTCCATTGCAGCATTCATCCAGGAGTTGAATCATCACATTCGTCGCGAGGAGCACCAGATGTGTGCAGGGATGATAGATTTGAAGAAGGCCCTAAATAGGAATTTGGAGCTAGAGGAAGAACTCAAGTCTACATGCGACGGATATGAGGAGGAGATGAAAATACTTGTGGAGAAGAATGATGACTTGACCCGGAAGTTAGGGATACTCATGGGAGAAGAAGACGAGGAAGAAGAACCCAAGGAGATACCACCGGAAGACTATATCATCATAGATGACACAGATTCGGAAGCTGAGGATAGCAAAGATGAAGACTATGAAGATGAAGCTGGAGGAGATATTATGGAATCCTCTGCCGATCAATATTTTTAGATGACCACCCTGTGACTAGTAGTTTACTTCCATATATTAGTTTAGAGCACTTTTGTAACGATCGTTAGATTTGTAAGACCTTGTTTGAAATTGATTGGTGTTATATGATTGTGTGTTTGTCTCATGTGCATATGGGTAGTGATTTCCCTTAGACCTCTTTTCTATTCTAATCTCTTCCCTCTACACCCATCAGATGCCTCCAAGACGTGAATTTGTGTTTCCCCCTGAGCTCACCCAATTGATCCAGCAGCAGAACACCCTGATGCAACTTCTTGTCCAGAACACTCAGAACAACCAGAACAACAACAACCACAACCCTCCATCACCACCACCCGTGGACAACCTGACACATTTCTTAAGGTTGCAACCACCCGTGTTTGCTAGCAGCATCGAACCAATAGTGGCTGATGACTGGCTATGCAAGATTGGAAGGGATTTGACCACCGCCAATTGCTCGGATGCTGAGAAGGTGCGATTTGCCGCACACCAGTTATCTGGACCAGCCACAGCATGATGGGAGAATTACACAGCCACTTATCCCGTAGCCAATGAGACTTGCGATCAGTTTCAGCAAGCTTCTCATACCGCCCATGTCTCAACCGGAGCAATGAGTATGAAGAAGCAGGAGTTTCGTAATTTGCGCCAAGGCAATCGTACTGTGGCTCAGTACGTGGATGAGTTTAGTACCCTATCTCGTTATGCCCCAGATGATGTGGCCACAGATGCCAAAAAGCAGGAGAGATTCATGGAAGGGCTGAATGATGAGATGAGTGTACAGCTGATGGTGGCAACTTTTTATAACTACCAGGAGTTGGTTGACCGCGCCCTAATGATTGAAAGGAAGCATTAACAGATTGAGAGTCGCAAGAGGAAGTATGGGCAAGGAAAGTATAACTCTAGAGCTCAGCAGAAGCCCCGTTTTACCCCTAAAGCGGTAGGACAGTTTCAGCATACCCATGGAGGAGGTAGCTCGCACAATCACAACGGCACCAAGAATGGCAATGGAAATGGGAATGGAGCCAATGTAAACCAGAACCGCCCTACACCGTCCACACCCACCAAGAGGGATTTCAGCCATGTCACTTGTTACAAGTGCAGGAAGAATGGACATTATGCCAATGAATAGCCAAAAGTTAAGAATGGGAACGGCAACGGAAGCGCCGAGAAGAAGCCCAACCCGTTCAACAAAGGACAAGTGAACCACGTGACTGTGGAGGAGGTAGAGGAGCAACCAGATGCGGTTATATGTAAGTTCTTAGTTAAGTCCTTTACTGCACTCGTTCTTTTCGATACTGGTGCATCGCATTCATACATTTCAAGGCGATTCGTGGATAAGTATAAGCTGCCGACCCAAGCCCTTAGATCGCCCATGTTAGTAACCTCACCAGGAACGGAGTATATGGCTAAGTCATGGTGTGATCAGTTGCCCTTAAGGATTGGCAATTACATTTTCCCTTCGGACCTAATAGTATTGGAATCTCAAGGACTGGATGTGATATTAGGCAAGGATTGATTATCTAAGTATGAAGGGAATATTGAATGTGCCAGTAAAACCATTTTGCTTACTATGCCAGAAAGAAGGAGGATCAAGTATGTATCCCGGCATGAGTCAAAGAGGATTAGATTAAATTCCTTGTCAGGAGTTGTTCAGGAGGAAGTGCCAGTAGTGAAGGATTATCTGGATGTGTTTCCAGAAGAACTGCCAGGAATGCCACCGGATAGAGATATAGAGTTTTTGATTGAACTCTTGCCAGGCACCGGGCCAATTTCTAAGAGACCATATAGGATGCCCGCAAAGGATTTGGAGGAAATTAAGAAACAGATTAAGGAGTTACTGGATAAAGGATTCATACGCCCAAGTTCTTCGCCTTGTGGTTCGCCAGTACTTCTAGTGGAGAAGAAGGATGGATCGTTAAGAATGGTTGTTGATTACCGAGGATTGAATGAAGTAACGATCAAGAACAAGTACCCATTGCCGATGATCAATGGTCTATTCGATAGATTGCAAGGAGCTAAGGTATTTTACAAGATCGATCTGCGATCAGGGTACCATCAATTGAAGACCCGAGAGCAGGATATACCTAAGACGGCCTTTACCACTAGGTATGGGTTGTACGAGTATACAGTTATGTCGTTTGGTCTGACGAACGCACCGGCATACTTTATGAACCTGATGAACAAAGTGTTTATGGAGTATTTGGATAAGTTCGTCATAGTGTTCATAGATGATATTTTGATCTTCTCCAGGGATGAAGAGGAGCATGCAGAGCATTTGCGATTGGTATTGGAGAAGCTTAGAGAACATCAGTTATATGCCAAGTTTAGCAAATGCGAGTTTTGGTTGAAGGAAGTCGGATTCCTCGGACATGTTATATCCGGAGAAGGAATAGCAGTAGATCCCGCTAAGGTGGACACCGTGACCAATTGGGAAGCACCGACAACAGTTGGAGAGATCCGGAGTTTTCTTGGACTTGCAGGATACTACCGGAGATTCATCGAGAATTTCTCGAGGATTGCAAAGCCAATGACGGCGTTGTTAAAGAAGAACACCAAGTTCAGTTGGACGGAAGAATGTGAGGCCAGTTTCCAGGAATTAAAGAAACGTTTGGTCTCATCCCCTGTGTTGATTCTACCAGATCAACATAAGGATTATGAGGTGTACTGCGACGCTTCACGACGAGGACTTGGAGCTGTTCTTATGCAGGAAGGAAGAGTTGCTTCGTATGCTTCACGACAGCTAAAACCTCATGAGCTGAACTATGCCACCCACGATTTGGAGTTAGCAGCCGTAGTGCATGCATTGAAGACGTGGAGACATTTTCTCATTGGAAACCATTGTGAAGTATATACGGATCACAAGAGTTTGAAGTATATATTCACTCAGAAGGAGTTGAATCAAAGACAAAGGAGATGGCTGGAACTCATTAAGGATTATGACATGAGATTGCATTATCATCCCGGAAAGGCTAACGTGGTAGCCGATGCGCTAAGCCGTAAGAGCCATGTCAATACCCTAATGATGGAGGAATTTCCAAAGGAGTTAGCCGAGGACCTATGAGAACTACGTATGGAGATAGTTCCGAGAGGCTATGTAGCAACACTAGAAATCCAGTCTACCCTGATGGATAAAATCAGAGAAGCTCAGAAAGATGACAAGGAGGTTGCCTCTATAAAGGAGAGGATGAGCGAAGGAAGAGCTAAAGGTTTTCGTGAGGATGAACACGACACCTTATGGTTTGAGGACCGCGTGTATGTGCCCAATGACCCGGAGATCAGGAAGTTGATTTTACAGGAGGCCCATGATTCACCATACTCGATTCACCCAGGAAATACTAAAATGTATTTGGATTTGAAGGATATTTTCTGGTGGACCGGTATGAAGAAGGATATTGCGGAGTATGTAGCAGTTTGTGATGTATGTCAGAGAGTGAAGGCAGGACATCAGAAGGCAGCAAGATTGTTACAACCTATGCCAATACCCAAATGGAAGTGGGAGAAGCTTGGCATGGATTTTATCACCGGATTGCCCAGGACCAAAGCAGGATATGATTCAATCTGGGTACTAGTACACTGATTGACGAAGGTAGCCCAGTTTATCCCTGTGAAAACCACATATACCAGTGCAAAGTTGGCAAAGATATACATGACCAGAATTGTATGTCTGCATGGAGTTCCGAGGAGTATCGTATCACATAGAGGAACCCAGTTTACCTCAAAGTTCTGGAATCAGTTACATGAAACTTTGGGTACCAGGCTAGAATTTAGCACAGCGTTTCACCCGCAGACAGATGGAGAGACTGAAAGAGTCAATCAGATTTTGGAAGATATGCTGAGAGCTTGTGCATTAGATTATGGATCTAGTTGGGATGACAACTTGCCCTACGCGGAGTTCTCATACAACAACAGTTACCAAGCCAATTTGAGGATGGCACTATTCGAGGCATTGTATGGAAGGAGATGCCGAACACCGTAAATGTGGGATGAAGTTGGAGATCGATAGTTGTTTGGACCAGACTTAATCAAAGAGTCTGAGGAGAAGGTGAAGTTGATTCGAGATAGACTGAAGGTAGCTCAGTCCAGGCAGAAGAGTTATGCAGACTCGAAGCGCAAGGAGATAGCCTATGAGATCGGAGACAGAGCATACTTGAGAGTATCGCCTCTGCGAGGAGTTAAACGTTTCGGAGTTAAAGGGAAGTTAGCCCCGAGATTTGTGGGACCTTACCGTGTTTTGAAACGCATGGGAGAGGTTGCCTATAAGTTGGAGTTGCCCGAAGGATTGTCAGGAGTGCACAACGTGGTTCACGTTTTGCAGCTTAAGAAGTGCCATGCGGAGATGGCCAATATACCGCTTAGAGACACAGTACCCTTGGAAGCAATTCAGTTGGACAGTGATCTGACCTACGAGGAAAAGCATGTTAAGATTCTTGAATTTTCGAGCTGAGTCACTCGCAGTAAGGTTATCAAGTTTTGCAAAGTTCAGTGGAGTCAACACACCGAGGAAGAAGCCACCTGGGAACAAGAAGATGATCTACGCAAGGACCACCCACACCTGTTCTCTAGCCAAGTCGAATCTCGAGGGCGAGATTCATTCTAAGGGGGGTAGGTTTGTAACATCCCAAATTTTTAATTTGGAATGTTATACATAGATCATATTTGCATTGCATTCTTTTTGCATTTTTGTTCGTGGCATTCCTCAAAATTCTAAGCAACTCAAGGACCTACGGAGAGAGTTGGGAATTTCACCGTTTTCGTATTTGAGTTCGCTCGAATACCGGTACGAGGACAGTGTGATTCTAATTATTTTTCTCTCCTAAAAATATTTCTAAATACAAAATATGAGTGGAAATAATATGATTTCTCCAAAATAACAGAAATATTGGAGGAAAAATGTTAAAATCACTTTTGATATTTTTTCTGGATTTATTTGCGGATTTATTTGTATAGGAAAAATGCGCGATTTTTAAAATTGCATTTAGGTCCGGGAAAATGTTCACTTTGTCCTAAATATTATTAGAGGACGGTGAAAATTTATTTCGGGAATTTTGGAGTCCGTTTAGTATTTCTTTCGTTAGTTTTTCTGCGCCGGGACTCTATTTAAAAAAAAAGTGAACCGACTTAGAATCGTATAGGGACGGGAGACTGGGCTTTATAAGCGCCAGCCCCGCCGGCCCAAATCGCCAAGCCGCCAGCCCGCAGCCCCGCCCCGTGAAACCCTAGCCGCCGCCGCCGCCCGTTGCTGCCCCGCCGCCCGACGCCGGACCGCCGGACCGCCGCCGCCGTCTCGCCGAAGTTCGCGAGGTAGATGCCGTTTCTTTTTTTAGTAAGAACCGCTCGGTTTTTAAAAAAAATCGTAGATCTGTTTTATTAGATTAGATCGGGTCGGTTTTCGTCGGTTTAGTTATTTAGCGGACGTTCATCCGTACGTTCGTTTTAATGAATGGTTTTCCTCAGTTAGCCGCAGACAGCGAACGTTCGTTCTTTAGCCTGTTCGTCCGTTTTCTTTTTCGGGGTATTTATCCGCAATTAGTCCGATCACGATTTCTGCCCTGATCTTGTTTTTCGTTTCTCTTTTCGCTCGAGAGTCGGAATCAGGTGATTCAAAATCCCAGATCTTCGTCTCGACGCCCTCTTTATGTTTAATCAACTTGAACAAAGTTTTGGCTACTGTAAAGTTTGACTTTAGGCCAACTAGTAAACCGGAGCTCGTTTCTTTTGCAGTTTGAGTTTCGTTGCTTCTTTCGAGTTGATTCTTTTTGCAAACCGGAGTTCTTAAGTTGAACTTTATGGTTAAATCTCTTATTTGAGTTTTACCCGTGCATTAGTTAAGTACTTATTGTATGCTTGTTTGTTTGCGATAGAGTACCCGGAGTGCGCCGCTTGCTACTTTGAGTCTCTAGGTTTTGCGGATCATCAGCAAGGCAAGTAACACTTTGATCATGCTTTCCAATTACCCAGTTTTCATTGCATTAGTCCAACCCTCACACATTGCATGAGTGGGATCAATTAACTTGTGGGATTGGGAAATAGACTGAGGAAGTACCTATTACCTGCATTACATTCAAACCTTTGGGAGTTACTTCTACGTTTGCTTTTAGGACATGCTATGCTCGTACACGTGGATTGGGTGAGTGAAATCCATGACAGATGTGAGTTTGTTAATTAATGGTTCAAGTTAAGGTGGCAACATTAATACACATCTGGGTGGATTGAGGCATCTGGGTATTCCAGTGATTGCCTGTTTTTCTTTTGGACCGCCACCCAGGCTTAAAGGGATCATGAGATTATTCATACTAGAAACTTCCGTGTGCAGCCACAATGCTATTATGGGCTCTAGCATAGTATGAGTAAGTCGTGCGAACTCTTACAGTGGTGGACTAGCAGATGTAGGGGATGTAGGTTGGTACGGTCCGCCCGATCGTAAGGTGCTAGCGCTTCTGAAAGACTATGTCTCGGTCATCCGTTTCTCAAACACCATGCAGTGCGAGAAACCAAATGGAGGTGATCGAGTATTGTGGGAAAAGTGCACAAACCTCTGCAGAGTGTACAAACTGATCATGATTAGTCGTGTCCCCGGTTATGGACGTCTTGAGTATCTGGTACTTGGATTTCATGTGCATCTCATCATGTTACTCTAATTTAATATTGTCGGGTTAATGATGAACTTTAATTGGGGTTGAGAGGATGTCTATCTTCTCAACGATGTTTCAACCACCATGATAGTTAATTAAAATATATTCCTTTGAAGTAGGGAAAATTTGGCTTTACGCAAAAACTTAACCCTAGAGCTTTCCACTAGCCAAATATGCATATAGTATAGCTTTAGTTTCATTTGCATTCTCTTATGTTACCTTGCCAGCATATTGCATGTGCTGACCCGTTTTCGGGCTGCAACGTTTCATGTTGCAAACTTTTCAGACGACGAGTAAGGTGCCTTTTAGGTCGTGGTTCCATACTCAGTGATGCCGCTGGAGTTGATGGACTCACTTATCTTCCAAGCCTTCCGCTGTTATCGTATTAGATGGCCTTCAGCCATATTATTTGTAATAAATTCATCGTTGGACTATCGATGTAATAAGTGTGTGATTGCTACTCTGTTATAAATCCTTCAAGTATTGTGCGTGTCAGCATTACTGATCCAGGGATGACACTGATGCACAGAGATCAGACTGTTTGAGGTCTGGTCGCTAGAGTTCAGATCTGAAATCATGGCACTCGGGCCCTAATGACAAGCATTAAGCATAGCAAATTCATAGCAACATCAATCTCAGAACATAGTGGATACTAGGGATCAAACCCTAACAAAACTAACTCGATTACATGATAGATCTCATCCAACCCATCACCGTCCAGCAAGCCTACGATGGAATTACTCACACACGGCGGTGAGCATCATGGATTTGGTGATGGAGGAAGGTTGATGATGACGATGGCGACGATCTCCACTCTCCGTAGCCCCGAACGGACTCCAGATCAGCCCTCCCGAGAGAGATTAGGGCTTGGCGGCGGCTCCGTCTCGTGAAACGCGATAATTCCTTCTCTCATATTTTTTTCTCTCCGAAACGGAAGATATAGGATCTGGGGTACGTCGGTGGAGCATCGGGGGGCCCTCGAGGCAGGGGGGCGCGCCCTGGGAAGGGGGGCGTGCCCCCCACCCACGAGGACAGGGTGTGGGCCCCCCGGTGAGGATCCTCTTGCAGATATTTTTTATATTTTCTGAAATAATTCTCCGTTGATTTTCAGACGATTCCAGACCTTTTTATTCTGCACAAAAACAACACCATGCCAGTTCTGCTGAAAACAACGTCAGTCCGGGTTAGTTCCATTCAAATCATGCAAGTTAGAGTCCAAGCTTAAACCTTTGCTTGCCCTCAAGCAATTCAGTTGATAAACTGAAAGTGATAAAAAAAAACTTTGACAAACTCTGTTTGCTCTTGTTGTTGTAAATATGTAAGCTAGCATTCAGGTTTTCAACAAGATCATGAACTAACCACATTCACAATAACTTTCAGGTCTCAAGACTACTCACATCAATCACGGAATCAACTAGCGAGCAATAATAATAAACCTAGGATGACAACACTTTATCAAAACAGTCATGATATGATATAACAAGATGGTATCTCGCTAGCCCTTTCTGAGACCGCAAAACATAAATGCAGAGCACCTTTAAAGATCAAGGACTGACTAGACATTGTAATTCATGGTAAAAGAGATCCAGTCATGATCATACTCAATGCAAATAAATAGTAATACATGCAACGACAGAGGTGCTCTCCTACTAGTGCTCTTTGATAAGAGGATGATGACTCTGCATAAAAGTAAATAGATAGGCCCTTCGCAGAGGGAAGCAAGGATTTGTAGAGGTGCCAGAGCTCGATTTTTAAATAGAGATTGAATAACATTTTGAGCGGTATACTTTCATTGTCAACATAACAACCAAGAATCTCAATATCTCCCATGATACGCACATTATAGGCGGTTCCTAAACCGAATGGTAAAGTTTATACTCCCCCAACCACCAACAAGCACACTCCACGGCTAGCCCGAAACAACGGGTACCGTCCAAACCAGCAGCATCCCTGGGGGAGTTTTGTTTAATTATTATGATTTGAGCATGGGACTGTGCATCCCGGTTACCAGTCATTTTCTCAAGAATGATGAGCGGAGTCCACTCATCGTGAGAATAATCCACCTAGCATGGAAGATATAGACAGCCCTAGTTGATACATGAGCTGATCGAGCATACAAAACAGAATTTCATTTGAAGGTTTAGAATTTGGCACATACAAATTTACTTGGAACGGCAGATAAATACCACATATAGGAAGGTATGGTGGACTCATGTGGAATAACTTTGGGGTTTATGGAAGTGGATGCACAAGCAGTATTCCCGCTTAGTACAGGTGAAGGCTAGAAAGAGACTGGGAAACGACCAGCTAGAGAGCAACAACGGTCATGAACATGCATTAAAATTAATCAACAAAGAATGCAAGCATGAGTAGGATATAAATCACCATGAACATAAATATCGTGAAGGCTATGTTGATTTATTTCAACTACATGCGTGAACATGTGCCAAGTCAGATCACTTAAATCGTTCAAAGGAGGATACCACCCCATCATACCACATCACAACCATTTTAATATCATGTTGGCACGCAAGATAGACCATTATAAACTCTTAGCTAATTAAGCATGGCATAAGTAGCTATGATCTCTAATTGTCATTGCAAACATGTTTCATTCATAACAAGGTGAATCAAGAACGATGAGCCATCATATTTACAAAAACAAAAGAGGTCGAGTTCATACCAGCTTTTCTCATCTCAATTAGTTCATCATATATCATCCTTATTGCCTTTCACTCGCACGACTGAACGGTGTGTATAATAATAATAGTGCACGTGCATTGGACTAAGCTGGAATCTGCTGACATTTAATACAAGAGAGAAGACAAGGTAATATGGCTCAAGATTAAATCAACAACAAAGCATATGAGAGCCACTAAGCATTTTCAATCATGGTCTTCTACTCTTAACCCCTAAAGAAAAGAAACTATTTACACGGGAAAGCTCCCAACAAGCAAAAGAAGAATGGGAAATCTTTTTGGGTTTTCATTTTTTAGTTACTACTACAGGCAAAGAAAGTAAACTAGCTAGAAGCTACAACTAATATTTTTTGTTTTTCTGGGGTTTTCTAGCACACAAGAAAAAGACTAAGAAAAAGAAATTGAAACTAAGCATGGATGGTACAGTGAAAGAGTGTGAGCACCGACAACTAGAATAAGTGTGAATCATGAAAGTAAGTCGGTGAGAAACACGTACTCCCCAAGCTTAGGCTTTCGGCCTAAGTTGGTCTATGGACAGTATTGGCCCGATGGATAACCAAAGTTGTAGTTGGGGTCGTACTGAGATGCAGTAAATGTTGCATGCCTTCGTCGTGTTATAATAGGCATTTTCCTCCTCCATAGTTATAGTGTATCTTCCCTTTTTCCTGAAAATTAAACAAAGTAGGGGCAGGAAGAACAATAGGGATGGCATGCTGCCGGTTAAAGATTAGTCGATATTTGAGGGTTTGATTATCCCACCCTATAAACCAGTGAATAGCCATAGCATTGCAGTCTAAATAAGTAGGAGGTAAAGGTTCATCATACGTGTGCATAGACACACCAAGATAGCGGGCTATGCGAGTAGTATAGATCCCACCAAATAAATCTCCATGCAAACCATTATGGTGTAGTCTACGTGCAACAATAGCTCCCAGATTATATTGCCTATCACCTAGTACAACACTCCTCAGAACACTAAGATCAGGGACGCACATGTGGCAAACATCATCTTTACCGTTTATGCACCTACCGATAAAGAGAGCAAAGTAATGAATAGCAAGAAAATGTATGCTCCCCGTGGTAGCTTGTGTGATGTCCCTGGAATCTCCCACTGTAATACTAGCAAGGAATTCTCTAAATTCAGATTTGCGAGGATCACTCATACTGCCCCACTGTGGGAGCTTGCAGGCAACATTAAAATTCTGTAAATCCATGGTATAAGATTTATCATAAAGGTCAAACAGGACAGTGTGAGAATTACGTGAAGATGAAAATTTAAACCTTCTCACAAAGCTATCAGTTAAGCCATGGTATTGAAGACACTTATCTTGCATGAAGTCCTCGAGGTCAGCGTTGCGCACATATGCGTAAAAATTCATCTTTGGTGCCCGCTTGACCCAAAAATTCATCTGAAAGCCATTCACAAGGCCGCACATCAGCATCCCTCGATGATTCATCGTCCGGCTCACGGAATGCGAGCCTCAGTTCTTGCTTCCTTGAAGGACCACCTTGGAAGTTTCTTCTAGACATTTTTCTGAATTTTTTTGAAATTTTTACAAACTCACAATAAAAGTTAACTGTAACATCCCAAATTTTCAATTTGGAATGTTATACATAAATCATATTTGCATTGCATGCTTTTTTGCATTTTTGTTTATGGCGTTCCTCGAAATTCTAAGCAACTCAAGGACCTACGGAGAGAGTTGGGGATTTTACCGTTTTCGTATTTGAGTTCGCTAAAATACCGGTACGAGGACAGTGTGATTCTAATTATTTTTCTCTCCTAAAAATATTTCTAAATTACAAAAAAAATGAGCGGAGATAATATGACTTCTCCAAAATAACAGAAATATTGGAGGAAAAATGTTAAAATCACTTTTGGTATTTTTCTGGATTTATTTGCATAGGAAAAATGCGCGTTTTTTCAAATTGCATTTAGGTCCGGGAAAAATGTTCACTTTATCCTAAATATTATTAGAGGACGGTGAAAATTTATATAGGGAATTTTGGAGTCCGTTTGGTATTTCTTTCGTTAGTTTTTCTGCGCCGGGACTCTATTAGAAAAAAAATGTGAACCGACTTAGATTCGTATAGGAGTAGGACTTTGGGCTTTATAAGCTATAGCCGCCGGCCCGTTTCGCCAAGTCGTCAACCCAGCCGCCGCCGCAACCCTAGCCGCCAACCGCCGCCGCCGCGCCGCACCTCGCCGCACCCCGCGCCGCGCCGCCGCCTCCCGCCGCCCGCACCGCCCCGCGCTGCCCGCCGCGCCGTCGCCGCCCTGCCGCCGGAGCCGCCGGACTTCGCCGCCGTCGCCGAGGTAGCAACCGCCGCCGCCATCGGTTTTCTCCAAAAGACCGATCGGTATTTTTTAGGAAAACCCTAGATCTGTTTTTTTATTTAGAATAGATCGGTTCGGTTTTTCGTCGGTTTAGTTATTTTGCGGACGTTCGTCCGTACGTTTGTTTTAACGAACAGTTTTCGTTAGTTAGCCGCAGACAGCGAACATTCGTTCGTTAGCCTGTTCGTTCGTTTTCTTTTTCGGGGTATTTATGCGCGGTTATTCCGATCGTGATTTCTGCCCTGATCTTGTTTTTCGTTTTTCTTTTCACTCGAGAGTCGGAATCAGGTGATTCAAAATCCCAGATCTTCGTCTCGAAGCCCTCTTTAAGTTTAATCAACTTGAACAAAGTTTTGGCTACTGTAAATTTTGACTTTAGGCCAACTAGTAAACCGGAGCTCATTTCTTTTGTAGTTTGAGTTTCGTTGCTTCTTTCGAGTTGATTCTTTTTGCAAACCGGAGTTCTTAAGTTAAACTTTCTGGTTAGATCTCTTATTTGAGTTTTACCCGTGCATTAGTTAAGTCCTTATTGTATGCTTGTTTGTTTGCGATAGAGTACCCGGAGTGCGCCGCTTGCTACTTTGAGTCTCTAGGTTTTGCGGATCATCAGCACGGCAAGTAACACTTTGATCATACTTTCCAATTACCCAGTTTTCATTGCATTAGTCCAACCCTCACACATTGCATGAGTAGGATAAATTAACTTGTGGGACTGGGAAGTAGATTGAGGTAGTACCTATTACCTGCATTACATTCAAACCTTTGGGAGTTACTTCTACGTTTGCTGTTAGGACATGCTATGCTCGTAGACGTGGATTGGGTGAGTGAAATCCATGATAGATGTGAGTTTGTTAATTAATGGTTCAACTTAAGGCGGCAACATTAATACACATCTGGGTGGATTGAGGCACCTGGGTATTCCAGCGATTGCCTGTTTTTTTTGGACCGCCACCCAGGCTCAAAGGGATCATGAGATTATTCATACTAGAAACTTCCATGTGCAGCCACAATGCTATTATGGGCTCTAGCATAGTATGAGTAAGTCGTGCGAACTCTTACAGTGGTGGACTAGCAGATGTAGGGGATGTAGGTTGGTACGGTCCGCCCGATCCTAAGGTGCTAGTGCTTCTGAAAGACTATGTCTCGGTCATCCGTTTCTCAAACACCATGCAGTGCGAGAAACCAAACAGAGGCGATCGAGTCTTGTGAAAAAAGTGCACAAACCTCTGCAGAGTGTACAAACTGATCATGATTAGCCGTGTCCCCGGTTATGGACGTCTTGAGTATCTAGTACTTGGATTTTCATGTGCATCTCAACATGTTACTCTAATTTAATATTGTTGGGTTTAATGATTATTTTAATTGGGGTTGAGAGGATGTCTATCTTCTCAACGATGTTTCAACTACCATGATAGTTAATTAAAATCTATTCCTTTGAAGTAGGAAAAAATTGGCTTTACGCAAAAACTTAACCATAGAGCTTTCCACCAGCCATATTGCATATAGTATAGCTTTACTTTCATTGCATTCTCTTGTGTTACCTTGCCAGCATATTCCATGTGCTGACCCGTTTTCGGGCTGCAACGTTTCATGTTGCAGACTTTTCAGACGACGAGTAAGATGCCCTTTTAGGTCGTGGTTCTATACTCAGTGATGCCGCTGGAGTTGATGGACTCACTTATCTTCCAAGCCTTCCGATGTTATCATATTAGATGGCCTTCATCCATATTATTTGTAATAAATTCATCGTTGGACTATCGATGTAATAAGTGTGTGATTGCTACTCTGTTATAAATCCTTCAAGTATTGTGCGTGTCAGCATTACTGATCCAGGAATGACACTGATGCATAGAGATCAGACTGTTTGAGATCTGGTCGCTACAAGATGGTATCAGATCACACGTTGACTGTAGGACATGACCACTAAGACAAGCCCTAGAGAACAATTCACTCTTCTCTTTTCTGACTCCTCATCTTTTCTACTCTTTAGGATGGTCGAAGCAAAGCACAAGTTCATGCAACCGGATGATAATACGCCATTTGGACGACACCTGAAGGAAGTCACCAGATATCTAAACATTGGATTACCAAGTTTCACCGGAACCTACAATGCCACTCTACCAGAGGAGGAGCATTGGTTGATTCAAGCCCAAGTTCCAGGAAGGACGTTCGCACCTGTCACCTCACTCATAGCATTTTCCTTTAATGCGCCTACAAGGAGCCTAGGAAGGAGCATGGCAGCCCACATTGCTATGGGAAGGATAGGAGAAGTCTACAACCAGGAGCTAAAGGACACCATCTACCAGATTTGTGGAAGCCGAGATGAGAATTGGGATATGATCAGCACCCGGAAGGATAGGTCCATTGCAGCATTCATCCAGGAGTTGAATCATCACATTCGTCGCCAGGAGCACCAGATGTGTGCTGGGATGATACATTTGAAGAAAGCCCTAAATAAGAATTTGGAGGTAAAGGAAGAACTCAAGTCTACACGCGACGAATATGAGGAGGAGATGAAAATACTTGTGGAGAAGAATGATGATTTGACCCGAAAGTTAGGGATACTCATGGGAGAAGAAGACAAGGAAGAAGAACCCAAGGAGATACCATCGGAAGACTATATCATCATAGATGCACAGATTTGGAAGCTGCGGATAGGAAGGATGAAGACTATGAAGATGAAGCTGGAGCAGATATTATGGAATCCTCTGCCGATCAATATTTTTAGATGACCATCCTGTGACTAGTAGTTTACCTCCATATATTAGTTTTAGAGCACTTTTGTAACGATCGTTAGATTTGTAAGACCTTGTTTGAAATTGATTGGTGTGATATGATTGTGCGGTTGTCTCATGTGCATATGGGTAGTGATTTTCCCCTTAGACCTCTTTTCTATTCTAATCTCTTCCCTCTACACCCATCAGATGCCTCCAAGACGTGAATTCGAGTTTCCCCCTGAGCTCACCCAGTTGATCCAGCAGCAGAACACCCTGATGCAACTTCTTGTCCAGAACACTCAGAACAACCAGAACAACAACAACAACCCTCCACCACCACCACCACCCATGGACAACCTGACACGTTTCTTAAGGTTGCAACCACCCGTGTTTGCTAGCAGCATCGAACCAATAGTGGCTGATGACTGGCTACGCAAGATTGGAAGGGATTTGACCACCGCCAATTGGTCGGATGCTGAGAAGGTGCGATTTGCCGCACACCAGCTGTCTGGACCAGCCACAGCATGGTGGGAGAATTACACAGCCACTTACCCCGTAGCCAATGTCACTTGGGATCAGTTTCAGCAAGCTTTTCGTACTGCCCATGTCTCAACTGGAGCAATGAGTATGAAGAAGCAGGAGTTTCACAATTTGCGCCAAGGAAATTGTACTGTGGCTTAGTACATGGATGAGTTTAGTACCCTATCTCGTTATGCCCCAGATGATGTGGCCACAGATGCCAAGAAGCAGGAGAGATTCATGGAAGGGCCGAATGATGAGATGAGTGTACAGTTGATTGTGGCAACTTTCAATAATTACCAGGAGTTTGTTGACCGCGCCCTAATGATTGAAAGGAAGCATCAACAGATTGAGAGTTGCAAGAGGAAGTATGGGCAAGGAAAGTATAATTCTGGAGCTCGGTAGAAGCCCCGTTTTACCCCTAAAGCGGTAGGACAGTTTAAGCATACCCATGGAGGAGGTAGCTCGCACAATCACAATGGCACCAAGAACGGCAATGGAAATGGGAATGGAGCCAATGGAAACCAGAACCGCCCTACACCGTCCACACCCACCAAGAGGGATTTCAGCCATGTCACTTGTTACAAGTGCGGGAAGAATGGACATTATGCCAATGAATGCCCAGAAGTTAAGAATGGGAACGACAATGGAAGCGCCGGGAAGAAGCCCAACCCGTTCAACAAAGGACAAGTGAACCACGTGACTGTGGAGGAGGTAGAGGAGCAACCAGATGAAGTTATAGGTAAGTTCTTAGTTAAGTCCTTTACCGCACTCGTTCTTTTCGATACTGGTGCATCGCATTCATATATTTCAAGGGGGTTCGTGGATAAGTATAAGCTGCCGACCCAAGCCCTTAGATCGCCCATGTTAGTAACCTCATCAGGAGCGGAGTATATGGCTAAGTCATGGTGTGATCAGTTGCCCCTAAGGATTGGTAATTACATTTTCCCTTCGGACCTAATAGTATTGGAATCTCAAGGATTGGATGTGACATTAGGCATGGATTGGTTATCTAAGTATGAACGGAATATTGAATGTGCTAGTAAGATCATTTTGCTTACTACGCCGGAAGGAAGAAGGATCAAGTATGTATCCCGGCATGAGTCAAAGAGGAGTAGATTAAATTCCTTGTCAGGAGTTGTTCAGGAGGAAGTGCTAGTAGTGAAGGATTATCCGGATGTGTTTCCAGAGGAGTTACCTGGCATGCCACCGGATAGAGATATAGGTTTTTTGATTGAACTTTTGCCAGGCACCGGGCCAATTTCTAAGAGACCATATATGATGCCCGCAAAGGATTTGGAGGAGATAAAGAAACAGATTAAGGAGTTACTGGATAAAGGATTCATACGCCGAGTTCTTCGCCTTGGGGTTCTCCAGTACTTCTAGTGGATAAGAAGGATGGATCGTTAAGAATGGTTGTTGATTACCGAGGATTGAATGAAGTAACGATCAAGAACAAGTACCCATTGCCAATGATCAATGATCTGTTTGATAGATTGCAAGGAGCTAAGGTATTTTCCAAGATCGATCTGCGATCAGGGTACCATCAATTGAATATCCGAGAGCAGGATATACCTAAGACGGCCTTTACCACTAGGTATGGGTTGTACGAGTATACCGTTATGTCGTATGGTCTGACGAACGCACCGGCATACTTTATGAACCTGATGAACGAAGTGTTTATGGAGTATTTGGATAAGTTCGTCGTAGTGTTCATAGATGATATACTGATCTTCTCGAAGGATGATGAGGAGCATGCAGAGCATTTGCGATTGGTGTTGGAGAAGCTCAGAGAACATCAGTTATATGCCAAGTTTAGCAAATGTGAGTTTTGGTTGAAGGAAGTCGGATTCCTCGGACATGTT
>LR738715.1:641834947-641852000 GCA_902687465.1 Secale cereale
GTATCCGATAGAGGAACCCAGTTTACCTGAAAGTTCTGGAATCAGTTACATGAAACTTTGGGTACCAGGCTAGAGTTTAGCACAGCGTTTCATCCGCAGACAGATGGACAGACTGAAAGAGTCAATCAGATTTTGGAGGATATGCTGAGAGCCTATGCATTAGATTATCGATCTAGTTGGGATGACAACTTTCCCTACGCGGAGTTCTCATACAACAATAGTTACCAGGTCAGTTTGAAGATGGCACCGTTCGAGGCATTGTATGGAAGGAGATGCCGAACATCGTTGTCATGGGACGAAGTTGGAGACCGACAGTTGTTTGGACCAGACTTAATCAAAGAGTCCGAGGAGAAGGTGAAGTTGATCCGAGATAGACTGAAGGTAGCTCAGTCCAGGCAGAAGAGTTATGCAGACTCGAAGCGTAAGGAGATAACCTATGAGATCGGAGACAGAGCATACTTGAGAGTATCACCTCTGCGAGGAGTTAAATGTTTCGGAATTAAAGGGAAGTTAGCCCCGAGATTTGTGGGACCTTACCGTGTTTTGGAACGCATGGGAGAGGTTGCCTATAAGTTGGAATTGCCCGAAGGATTGTCAGGAGTGCACGACATGTTTCACGTTTCACAGCTTAAGAAGTGCCACGCGGAGATGTCCGATCTACCGCTTAGAGACACCGTACCCCTAGAAGCAATTCAGTTGGACAGTGATCTGACCTACGAGGAGAAGCCTGTTAAGATTCTCGAATTTTCGAGCAGAGTTACTCGTAGTAAGGTTATCAAGTTTTGCAAAGTTCAGTGGAGTCACCACACCGAGGAAGAAGCCACCTGGGAACGAGAAGATGATCTACGCAAGGACCACCCACACCTGTTCTCTAGCCAAGTCGAATCTCAAGGGCGAGATTCATTCTAAGGGGGGTAGGTTTGTAACATCCCAAATTTTCAATTTGGAATGCTATACATAGATCATATTTGCATTGCATGCTTCTTGCATTTTTGTTTGTGGCGTTCCTCGAAATTCTAAGCAACTCAAGGACCTACGGAGAGAGTTGGGGATTTTACCGTTTTCGTATTTGAGTTCGCTCGAATACCGGTACGAGGACAGTGTGATTCTAATTATTTTTCTCTCCTAAAAATATTTCTAAAATACAAAAAAATGAGCGGAGATAATATGACTTCTCCAAAATAATAGAAATATTGGAGGAAAAATGTTCAAATCACTTTTCGTATTTTTCTGGATTTATTTGCGGATTTATTTGCATAGAAAAAATACGCGTTTTTCAAAATTGCATTTAGGTCCGGGAAAAATGTTCACTTTGTCCTAAATATTATTAGAGGATGGTGAAAATTTATTTCGGGAATTTTGGAGTCCGTTTGGTATTTCTTTCGTTACTTTTTCTACGCCGGGACTCTATTAGAAAAAAAAATGTGAACCGACTTAGATTCGTATAGGAGTAGGACTTTGGGCTTTATAAGCTCCAGCCGCCGGCCCGTTTCGCCAATTCGCCAGCCCAGCCGCCGCCGCAACCCTAGCCGCCAGCCGCCGCCACCGCCTGCCGCTTGCGCCGCCGCCGCCGCCGCCGCGCCGCACCTCGCCGCACCCCGCGCCGCGCCGCCGCCTCCCGCACCGCCCGCCGCCCCGCCGCCGGAGCCGCCGGACTTCACCGCCGTCGCCGAGGTAGCAGCCGCCGCTGCCATCGGTTTTCTCCAAAAGACCGATCGACTTTTTTAGGAAAACCCTAGATCTGTTTTTTTATTTAGAATAGATCGGTTCGGTTTCTCGTCGGTTTAGTTATTTAGCGTACGTTCTTCCGTATGTTCGTTTTAACGAACGGTTTTCGTTAGTTAGCCGCAGACAGCGAATGTTCGTTCGTTAGCCTGTTCGTCCGTTTTCTTTTTCGGGGTATTTATCCGCGGTAATTCCGATCGCGATTTCTGCCCTGATCTTGTTTTTCGTTTTTCTTTTCGCTCGAGAATCGGAAACAGGTGATTCAAAATCCCAGATCTTCGTCTCGAAGCCCTCTTTACGTTTAATCAACTTGAACAAAGTTTTGCTACTGTAAAATTTGGCTTTAGGCCAGCTAGTAAACTGGAGCTCGTTTCTTTTGCAGTTTGAGTTTCATTGCTTCTTTCGAGTTGATTCTTTTTGCAAACCGGAGTTCTTAAGTTGAACTTTCTGGTTAGATCTCTTATTTGAGTTTTACCTGTGCATTAGTTAAGTACTTATTGTATGCTTGTTTGTTTGCGATAGAGTACCCGGAGTGCGCCGCTTGCTACTTTGAGTCTCTAGGTTTTGCGGATCATCAGCAAGGCAAGTAACACTTTGATCATACTTTCCAATTACTCAGTTCTCATTGCATTAGTCCAACCCTCACACATTGCATGAGTAGGACCAATTAACTTGTGGGACTGGGAAGTAGATTGAGGTAGTACCTATTACCTGCATTACATTCAAACCTTTGGGAGTTACTTCTACGTTTGCTGTTAGGACATGATATGCTCGTAGACATGGATTGGGTGAGTGAAATCCATGACAGATGTGAGTTTGTTAATTAATGGTTCAACTTAAGGTGGCAACATTAATACACATCTGGGTGGATTGAGGCACCTGGGTATTCCAGCAATTGCCTGTTTTTTTTGGACCACCACCCAGGCTCAAAGGGATCATGTGATTATTCATACTAGAAACTTCCGTGTGCAGCCACAATGCTATTATGGGCTCTAGCATAGTATGAGTAAGTCGTGCGAACTCTTACAGTGGTGGACTAGCATATGTAGGGGATGTAGGTTGGTACGGTCCGCCCGATCGTAAGGTGTTAGTGCTTCTGAAAGACTATGTCTCGGTCATCCGTTTCTCAAACACCATGCAGTGCGAGAAACCAAACGGAGGCGATCGAGTCTTGTGGGAAAAGTGCACAAACCTCTGCAGAGTGTACAAACTGATCATGATTAGCCGTGTCCCCGGTTATGGACGTCTTGAGTATCTAGTACTTGGATTTTCATGTGCATCTCAACATGTTACTCTAATTTAATATTGTTGGGTTTAATGATTATTTTAATTGGGGTTGAGAGGATGTCTATCTTCTCAACGATGTTTCAACTACCACGATAGTTAATTAAAATATATTCCTTTGAAGTAGGAAAAATTGGCTTTACGCAAAAACTTAACCATAGAGCTTTCCACCAGCCATATTGCATATAGTATAGCTTTACTTTCATTGCATTCTCTTGTGTTACCTTGCCAGCATATTCCATGTGCTGACCCATTTTCGGGCTGCAACGTTTCATGTTGCAGACTTTTCAGACGACGAGTAAGATGCCCTTTTAGGTCGTGGTTCTATACTCAGTGATGCCGCTGGAGTTGATGGACTCACTTATCTTCCAAGCCTTCCGCTGTTATCGTATTAGATGGCCTTCAGCCATATTATTTGTAATAAATTCATCGTTGGACTATCGATGTAATAAGTGTGTGATTGCTACTCTGTTATAAATCCTTCAAGTACTGTGCGTGTCAGCATTACTGATCCAGGGATGACATTGATGCACAGAGATCAGACTGTTTGAGGTCTGGTCGCTACATTAACCAAACTCAACAAGATTGATAGCAACAACTCCTCTAAGTGCCTAGAGGCTATATCAAGCATTAGAACTACTTGGGACCAAGAAAATCTGACATGCAAGCTCAAGAACAAGGTCACCATAGCAGCATAAATTTGCAAGAAATAAAGCACTAGAACAAAAACTAATTGGACCAATGGAGGAGTCACATACCAAGGAACAATCTCCCCAAACAGTTTGGTGAATGGTTCTTTGAGCAAGGAGATCGAAAATGGCAGCAAAATGAGCTAGAACTCGGGTTTGAGCTGGTTGAGGATTTTTTTTGGGAGGATAAGTGGAGGGGGGCCACGTGGGGCCCTCGAGGCAGGGGCGCGCCCTGTGCCCTCGAGGCCATGTGGTGGCTCCCCTCGCTATGTGTTCAGTGCCATATTTTCTTAAATATTTTAGAAAAAAAAAATCATATTTCATTTTCATGGCATTTGGAGAACTTTTATTTTTGGGATATTTTTTTATTGCACGGATAAGTCTGGAGACACATAGACAATGCTATTTTTGTTTTATTTAACCTAATTAGCAAAAAGTAAAAGGAGGGTACAGAAGGTTTGTGCTATCGAGATTCACCTATCCCATGCTCATCAAAAGGAATCCATTAACAAGGTTGATCAGGTCTTGTTAATAAACTCTTTTCGAGTAACATGAAACCGGAGAATTTTCGAATAACACTATGTTACCTCAATGGGGATATGTATGTCCCCAACAATAAGGATGTCATATGCCTTCTTGATAGCAGGAATAGGAAACTCAAAACCTCCAATAGTAATTGTTGATGTTTTTCCAATATAATTGATACTGTGGACCTGAGGTTGTTTCCTCGGAAAGTGTATCGTATGCTCATTACCGTTGACATGAAAAGTGACATTGCCTTTGTTGCAATCAATAACAGCCCCTGCAGTATTCAAAAAAGGTCTTCCAAGAATAATAGACATAATATCGTCCTCGGGAATATCAAGTATAACAAAGTCCGTTAGAATAGTAACATTTGCAACTACAACAGGCATATCCTCACAAATACCGACATGTATAGCAGTTGATTTATCAGCCATTTGCAAGGATATTTCAGTAGGTGTCAACTTACTCAAGTCAAGTCTAGGATAGAAAGAGAGGGGCATAACACTAACACCAGCTCCAAGATCACACAAAGCAGTTTTAACATAGTTTCTCTTAATGGAGCAAGGTATAGTAGGTACTCCTGGATCCCCTAATTTTTTAGGCATTCCACCCTCAAAAGTGTAATTGGCAAGCAAGTTGGAGATTTCTACTTCAGGTATCTTTCTTTTGTTGGTAATAATATCTTTCATATACTTAGCATAAGGATTTGTTTTAAGCACATCCGTCAAACGCATACGCAAAAAGATAGGTTTAATCATTTCAGTGAAGCGCTCAAAGTACTCATCATCCTTTTTCTTGGATGGTTTCGGAGGTAAACGCATGGGTTTCTGCACCCATGGTTCTCTTTCCCTACCGTGCTTCCTAGCAACAAAATCTCTCTTATCATAACGTTGATTCTTTGATGGTGGGTTATCAAGATCAACAACAGGTTCAATCTCTACATCATTATCATTGCTAGGTTGCGCATCATCATGAACATCATTATTAATATTATCACTAGGTTCATGTTCATTACCAGATTGTGTCTCAGCATCAGAAACAGATATATCTTTGGGATTCTCAGGTGTGTCAGCAACATGTTCACTAGAAGCATGCAAAGTTCTAGCATTTTCCTTTTTCTTCTTCTTAGAAGAACTAGGTGCATCAAAATTAGCTCTCTGAGAATCTTGCTCGATTCTCTTAGGGTGGCCTTCAGGATATAAAGGTTCCTGAGTCATTTTACCACCTCTAGTTGCAACTCTAACAGCATAGTCATTATTCTTACTATTTAATTCATTGAGCAAATCATTCTCAGCCTTATGTACTTGTTCTACTTGAGTGGTGACCATAGAAGCATGTTTACTAATAAGTTTCAGTTCACTTTTAGCACTAACAGATAATCACTCAAGCGTTCAATCATATAAGCATTGTGTTGTAATTGTCTACCAACATAAGCATTGAAGTTTTCTTGTTTCACAATGAAATTGTCAAACTCATCTAAGCATTGGCTAACAGACTTATAACGAGGAATATCACCTTCATCAAATCTATAAAGAGAATTTACCTTTACTACCTGTGTCAGGTTATCAAGATCATGTATTTCTTCAATAGGCAGTAAATTCTTAACATCTTCAGCTTTAATACCTTTTTCTTTCATGGATTTCTTTGCCTCTTGCATATCTTCAGGACTGATAAATAGAACACCTCTTTTCTTCGGAGTTGGCTTAGGGGCTGGTTCATGAAGTGTCCAATTATTTTCATTGGCTAGCATATAATTCAATAGTAATTCAGCTTGTTCCACTGTTCTTTCCCTGAAAACACAACCAGCACAACTATCCAGGTGGTCTGTGGAAGCATCGGTTAGTCCATTATAAAAGACATCAAGTAAATCATGCATCTCAAGAGGATGATTAGGCAAAGCATTAAGTAACTGGAGTAGCCTCCCCCAAGCTTGTGGGAGACTCTCTTCTTCAGTTTGAGCAATGTTATAAATTTCCTGTAAGGCAACTTGTTTCTTATGAGTGGGAAAATATTTAGCAGAGAAGTAATACATCATATCCTGGGGACTACGCACACAACCAGGATCAAGAGAATTAAACCAAGTCTTAGTATCACCCTTTAACGAGAACGGAAATAACTTAAGGATATAGTAGTAGCGAATCTTTTCATCGTTGGTAAACAGGGTGGCTATATCATTCAACTTAGTAAGATGTGCCACAACAGTTCCAGACTCATAGCCATCGAAAGGATCAGATTCAACCAAAGTAATTAATTCAGGATCAACAGAGAATTCATAATCCTTATCAGTAACACATATAGGTGAAGTAGCAAAAGCAGGGTCATGTTTCATTCTAGCATTCAAGGACTTTTCTTTCAGCTTAGCTAATAACTTCTTAAGATCATATCTATCATTGCAAGCAAGAAAGTTTCTAGCAGTTTCTTCATCCATAACATAACCCTCGGGCACAACAGGCAATTCATATCTATTGGGAGTAGTATCATCATCACTTTCATAAATATCATCAACATTTGCACTCTCCCTAACCTTAGCAATTTGTTCATCTAGAAATTCACCTAGTGGCACAGCATCAGGCATAGAGGTAGTTTCATCATACATAGCAGAAGTAGCATCATCAAGAACATACGACATATCCGATTCAATAGCAGGAGTAGGTGTCGTAAGTTTACTCATAGCAGAAGGAGAATCAAGTGCAGAGCTAGATGGCAGTTCCTTACCTCCCCTCGTAGTTGAGGGTAAGATCTTGGTTTTTGAGTCCTTCAAATTCGTCATAGTGATAAACAGATATAAATCCCAAGTGACTTAAAGAATAGAGCTATGCTCCCCGGCAACGGCGCCAGAAAATAGTCTTGATAACCCACAAGTGTAGGGGGTCGCAACAGTTTTCGAGGTTAAAGTATTAAACCCAAATTTGTTGATTTGACACAAGGGGAGCCAAAGAATACTCTTAAGTATTAGCAGCTGAGTTGTCAATTCAACCACACCTCGAAACTTAGTATCTGCAGCAAGATAGTTTAGTAGCAAAGTAATATGGTAGTGGCTGTAGCAGCAATAAAAGTAAAGATAGTGTTTGTGTAGTTTTTGGGATAGTAGCAACGGAAAAGTAAATAAGCGACAAGCAATACAGGTAAAGCTCGTAGGCATTGGATCGGTGATGGAAAATTACGTCGGATGCAATTCATCATGTAGAAGTTATAACCTAGGATGACATAGAACTAGGTCCAGTTCATCAATGCAATGTAGGCATGTATTCAGAATATAGTCATACATGCTTATGGAAAAGAACTTGCATGACATCTTTTGTCCAACCCTCCCGTGGCAGTGGGTTCCTATTGGAAACTAAGGGATGTTAAGGCCTCCTTTTAATAGAGTACCGGACCAAAGCATTAACACATAGTGAATACATGAACTCCTCAAACTATGGTCATCACCGGGAGTGGTCCCGATTATTGTCACTTCGGGGTTGCCGGATCATAACACATAGTAGGTGACTATAGACATGCAAGATAGGATCAAGAAAACACATATATTCATGAATACATAATAGGTTCAGATCTGAAATCATGGCACTCGGGGCCTAGTGACAAGCATTAAGCATAGCAAAGTCATTGCAACATCAATCTCAGAACATAGTGGATACTAGGGATCAAACCCTAATAAAACTAACTTGATTACATGATAGATCCCATCCAACCCATCACCGTCCAGCAAGCCTACGATGGAATTACTCACACACAACGGTGAGCATCATGGAATTGGTGACGGGGGAAGGTTGATGATGACGATGACGACGATCTCCACTCTCCGGAGCCCCGAACGGATTCTAGATCAACCGTCCCGAGAGAGATTAGGGCTTGGCGGCGGCTCCGTCTCGTGAAACGCAGTAATTCCTTCTCCCTTGTTTTTTCTCCCCGAAACAGAAGATATAGGATCTGGGGATACGTCGGTGGAGCACCAAGGGGGCCACGAGGCAAGGGGCGCGCCCTGGGCAGGGGGGCGCGCCCCCCACCCTCGTGGGATGGCCCATGGCCCCCTGATGTGGATCTTTGTGCAGGTATTTTTATATTTTCCAAAATAATTATCCGTTGATTTTCAGGCGATTCCGAGAACTTTTTATTTCTGCACAAAAACAACATCATGGCAATTCTGCTGAAAACAGCGTCAGTCCGGGTTAGTTCCATTCAAATCATGCAAGTTAGAATCCAAAACAAGGGTAAAAGGGTTTGGAAAAGTAGATACATTGGAGACGTATCAACTCTCCCAAGCTTAAACATTTGCATGTCCTCAAGCAATTCAGTTGATAACTGAAAGTGATAAAGAAAGACTTTGACAAACTCTGTTTGCTCTTCTTGTTGTAAATATGTAAGCTAGCATTCAGGTTTTCAACAAGATCATGAACTAACCACATTCACAATAACTTTCAAGTCTCAAGACTACTCACATCAATGGCATAATCAACTAGCGAGCAATAATAATAAACCTCGAATGACAACACTTCTCAAAACAATCATGATATAATATAACAAGATGATATCTCGCTAGCCCTTTCTGAGACCGCAAAACATAAATGCAGAGCACCTTTCAAGATCAAGGACTGGCTAGACATTGTAACTCATGGTAAAAGAGATCCAGTCATGATCATACTCAATGCAAATTATAGTAATACATGCAACGACAGAGGTGCTCCCCTACTGGTGCTCTTTAATAAGAGGATGACGACTCTGCATAAAAGTAAATAGATAGGCCCTTCGCAGAGGGAAGCAGGGATTTGTAGAGGTGCCAGAGCTCGATTTTTAAATAGAGATTGAATAACATTTTGAGCGGTATACTTTCATTGTCAACATAATAACCAAGAATCTCAATATCTCTCATGTTGCGCACATTATAGGCGGTTCCCAAACAGAATGGTAAAGTTTATACTCCCCCAACAAGCACACTCCACGGCTAGCCCGAAACAATGGGTACCGTCCAAACCAGCAACAGCCCTGGGGGAGTTTTGTTTAATTATTATGATTTTGAGCATGGGACTAGGCATCCCGGTTACCAGCCATTTTCTCATGAATGATGAGCGGAGTCCACTCATCGTGAGAATAACCCACCTAGCATGGAAGATATAGACAACCCTAGTTGATACATGAGCTGTTCGAGCATACAAAATAGAATATCATTTGAAGGTTTAGAGTTTGGCACATACAAACTTACTTGGAACGGCAGGTAAATACCGCATATAGGAAGGTATGGTCGACTCATATGGAATAACTTTGGGGTTTATGGAAGTGGATGCACAAGCAGTATTCCCGCTTAGTACAGGTGAAGGCTAGAAAGAGACTGGGAAGCGACCAGCTAGAGAGCAACAACGGTCATGAACAAGCATTAGACTTAATCAACAAAGAATGCAAGCATGAGTAGGATATAAATCACCATGAACATAAATATCGTGGAGGCTATGTTGATTTGTTTCAACTACATGCGTGAACATGTGCCAAGTCAAGTCACTTAAATCGTTCAAAGGAGGATACCACCCATGGTATGGTGATGCATAATTCCTAAGCTTTGGAGGAACATGTGCCAAGTCAAGTTTACCAAAACTTTATGGACTAATGATTGTCATGATTGTTGCATGGTATGGTGATGCATAATTCCTAAGCTTTGGAGGAACATGTGCCAAGTCAAGTTTAGACAATCACTTTCAAGAGAGTTTATATAAGGAATTATGCATCACCATACCATGCAACAATAATGTATGCGCATGAGATGCAAAAGCTTAGGAACAAAACCAAAGCAAGAAGTGACTAGATGACTCTCTAAACTTCTCCGCAAAACTCTCTGAAACTTCTCCCCCATTGGCATCGATTGCCAAAATGGGTGAAAAGCTTAGAAGGCCAATAAAAATTAGGTTCCTCCATAAATTGTGTATTTCTCAACTAGATAGTGGAATGCAATACACATATCCAACGGTAAATACTTGGAGGAACACAAATTGTATTGAGGCTCAAATATTGCAAAAGAAAGATATGCCACAAAGGCATAACGAAGGGAGAGACAAGCACTGAGACACGCAATCAAGCAATCAAAGGATACCAATTGAAGCAAGCTATCAAAAGATACCAATTGAACCAACTAGACCAATGATCCTACATGCCACATGAATACAAGATATTATGATATGAGCAAAGGAGTGTTCTAGAGAAACTAGAAAAGCTCCCCATGATTTGTGCACAATTTAGTTTTGTATTTGGATACAACGAGCACAAAATAGGATCGTCGCTTCCCCAAGGTCAATAGAACCTCACGACATAGCAACGGAGTGTTCTAAAGACACTAGTGATGCTCCCCATATTTTGTGCACTCCTTAGAATATTTTCATTATGACACCAAGTGCACAAAATAGGATTATCACTCCCCCAAAATCAATAGAGACTCACACCAAGTGCATGCGAGCATGAAGGAAACAAAGCCTAACACTTGCAACAAACAAATGGTTGAGCAACATATAAAAGAGACAACTTAAGAGTAGGCTCAACCAAAACAATGTGTGTGAGTCATGGCAAAGCACGTGAGAAGACTAATGTAAGGGTGAACATTAAGCATCAATATAGTCTTGAATGAATGAGATACACGGTGCAAGGCCTATCTTTCGCACACACAACTAGCAAATGGGTTCGCAAGCTCACTAATAAGCATATAAAGAACCTATGCTTGTGACAACCCATGGTGAAGATATAAAAAGAGAGCGTTATCGAGATGAGGGATACCAATTAAATGGGAAAAGCCTTGTCAAGACAAGCAAGAGACAAAAATATCTTCACCACACAAGAGTGCATCTAGGAGAAACAAGATAGGATCCGCACTCAAGGCAAAGGCTTTCACGGAGCCACCAAAGAAATGATACAAGAAAGACAAGATGGTCGTGAAAGAAAGGATATCTTCTAGATATGTAATTTCTCTCAAGTGTATAAGATTCTAGGTAGATGAAAATCATGATGATATCAATCCACAAAGAAGAATGTACACACAAAATAGTTACAAAAAGGAAGTAATTAGATATCCACAAGGAAGTCATAATTATACCAATAAGATATTTTGCTTGAACGCATAGCACATGGCTAGATAAGGTCTTATTGTTTATATATGAATTCCAACCAAGCGAACATCAAAGACATCACAACTAGAAACAAGACATCATTGTTGGGATGCTTTGAGAAAGGAAACATATATCACAAGAATGAATGACTAACATGCCATGATACAACCTACACAAGGTTGGTGCAAGAAATGTGTGCATGAACTAGATGAAGATACTTGTTACCGAGATAGCGTTGGAAGATGTAGAAGATACCAATTGAAGGTGGATAGTAATTCATTGATCATCCTAGCTAGACTCCAATAAGCACATGGTGTCAACATCTTCCTTGTGAGTGAGCCGAGCATCCAAAGCATCTCCAATTGTTCCTAGAACAACCACACAAACAAAATGGTACCCAAACTCATTGGGACCAAAGAGTTAGAAACACCAATACATATGACAAACTCCACATACATATGTGCATATATATATATATATATATATATATATATATAGGACTCCTCTTTTGTACTCCTATGAGTATGTACTTCCATCCTCAATATACCTCACATACGCATTAATTATACCTTTTTATCATTCGCAATATACTTCATTAAATATTGTAAGATACCCCAATATAAGTTTTCTTGAAAAAATATCATCTGCGACGTACTTTTTTAAATATACATTTTTCACGTACAAACATATCAGTATATACGTAAACATTTAAAATATGTAGACTCGCATGAATTTTTTTATGAAAATCATTTTGGAGTATCTAATAATTACTAATAAAGTATATTAAAAATAATAAAGAGGTATAAAAGATTCATCTATATGGTATATGAGGAGCGGGAGTACGTACTCACAGAGTACAAAACCAATTTCATGCACATCTCATCCAAATTGAGACTAGGTGGAGTTTCCCCTATATACTGGGTCAAAGAAAGAAAGCATGCCAAAGAAACTACATGAAGTAAATATGCATTCTCAAGACTTTCAAGAAATGATACAAAAAGAAAAATAAATACCAAGTGAAAATAGGATACCAAATAGAGAAATCATCATTTGGAAGATATCATTAATAGATACATCAAGGAATGAGATATCCATTGACACACTCAAAAAGAAAGATATCGAACTCCCAAAAGAGAGGATGGTTCCAAACAAACCAAGCCCTTTATAAAGTTTCATGATGGCACAAAGTACCAAAAACAAACGGCTTGCCTTCTACCAACACACACTTGAAATGGATCACAAGATGAGTGTTTCATAGAAAATAGGATAGCTCCCCCAAGAGTTGTGCATTATAGAGATTTTGCATTTGAATACAAAATGCACAAGATGGGATCACCACTTTCACTATATCTCGAAAACACTAGACACGAACAAGAAAACAACAATGTCCACAAGTGGCACGGAAGGCAATGGGAGTTGACACAAACTTGGTAAGAAATAAGACAAATGAAAGCAAAAACCAAGGTAAAGATGATCAATAATTTCTACCACATAAATGATTACCCATTGTCAAGAGACAAGAAGTATTTGAGAATAATTCCCGATGGTAGATTGCAAAGATATCCAACATGATCTTCACACCAAACACACAAACAAATATGCAACTTGTAGAGCTAACATGTCACCTAGGCACAAGATAATTTACAATATCAACTCTAGGTGACAATATCTCAAATGTACACATTTTCTAGGCTTGTAATATACACATAGCATATTACTCCCCCATAATGTGGTACCAAAGAAAAACTTAACAAGATGCAAAAGAAAACCAACAAGAGATAATTAATGGACCAAACAGAATTTGAATTTCACATGAGAAGACATACCATATAGAGACTAGATAATCTTGTAATATCAATACTATATAGTATTCCTCATGTACACACATTTATAGGATTGTGAGGTGCTGCTAGGCTTCTCGCCCCTCGTTGGTTACCCCAAGTGGAAGGTGTGAGATGTAGTGTTGCGAAAGTTTTTCCCTTGGCAAAGATACCAAGGATCGAATCCCCGGAGACTCCTAGGTTCAACAAGAAGGTGTCAACTGCTACGGCGCCAGATATTAGCAATCAACGTGGACCTGCACACAGATACAAATAACTTTGCTCCCAACGAGTACAGAGAGGTTGTCAATCCCTCCGGCCTTGTAGTTCACAAAGGATTAAACGCAAGTGATAGTAGTGATAGATATAATTGCAATAGTAAATAATAGCGAAAAGTAAATAGCGGATGTGATCAATGATGGTAATATGGACCGGAGTCTCATGATGTTCACTAGTGATGTCTCTCTCCCAAAAGACGATAAAACAGCTATGTGAGGTAAACGAGTTACAGCTGGGCAATTGACAGGACCAAGTGCGCAAACCAATGCTGACTACATTGCAAGAAAGGTTGAGGTTCAAAGCATGGGCGGTACGCCAAAGTAAGTAGACCGAAATCCATCAATATCTACTACTAATCATCCACCTTGAGATATCTACTACACATCTTTTGCCTTTCCGCGCAAGCGGATTTGTCCCTTACCTATATCAATGAAGCCTTTAACTGCTCGGAGGAAGTCCCTTCCAAGCACTATATTTCCTTGGTTTGGCTCCATGATGAAGAAATCAATCATTGCAATCCCTTTAAGGAATTTAACTGGCACGTCTTTTATTCTTCCCTGGATTTCAGAAATATCTCCATTAGTGTGTTCATGATAAGATGGTAATCTATCCATGTTAAATTTTAAAGAATCATGAACAATTTTTGGCATAGTAGAAACCATAGATCCAATATCACAATAAGCAAGGAAGTCTTGATTAGAGATGCTAATCCTAACGAAAGGCTCCCAATCATTGTCTATTTCCAAAATGTCTTTCTTATTGGGTTTAGGTTTCTCTACCTTCATCAAGTCTAGAGCATCCATTCTCTTTTCAATAGTAGCAAGTCTATCTATGACAGTATCAAAGTTATGATCATAAACAAAGTAACTAGATAGACCATGTATAATTTCAAGAGCTCTAGCTTCATCACACTCTAGGAAATCTCCCTCGGTTATAATATCAAGAGAGTGTTTACACCATTTAAAAAGACCATGGTAAAAATTTCTAAGCACAATTTTTATGGGTATCCAAGGCATAATTCTCCTATATGCATCAGAAATTCTGTCCCAAGCCTTCTTCATATTTTCTCCATCCCTTTGATAGAAATCTAGAACTTCTGATTCCCTCAAAGCACCAAATCCTAACATGTTTACCTAAACAGAAAGGACTACTAACAGGAAAGCAAAATAAAAAAAATTCGTAATTTTTGATAAAGGATACTAAAGCAAAAACTGAAAGGTAAACTAACAAGACTAAAAGCAAAGTTAAAAGATAGCGTGCAACACACCTATCTCGAAGAGTGGAGTCCCCGGCAACGGCGCCAGAAAAACTCTTGCTAGGCTTCTCGCCCCTCGTTGGTTACCCCAAGTGGAAGGTGTGAGATGTAGTGTTGCGGAAGTTTTTCCCTTGGCAAAGATACCAAGAATCGAATCCCCAGAGACTCCTAGGTTCAACAAGAAGGTGTCAACTGCTACGGCGCCAGATATTAGCAATCAATGAGGACCTGCACACAGATACAAATAACTTTGCTCCCAACGAGTACATAGAGGTTGTCAATCCCTCCGGCCTTGTAGTTCACAAAGGATTAAACGCAAGTGATAGTAGTGATAGATATAATTGCAATAGTAAATAATAGCGAAAAGTAAATAGCCGATGTGATCAATGATGGTAATATGGACCGGAGTCTCATGATGTTCACTAGTGATGTCTCTCTCCCAAAAGACGATAAAACAGCTATGTGAGGTAAACGAATTACAGCTGGGCAATTGACAGGACCATGTGCGCAAACCAATGCTGACTACATTGCAAGAAAGGTTGAGGTTCAAAGCATGGGCGGTACGCCAAAGTAAGTAGACCGAAATACATCAATATCTACTACTAATCATCCACCTTGAGATATCTACTACACACCTTTTGCCTTTCCGCGCAAGCGGATTTGTCCCTTACCTATATCAATGAAGCATTTAACTGCTCGGAGGAAGTCCCTTCCAAGCACTATATTTCCTTGGTTTGGCTCCATGATGAAGAAATCAATCATTGCAATCCCTTTAAGGAATTTAACTGGCACGTCTTTTATTCTTCCCTGGATTTCAGAAATATCTCCATTAGTGTGTTCATGATAAGATGGTAATCTATCCATGTTAAATTTTAAAGAATCATGAACAATTTTTGGCATAGTAGAAACCATAGATCCAATATCATAATAAGCAAGGAAGTCTTGATTAGAGATGCTAATCCTAACGAAAGGCTCCCAATCATTGTCTATTTCCAAAATGTCTTTCTTATTGGGTTTAGGTTTCTCTACCTTCATCAAGTCTAGAGCATCCATTCTCTTTTCAATAGTAGCAAGTCTATCTATGATAGTATCAAAGTTATGATCATAAACAAAGTAACTAGATAGACCATGTATAATTTTAAGAGCTCTAGCTTCATCACACTCTAGGAAATCTCCCTCGGCTATAATATCAAGAGAGTGTTTACACCATTTAAAAAGACCATGGTAAAAATTTCTAAGCACAATTTTTATGGGTATCCAAGGCATAATTCTCCTATGTGCATCAGAAATTCTGTCCCAAGCCTTCTTCATATTTTCTCCATCCCTTTGATGGAAATCTAGAACTTCTGATTCCCTCAAAGCACCAAATCCTAACATGTTTAGCTAAACAGAAGGGACTACTAACAGGAAAGCAAAATAAAAAAATTTCGTAATTTTTGATAAAGGATACTAAAGCAAAAACTGAAAGGTAAACTAACAAGACTAAAAGCAAAGGTAAAAGATAGCGTGCAACTCCCCTATCTCGAAGAGTGGAGTCCCCGGCAACGGCGCCAGAAAAACTCTTGCTAGGCTTCTCGCCCCTCGTTGGTTACCCCAAGTGGAAGGTGTGAGATGTAGTGTTGTGGAAGTTTTTCCCTTGGCAAAGATACCAAGGATCGAATCCCCAGAGACTTCTAGGTTCAACAAGAAGGTGTCAACTGCTACGGCGCCAGATATTAGCAATCAACGTGGACCTGCACACAGATACAAATAACTTTGCTCCCAACGAGTACAGAGAGGTTGTCAATCCCTCCGGCCTTGTAGTTCACAAAGGATTAAACGCAAGTGATAGTAGTGATAGATATAATTGCAATAGTAAATAATAGCGAAAAGTAAATAGCGGATGTGATCAATGATGGTAATATGGACCGGAGTCTCATGATGATCACTAGTGATGTCTCTCTCCCAAAAGACGATAAAACAGCTATGTGAGGTAAACGAATTACAGCTGGGCAATTGACAGGACCATGTGCGCAAACCAATGCTGACTACATTGCAAGAAAGGTTGAGGTTCAAAGCATGGGTGGTACGCCAAAGTAAGTAGACCGAAATCCATCAATATCTACTACTAATCATCCACCTTGAGATATCTATCCAGAACATCTCGCTGGTATTAAGTTGCGAGTCCCACCCATAGTGTAAACTCAATGCAACAGACAACTGCATTAAAAGAACTTTGCGTAAAGTAAACAATCCTTGCACCCGCGGGCACAAGCACCGTTGTTTTCCCCCTTGTGGCAACAGCACATCCCCTAGACTCATGTTTCTGTCACTCAAACTAGTCATCGAGGGGCATGAACCCACAATCAAGCATAACGTTCCCTCTTGGAGTCACTACCTATTACTTGGCCAAAG
>LR738715.1:641859162-641869165 GCA_902687465.1 Secale cereale
GTGAAAACCTGAAATACAAAAACAGCCGAAAACAGAAACTGGCACTGGGGTGCACTGAGTTAATAGGTTAGTCCAAATATGATCAAAAGTGTATGGAAGTGTATAAATATCATAGGAATATCACCCAAAAGAGGCATGGAGCAAGCAGAAATTATAGATACGTTTTGGACGTATCAACATCCCCAAGCTTAATTCCTGCTCGTCCTCGAGTAGGTAAATGATAACAAGAATACTTTCTGTGGTGACATGCTATTAACCATATAGGACTTTTTCATAGTCATATGACAAAAGCTTACTGAGACAATGAATCTATAGTAATTAAGTTGCCTCATGAGAAAATCACAAAGGACTGGAAGTTTTACAGTACGATACTGAAACTTCAAATAGATTTGCAATGAACATGATGTGCAAATATGATAAAGTGATATCGAGCTTGCCCCCTTTAGTGAAGCAAAACATAAATGCAGGGGCACCTCCAAGGTTTAAGTGATGACTAGATACAATGATTTCAGAATAAACGATATCACAATCATGCAAAAGACAATGCTACTTTGGGACAATGCACATTACACTCAGGATGACAATCATGCTCTCAGTAGTTGGTGCTTTTAAAAGAAGGTGGAGACTCTCGAACCGTGGCTTTTCTTGGCAAGGTTGAAAACCCGTAGTCGGAAACAAAGACAAAATATGTACCAGAGCTCTTGGCTTTAAAACAGAGGTAATAATTTATTTTAGATCATGCATGTTTCGTCAACGAATGCTAGCAGACAACTCAATCACTTTTCGAGATGGACAAGTTTCGAGGAACGGCTCCCGAATGAGAACGATCACATCCTCTTAATCTCCTTTGTTTATCACTGCCAAAGTTTTCTGATTTCTCATGAACAAAGTGTGAAGGAGGGTTTGTTTGTTATATTATCTTTTTGAGCCGGGCGCACTCAATGCCAGTTCCTTCTCGTATTATGGGTTTGCACACTATACATGCAATCCCGGGGTGAAGCTTGTCCAACTTAAAAAGGTCATGAATTAACCACTACTTCCTCATGAACTTACAACAGAGGCACAAAATAAGAATGCTTTTTCTTTGAATAATTTCGAGATGGCACATGCAAGTCTCTGTTAGGAATGGCAGGTAAATACCATGTAGGAAGGTATGGTGGACTCATATGGCATAACTGGATTAAAGGATGTGGATGCACAAGCAGTCAGTCCGCTTAGTACAGGCGAAGGCTAGCAAAAGACTAGGAGCGACCAACTAAGAGAGCAATGACGGTCATAATCATGCAGAGTGACAAAGCAACATTGAATCAGGCATGGTAGTTATATCGCTACTCAGAAACAAAAGGTCATCAAGGCTTGACAGACTTTCTTTACAGTCTTAAATATGCGTGAGCATACGCCAAGTCAATCAAAATAAATTCTCGAAGGAAGATATTACTAAACCATACCACATCATAGGCAAACAAATCATGTTGGTACTCCAATAACACATTGGGAACCCCCCAGTTATTTGAGACTAACCATAAGAAACATGAACTACTAAGCGCCATCATGCACGTAGCATCTTTATCATAGACATATCAACCAATGCAACGGAAGCAAACTCTCTTAATAAGGTGAGCATGGTAATTAAAGAGAGTTCAAGCAACCAACTAAACAAAAGCTCTTGAAAAAATAAGCATGAAAGCTAAGAGCTGAACATGATAGTAGCTATTAAAAGACAAAGAACGCACACAGCAAGGATAGACATGAAAATTCTATGTTATGTTCTAGGTAGAAGTGGAGCGTGTTTCTCTCCCACATAAAGAAAGCTGAGTTCCGACTCGTTATGAAAAACTAAAGAAAACTAAAAGCAAGACGCTCCAAGCATAGCACATAACACATGTAGTGATTAAAATATAGTGGAACGAAAGACGAACTGATAATGTTGATGGAGAAGGGGATGCACGGGGGCATCCCCAAGATTAGACGCTTGAGTCTCCTTGAATATTTCTTGGGGGTGCATGGGGGCATCCCCAAGCTTGAGCGCTTGGCACTCCTGAATCTTTTTATCATCTTCCCTCGCACACTTGAAAACTCTCTTCATACATAACTCATCATAATCTGATTAGCGAGGTTAGTACCCATAATAAAATAATTATACCTTGCTGGAAATAAAGATATTCTTGAAGGTCTACTGTTTCTCAAGATTGCCAAAAGGTTTTTGCAAAGAAAAAGCAAGCTCTTGGTTTGCAAAATGAAGGAAAGGCAAAACAGGACAGAATCTGTGAAAAACAGAACAACAGGTAGTAATTGATTTGTTCGGGGCACTTCTGCAACTCTAATCAAAAAACTCAGAACAGATGCACGAAAGACAATTATATAGAGCACGCTGTCGAAAAAATTCAGACCAAAAAGATGACCTGGTGATTTTATACGAATTTTTCTATCCAAGGACAGAATCTGTTTCCTGGACAGCACCTCACAACTTTTGAACTTTCTAGCAATCAGAGGCTACACTTGGCACAAAATTGAAAAGCAAAGATACAATGATGATGCTACAGTAGTAACAACATCAAGACACAACAAAAGCAAAATAAATTTATTCATGTGGGCTGCCTCCCAAAAGCGCTTTCTTTTATGCCTTTAAGCTAGGCATAATGCATAGAGGAATCAATAACCATCGTAATAATCGGAGCTATAGATTGCTTCAAATGGTTCCTCAACAAGTTCATTCTTGTTCCTTCTAGGAAAGGGGTACACACCTTTTGCCTTTCCGCGCAAACGGATTTGTCCCTTACCTATATCAATGAAGCCTTTAACTGCTCGGAGGAAGTCCCTTCCAAGCACTATATTTCCTTGGTTTGGCTCCATGATGAAGAAATCAATCATTGCAATCCCTTTAAGGAATTTAACTGGCACGTCTTTTATTCTTCCCTGGACTTCAGAAATATCTCCATTAGTGTGTTCATGATAAGATGGTAATCTATCCATGTTAAATTTTAAAGAATCATGAACAATTTTTGGCATAGTAGAAACCATAGATCCAATATCACAATAAGCAAGGAAGTCTTGATTAGAGATGCTAATCCTAACGAAAGGCTCCCAATCATTGTCTATTTCCAAAATGTCTTTCTTATTGGGTTTAGGTTTCTCTACCTTCATCAAGTCTAGAGCATCCATTCTCTTTTCAATAGTAGCAAGTCTATCTATGACAGTATCAAAGTTATGATCATAAACAAAGTAACTAGATAGACCATGTATAATTTCAATAGCTCTAGCTTCATCACACTCTAGGAAATCTCCCTGGGCTATAATATCAAGAGAGTGTTTACACCATTTAAAAAGACCATGATAAAAATTTCTAAGCACAATTTTTATGGGTATCCAAGGCATAATTCTCCTATGTGCATCAGAAATTCTGTCCCAAGCCTTCTTCATATTTTCTGCATCCCTTTGACGGAAATCTAGAACTTCTGATTCCCTCAAAGCACCAAATCCTAACACGTTTAGCTAAACAGAAAGGACTACTAACAGGAAAGCAAAATAAATTTTTTTTCGTAATTTTTGATAAAGGATACTAAAGCAAAAACTGAAAGGTAAACTAACAAGACTAAAAGCAAAGGTAAAAGATAGCGTGCAACTCCCCTATCTCGAAGAGTGGAGTCCCCGGCAACGGCGCCAGAAAAACTCTTGCTAGGCTTCTCGCCCCTCGTTGGTTACCCCAAGTGGAAGGTGTGAGATGTAGTGTTGCGGAAGTTTTTCCCTTGGCAAAGATACCAAGGATCGAATCCCTAGAGACTCCTAGGTTCAACAAGAAGGTGTCAACTGCTACGGCGCCAGATATTAGCAATCAACGTGGACCTGCACACAGATACAAATAACTTTGCTCCCAACGAGTACAGAGAGGTTGTCAATCCCTCCGGCCTTGTAGTTCACAAAGGATTAAACGCAAGTGATAGTAGTGATAGATATAATTGCAATAGTAAATAAAAGCGAAAATTAAATAGCGGATGTGATCAATGATGGTAATATGGACCGGAGTCTCATGATGTTCACTAGTGATGTCTCTCTCCCAAAAGACGATAAAACAGCTATGTGAGGTAAACGAATTACAGCTGGGCAATTGACAGGACCATGTGCGCAAACCAATGCTGACTACATTGCAAGAAAGGTTGAGGTTCAAAGCATGGGCGGTACGCCAAAGTAAGTAGATCGAAATCCATCAATATCTACTACTAATCATCCACCTTGAGATATCTATCCAGAACATCTCGCTGGTATTAAGTTGCGAGTCCCACCCATAGTGTAAACTCAATGCAACACACAACTGCATTAAAAGAACTTTGCGTAAAGTAAACAATCCTTGCACCCGCGGGCACAAGCACCGTTGTTTTCCCCCTTGTGGCAATAGCACATCCCCTAGACTCATGTTTCTGTCACTCAAACTAGTCATCGAGGGGCATGAACCCACAATCAAGCATAACGTTCCCTCTTGGAGTCACTACCTATTACTTGGCCAAAGCAATAAATAACAACAGAGAACATGCAAGAATTACTTACGAACATAAATATAAAAGAGGTAGATCAAATATATTACTCAAGCACAATCTGAACATAATCTCATAATCCATCGGATCCCAGCAAACTCATCATAGCAACAGCATAAGGATTACATATGTGCCTCGATCATGTAGGGCAGCTCACGAGGACTAATTAGTGAAGCACAAGAACGGGAGGAGAACATCACATAGCTACTGGTCATGGACTCATGGTCCAAGGGAGACTACTCACAACTCATCCGGGAGGCGTCCATTGTGGTGGAGAAGCTCCCGGTGGTGATCCTCCCCTCCGGCAGGGTGCCGGGAAGAGTTCTCCTGGTGCTCCCGATCTTGGAAGTGGCGGCGGCGGCGGAACAGAGATGAGATCGCGAAAAGAGTTCCTCCCTCGAGGGTTTTGGGAGACGCTTTAAATATATGCCAAAGGGGGGCATCGGAGGAGCCTCGGGGGGCCCAGGCCCCCCCCCCGGCGCGGCCCAGGGGGGGCGCGCAGCCAGGGCGCCTGGAGCCCTGGTGCCCCCCCCCGGCTGTCCTTCGGGCGCACGGTAGTTTCTGGAAACGCTGATTTTTTATATAATTTTTCTGGATTTTTCCTGGCAGTTCTCGTAATGTGAAAACCTGAAATACAAAAACAGCCGAAAACAGAAACTAGCACTGGGGTGCACTGAGTTAATAGGTTAGTCCAAATATGATCAAAAGTGTATGGAAGTGTATAAATATCATAGCAATATCACCCAAAAGAGGCATGGAGCAAGCAGAAATTATAGATACGTTTTGGACGTATCAACATCCCCAAGCTTAATTCCTGCTCGTCCTCGAGTAGGTAAATAATAACAAGAATAATTTCTGTGGTGACATGCTATTAACCATATAGGACTTTTTCATAGTCATATGACAAAAGCTTACTGAGACAATGAATCTATAGTAATTAAGTTGCCTCATGAGAAAATCACAAAGGACTAAAAGTTTTACAATACGATACTGAAACATCAAATAGGTTTGCAATGAACATGATGTGCAAATATGATAAAGTGATATCTAGCTTGCCCCCTTTAGTGAAGCAAAACATAATTGCAGGGGCACCTCCAAGGATTAAGTAATGACTAGATACAATGATTTCAGACTAAACGATATCACAATAATGCAAAAGACAATGCTACTTTGGGACAATGCACATTACACTCAGAATGACAATCATGCTCTCAGTAGTTGGTGCTTTTAAAAGAAGGTGGAGACTCTCGAACCGTGGCTTTTGTTGGCAAGGTTGAAAACCCGTAGTCGGAAACAAAGACAAAACATGTACCAGAGCTCTTGGCTTTAAAACAGAGGTAATAATTTATTTTAGATCATGCATGTTTCGTCAACGAATGCTAGCATATAACTCAATCACTTTTCGAGATGGACAAGTTTCGAGGAACGGCTCCCGAATGAGGACGATCACATCCTCTTAATCTCCTTTGTTTATCACTGCCAAAGTTTTCTGATTTCTGATGAACAAAGCGTGAAGGAGGGTTTGTTTGTTATATTATCTTTTTGAGTCGGGCGCACTCAATGCCAGTTCCTTCTCGTATTATGGGTTTGCACATTATACATGCAATCCCGGGGTGAAGCTTGTCCAACTTAAAAAGGTCATGAATTAACCACTACTTCCTCATGAACTTACAACAGAGGCACAAAATAAGAATGCTTTTTCTTTGAATAATTTCGAGATGGCACATGCAAGTCTCCGTTAGGAATGGCAGGTAAATACCATGTAGGAAGGTATGGTGGACTCATATGGCATAACTGGATTAAAGGATGTGGATGCACAAGCAGTCAGTCCGCTTAGTACAGGCGAAGGTTAGCAAAAGACTGGGAGCGACCAACTAAGAGAGCAATGATGGTCATAATCATGCAGAGCGACAAAGCAACATTGAATCAGGCATGGTAGTTATATCGCTACTCAGAAACAAAAGATCATCAAGGCTTGACAGACTTTCTTTACAGTCCTAAATATGCGTGAGCATACGCCAAGTCAATCAAAATAAATTCTCGAAGGAAGATATTACTAAACCATACCACATCATAGGCAAACAAATCATGTTGGTACTCCAATAACACATTGGGAACCCCCCCAGTTATTTGAGACTAACCATAAGAAACATGAACTACTAAGCGCCATCATGCACGTAGCATATTTATCATAGACATATCAACCAATGCAACGGAAGCAAACTCTCTTAATAAGGTGAGCATGGTAATTAAAGAGAGTTCAAGCAACCAACTAAACAAAAGCTCTTGAAAAGATAAGCATGAAAGCTAAGAGCTGAACATGATAGTAGCTATTAAAAGACAAAGAACACACACAGCAAGGATAGCCATGAAAATTCTATGTTATGTTCTAGGTAGAAGTGGAGCGTGTTTCTCTCCCACATAAAGAAAGCTGAGTTCCGACTCGTTATGAAAAACTAAAGAAAACTAAAAGCAAGACGCTCCAAGCATAGCACATAACACATGAAGTGATTAAAATATAGTGGAACGAAAGAAGAACTGATAATGTTGATGGAGAAGGGGATGCACGGGGGCATCCCCAAGCTTAGACGCTTGAGTCTCCTTGAATATTTCCTTGGGGTGCATGGGGGCATCCCCAATCTTGAGCGCTTGACACTCCTGAATCTTTTTATCATCTTCCCTCGCACACTTGAAAACTCCCTTCATACATAAGTCATCATAATCTGATTAGCGAGGTTAGTACCCATAATAAAATAATTATACCTTGCTGGAAATAAAATATTCTTGAAGGTCTACTGTTTCTCAAGATTGCCAAAAGGTTTTTGCAAAGAAAAATCAAGCTCTTGGTTTGCAAAATGAAGGAAAGGCAAAACAGGACAGATCTGTGAAAAACAGAACAACAAGTAGTAATTGATTTGTTCGGGGCACTTCTACAACTCTAATCAAAAAACTCAGAACAGACGCACGAAGGAAAATTATATAGAGCACGTTGTCGAAAAAATTCAGACCAAAAAGATGATCTGGTGATTTTATACGAAATTTTCTATCCAAGGACAGAATCTGTTTCCTAGACAGCACCTCACAACTTTTGAACTTTCTAGCAATCAGAGGCTACACGTGGCACAAAATTGAAAAGCAAAGATACAATGATGATGCTACAGTAGTAACAACATCAAGACACAACAAAAGCAAAATAAATTTATTCATGTGGGCTGCCTCCCAAAAGCGCTTTCTTTTATGCCTTTAAGATAGGCATAATGCATAGAGGAATCAATAACCATCGTAATAATCGGAGCTATAGATTGCTTCAAATGGTTCCTCAACAAGTTCATTCTTGTTCCTTCTAGGAAAGGGGTACACACCTTTTGCCTTTCGCGCAAGCGGATTTGTCCCTTACCTATATCAATGAAGCCTTTAACTGCTCGGAGGAAGTCCCTTCCAAGCTCTATATTTCCTTGGTTTGGCTCCATGATGAAGAAATCAATCATTGCAATCCCTTTAAGGAATTTAACTGGCACGTCTTTTATTCTTCCCTGGATTTCAGAAATATCTCCATTAGTGTGTTCATGATAAGATGGTAATCTATCCATGTTAAATTTTAAAGAATCATGAACAATTTTTGGCATAGTAGAAACCATAGATCCAATATCACAATAAGCAAGGAAGTCTTGATTAGAGATGCTAATCCTAACGAAAGGCTCCCAATCATTGTCTATTTCCAAAATGTCTTTCTTATTGGGTTTAGGTTTATCTACCTTCATCAAGTCTAGAGCATCCATTCTCTTTTCAATAGTAGCAAGTCTATCTATGACAGTATCAAAGTTATGATCATAAACAAAGTAACTAGATAGACCATGTATAATTTCAAGAGCTCTAGCTTCATCACACTCTAGGAAATCTCCCTCGGCTATAATATCAAGAGAGTGTTTACACCATTTAAAAAGACCATGGTAAAAATTTCTAAGCACAATTTTTATGGGTATCCAAGGCATAATTCTCCTATGTGCATCAGAAATTCTGTCCCAAGCCTTCTTCATATTTTCTCCATCCCTTTGATGGAAATCTAGAACTTCTAATTCCCTCAAAGCACCAAATCCTAACACGTTTAGCTAAACAGAAAGGACTACTAAGAGGAAAGCAAAATAATTTTTTTTCGTAATTTTTGATAAAGGATACTAAAACAAAAACTGAAAGGTAAACTAACAAGACTAAAAGCAAAGGTAAAAGATAGCGTGCAACTCCCCTATCTCGAAGAGTGGAGTCCCCGGCAACGGCGCCAGAAAAACTCTTGCTAGGCTTCTCGCCCCTCGTTGGTTACCCCAAGTGGAAGGTGTGAGATGTAGTGTTGCGGAAGTTTTTCCCTTGGCAAAGATACCAAGGATCGAATCCCTAGAGACTCCTAGGTTCAACAAGAAGGTGTCAACTGCTACGGCGCCAGATATTAGCAATCAACGTGGACCTGCACACAGATACAAATAACTTTGCTCCCAACGAGTACAGAGAGGTTGTCAATCCCTCCGGCCTTGTAGTTCACAAAGGATTAAACGCAAGTGATAGTAGTGATAGATATAATTGCAATAGTAAATAATAGCGAAAAGTAAATAACGGATGTGATCAATGATGGTAATATGGACCGGAGTCTCATGATGTTCATTAGTGATGTCTCTCTCCCAAAAGACGATAAAACAGCTATGTGAGGTAAATGAATTACAGCTGGGCAATTGACAGGACCATGTGCGCAAACCAATGCTGACTACATTGCAAGAAAGGTTGAGGTTCAAAGCATGGGCGGTACGCCAAAGTAAGTAGACCGAAATCCATCAATATCTACTACTAATCATCCACCTTGAGATATCTATCCAGAACATCTCGCTGGTATTAAGTTGCGAGTCCCACCCATAGTGTAAACTCAATGCAACAGACAACTGCATTAAAAGAACTTTGCGTAAAGTAAATAATCCTTGCACCCGCGGGCACAAGAACCGTTGTTTTCCCCCTTGTGGCAACAGCACATCCCCTAGACTCATGTTTCTGTCACTCAAACTAGTCATCGAGGGGCATGAACCCACAATCAAGCATAACGTTCCCTCTTGGAGTCACTACCTATTACTTGGCCAAAGCAATAAATAACAACGGAGAACATGCAAGAATTACTTATGAACATAAATATAAAAGAGGTAGATCAAATATATTACTCAAGCACAATCTGAACATAATCTCATAATCCATCGGATCAGAGCAAACTCATCATAGCAACAGCATAAGGATTACATATGTGCCTCGATCATGTAGGGCAGCTCACGAGGACTAACTAGTGAAGCACAAGAACGGGAGGAGAACATCACATAGCTACTGGTCATGGACTCATGGTCCAAGGGAGACTACTCACAACTCATCTGGGAGGCGTCCATGGTGGTGGAGAAGCTCCCGGTGGTGATCCTCCCCTCCGGCAGGGTGCCGGGAAGAGTTCTCCT
>LR738715.1:641871246-641894388 GCA_902687465.1 Secale cereale
GGGTGTTGGGTTTCCTCTACATTGTTAGCACAACAATTCGAGGAAATAGATGCATTTTTATCATGGCAACAAGATATAGCAAGCATATCATCATGAGTTTTAGTCAAGCAATTTCTACATGATATGCAAGGACTATCAACACAAGCATGTGAAACATGTAGGGTGCTCGAAGTGTTAAAGTCCAAAGAAGATGCATTGCAATAAGATAGTGATGAAGGATCATCCACAAGAAGCATACTATCATCATTGCAATGACCAACACTACTCAGCATATCATTACCTTATGGTAAACCACATGTAGGTGAAGTAGAAGAAGTTGATAAGACAACACAGCCGGAGGTGGAGGGAGAACAATCATTCCCACAATTCTTGGACACACCATATTTATCTTGAAGCTTTGTCCACAACTCATGAGCATCACGGAATGGCATGAGTTGAAATATAACTACATTGCTCAAAGCATTAAAAAGCACATTAGAAGCTTGAGCATTGAGATAAGAGTTTTTCTCGTCCTCTAAAGATAATCTTTGTGGATCCTTTGGAGGAGAAAAACCCATATCTACAATTCGCTCTATATTTGGGTCCAACAATGTGGGAAGAACATGAGCTCAATGGATTAAGTTCATTGGGGAAGAAGACCCCTTTTATAGGTGGGGAAAAATCCAACCGTTATTTTCACAGCCCGCACCGAGCGGTGCTACTGCTCCAAGGAGCGGTACTGCCGCTAGGGCGATAGTAGACCTTTGAAACACAACAACGAGGAGGCAAAAAGGCCAGAAGAACCGTCGGAGCGGTAGTACCGCTTGACCTCACGGTACTACCGCTAGGGGTAGCGGTACTACTGCTTGCGAGCCGTACTAAAAAATTACATCCGTGCCTACTACCGCTGGACTTGTGACGAGTTTTTGGTCCGGAGTGGAAGTAGCCACGGAAGTAAAAAAATTACATCCCCTCCAAGCGGTAGTACCCCTCCAATTTGTGGTAGTACCGCTGCAGCCCTTCTCGGGACACCAAAACTGACATAACTTTTGCATACGGACTCTGAATTCAACGAGACCACGTTTGTTGGAAAGCTAGCGACATGGCATAACACAATCTTGATAGAAATAACAATAAGGAGCAGATGAGAAAAGGCCCATAATAAAATGGTGAGAAGCCTTCCTCAAAAGAGACCGGTAAAACCTCCAACACCGAAAACGCAATAGAAGAAGTGTCGTGGAATTAACACGGCAGATGTTCGGTTTAACGGACTTAGTGATGGAACCATCGCACAGGTTAGCTTGAAGAGGTTAAAAGCACAAAGGACACAGAGGGTTTATACTAGTTCGGCCCCTTCGATGAAGGTAAAAGCCTACGTCTAGTTTGGTTTGGTATTGCTTGGGCGTCGATGAACAGGGAGCGGATTGCTTGTCTGTGTCTCGACGGGTTGTTTCTTGTCCCCTGAACCGTCGCCGGGTCGTCCCTTTATATAGAGGCGACGCCCAGTCCGGTTTACAGAGTCCCGAGGCCGGCTCATACTTGTGTCCGCCTCGGTCTCTGTTCTTTCTTCCTTGTCTCTCAAGTTACATGATTAGGCAGTTTACAAATCGTAACTCTACACATGGGCCTTAAGCCTTCATGGGCCGTAACCTCTACTGGATATTTACAAGTATATAACTAAACTACCATAATCCGGTTTATACCTGCTAGTAATATCCCTGACATTAGGCCCCAGAATGATTTGAACTTGTTCACATCAATCTTCTCAGTCTTGCATGATCTTCTCTTCCTGTGTCTTCTCATTTTTGTAAACCGGACCATGACGTCATCCTTGAAAATCACTTAATTTAACCGTGACATCACCTCCGCATTTAACGCGTGCAGCTGTGTATCACCTTTGTTTAAAGGCTATCCCGAGAATCGAGGCGACAGGGAATCTTTATCCAATCTTCTGCCTCCTCAAATCTCGCGCCTGCCGTTTCGTTCTCTGCCCCTTTATAAATACTGCTACCTCTCTTCCTCATTTTCCTTCCGCTCGTCCTCTTCTTCCGTCGCCCGAGCTCAAACCTCCGCCGTCGTCCGTCAAGCTCTCCTTCGCCGGCCGCTGCATCAACCTGAGTGCGACCAGAAAAACTCCGCCGCCGCTTCTTGCTGTTTCAGGTACTCCATCTTCCTTGCTGTAGATCTATAGCTTTAGGGTTCTTCTCGCGCCTCCGCCATTAAACCTCCAAGAAAGCTTCATCTGTTCGTCCTAGGCACCAAGTTCGAAGTAGTTTCAGCCTTTAGATCTTGCCCTTAAAACTTGCCTCTGTTCCGCTGCCGTATGCTTAGATTTCGGCGTTTTAGATTCAATCTTTTAGATTTGTCCGCTCTGTATAGGACCCTTGCAGTTCTTCCTGTAATAGTCTTGCATTTGTTTTTGTTTTCCTGGGCGCTCAGATCTGTTTTACTTTAGCTATCTGTAAAAACTTGTTTCTTCACCCTTGTAGATCTGTAAAATATTCTCTGGTTTAACCAGTCATATGTTGCTTCTGTAATAACTCAACGACGAACATGATGGTTTAGTTCCTTCTCTTTTGCTATCATGAACCGGTAGTAATATATTTTCCTGCTTACTGCCGGGTCAGCCATATCATTAGTCCTCTGTCTAAACCGTCGCGTGATCTTTGCATAAGTCTTCCGGTTTACGCCACTGTACTCGAGTAATCCGGATTTTATACTTCATCTTTTCAGCACTTTCATTCTGTTACTATGGCTGCCAAACAGTTTGTTTCTTGCGACTGGGTTCCTTCCGTCATTACGGAAGAAGATTTAATCAATGCTGCTGCAATCAGCACTCTAGGCCCTCAGTCCGTTTTAAAATGGCGGGCCCCAGGAAATGAATGTCCTCCTGCTCCCAGAGAGGGGGAGGTTATTGTCTTCTTTGACCACATTGCTCGAGGTTTCACTCCTCCCGGTTCAAAGTTCTTCCGGGACGTGCTTGCCGCTTTCCGACTTCACCCTCAGGACATAGGTCCCAACTCTATTTCAAACATCTGCGATTTTCAAGTTTTCTCAGAGGTGTATTTGCAAGAAGAGCCATCAGTCGACCTGTTCCGAAACTTCTTCCACTTGAACCGGCGAACTGAGTTTACTAGCGGACCTCATCAAGAACTGGGCGGGGTCAGCATTCAGAAGAGAAGAGACGCAGTCTTTCCTCATGCCGCTCTCCACACGCACCCCAAGGATTGGAATAAGTCTTGGTTTTATTGCATTGACACTTCACCTGAAGGGGAAAACCCACTGCCGGGTTATCGCGAGCATAGTCTTCTGGAGGATCACCCTTTGCCACAGCGCCTCAGCTCCTCAGAACGGCCCCGGTTTGCTTCTCAACTTGCCAGGCTGAAAGCCTTTATGGCCAATGGTTTAACCGGAATTGATTTTATGCGCTGCTGGCTTTCTTGGAGTATCCTTCCTCTGAGTCTGTGCCCGATTCTGATGTGTAAATATTCTGGTAAACCGGATGATCCTCAACGTTTTTCCAAGGACAAACTTTCTGAATCGGAAGTCATTGAGTCTGCTAAGAAGATGCTCAATGTCTCCTTAGAAGAATGTAGCAAAACCGGATTGGCTCCGTATTATAAGAAGAACAAGCTGCCTGCAGTAAGTCTTACTCTCTTTCATATTTTTGTAATCCGTTCCTTTAAATCGTTCTTTCAATTATCTTTCACCTTTTGATCAGGCTGATGATCCTTTTCGGAAGAGGAAGCCTCAGGAGAAGGCTGGAAAACAGTCATGCCGGAAAACTTACGCTATCAAGAAGAAAAAGGTGGCTACTGGCTCCGGTTCACATGCTGAAGATGATGATCCGGACTCGGAGGTATGAGTTAATCCAGCTATGACTTGTTCACTTCTATCCAGATTTGTGTTAACGATATCTTTTCACAGGATTTGGCGGAAGGAGATAAACCTGCAGAAATTGAGGTAACTATTCTTTCTTCAGATTCAGAACCACCTCCACCAAAAATTCGTCGGACAGTCCGGAAATATCAGTTTTCTCACCCTTATGCTCAATTGGACCCCAATTCTCTTTTGAAGAAACAGCAACATGAAGCCCTTCGCCGGACTACCCGCCATAGCGGCCTTGCAGTTGAATCGTCCGGAATATCTATTACTCCGGCTCGGAGGCGCCGCTCTGAGGTTATACTTTATCCAACTCTTCTTCATCCCAAGGCCGGGCTTATACGCAAACCACTTAAACCGTCTGACCCTAATTATCAGGAGACTCCCTTATCTTCCTCTGGCGAATCTACTGCCACGCAAGTTCCTCCTCTGAAAACTGTCCCTGGGTAAGTCATTTATCTTATCCGGTTTATCTTTGTATTTGCCTTACAGTTCTGACTTCTTTTTTCCAATTTCTTTCAGCAAGCCTAAACCCAGCAAATGGACCAAAGCCGACAAAACGGCCGCTGAAACTGCCACTGATGATCCGGCGGCTGATCCGGACACCACCATCCCTCCGGAGAATGAGCCTACAGTTCCGCTTGAGGATCCTGCTCCCATGGATCACACTTATACCATCGCTCCTGAAAATCCCAATATTGAAAACATCCATGAACCGGCGAGTCCTACTCGGGCCAATCCTCCTCAGACTAACCCGGCTCCTGCTAGCCCGGTTCACACTGCTACTCCTCCACCGGCAACTGCTCCTTCTCCAGAGGTTCAAGTAACTGGTACAGCCTACACCGCTCCTGCTGAGCCCACTATTTTAGCTAAGCACACAGCTAAAGCGGAGAAAATCCATCAATAGAAGGGTAAATGGAGCACGGAGTTGTCTGGTTTCGCCGATCTGAGTGCCCAAGAGCTCTATTCCGGGTATTTGAACCGGCTTCACACCGGCCGGGACTATGAAGCAGGCTTAATCAGCATGATGAAAGAAAAATACGAGGTAACTCCCTTGTCTTTGTTTTACTTTTGTTGTGTTTCTGTCCATACCATGGTAGCCCCCAAGTTCCGGTTTAGCTGCATTTAGAAGGTGAACCGGTACTTCATGTTTGAGCAGATGATCTTACATTAGCCCCCAAGTGCCAGGGGCATAATTTGGTTTATGTGCCTGGGACTTGTTTGATTTTTTCCTTTGATACTTCAACTATCCATTAGCCCCCAAGTGTCAAGTAGACAACTTGTTTGTGTGCTTGAGACTTGTCTTTGAATTGCTACTATTTGACGCTTCAAATGCCCATTAGCCCCCAAGTGTCAAGTGGATAACTTGGTTATGTGCTTGAGACTTGCCTGATTTTTACCTTTATTCCACTTGATTTTTCTTGCAGGCTGATTTGAACCGGCGGGCTGAAGAAATTACTGAACTCCGGAACAGACTTGCCGAAACTGAATCTGCTGCTGCTAAGGCCAAGAAAGATTTAGCGGTGAGTTTAACTACCGCTGAACAGCTGAAGAAGTTTTTTGAAGAGGAGCGGACAGCCTTTGAAGTACAAAAGAAGGATCTGGAAAAAAGGGCAAAGGACGCTGAGGAAGCCCTTAATCTGGTGACTGAAGAGTTAACCGATTTAAAGCGGCAAATAGAACTGATGACTTCTGCTGTCTTCGGTAAGTACTTAATCTGTATTCCTGCTTTCATCCTTGCAATCTTTAATCCGTTCCGGTTTAACTGTGATAATCATATGCAGGGCGCCGTGTCACCCATCTTGGGGATGATTTACGGAAGAACCTCAAGGCGTCTTATACTCTGGTCGAGCAGCTGTATTCCAGCGCTCAAAGGATCATAATCGCAATGTCCTTCAATAAACCGACCCCCACTACCATCCAAGGCACTTTAGAGAAACTTTCTGTCTTGCCTGCACGCTTAGAGGAAACGAAGAAATCTGCCGCTCGAGCCGGTTCTCTCATGGCGCTCACCAGAGCCAAAGCGTGGGTTCCAGATTTTGATCCGGAAGAAGCCTTGAACGGGTATCCCGGTACTAAAGAAGACGGATCAGCTTTCACTGCCAAGGATCTTCATGCTTTGACCAATGAGATGCGTCCTCTCGCTAGCAAGCTTGCTGCCGAATCAGATTTCTCCAGGTATCATCCGGGATATGATTTACAGAACGAGCGGGTGGATCGGCCGGTTTATGATACCGTGAATCTAATCCCACGAGTGCGCCCTCATACTTTCGCCCCAGATATTGATCCATCTGAACTTATCACGGAAGAGATGTACTTCCGCGCTTTAACGAAAATTGATTGGTGCGTCCCTAACTTCCAGCCGCTTCAAGAAGAGGAAGAGACTCCGGAACAAGTTGATCCCCAGCCATCGCAGCAGGAGGAGGCGTAGGCCATAGTGTATCTTTGTAGTTGCAGTCTCATTTTGCTGGACAGTCTTTAATCCGTTCAGGCTTGCTATGCCTTGTAATAGGATAGCATAAAACATTGTTTCGTCTTGATCCGGATGTTCCAACTTTTTACTGTAACGTTGCCAATTTAAATCTGGTCTGATATGGTTTATCCTGCATATTATCTGTTTCTGCATAGATAACACTGAAAATATGTCCTAGCGGTTTACAGCTGGACCAATTAAATTGCTCACACAACAAACAAGTGTTTGTTTGTACCAGAAATAACTTTATACCTGCCATCAAGTATGCTTGATATTCTTAATCCGGCGAAATTTGCAATTTTTCTGAGGGAGCCTTTGATAGACCCAATAATAATTTCCGGGTTTTATAGAAGCGACCGGTTTAGATCATGCTGGCGCTTTTTCCAGACTTTTGAAGATACGTGGTCAACTCTGGAGTTGTCCTACTCCGGATTAAAGAACCATAGAACACAAATACCAAAAATGCAAGTTTGCAAATAAAACCATGTAGTCGAGGCTTTTTGCGAGCTGCCAGGCTCAAAGCAAGGTTCAGCCAATCAATGGATTCGGGTACAATCCATTGGGCCTTATGGTTCGGATATGACCATAGGATCCGGATACAACCAACAGGGGTTTAAGCTAGGATTCGGGTACAATCCCGCCCCCTGCTGGCCATATAAAACTTAGCCAATCAATGGATTCGGATACGATCCATTGGGCTTATGCCATGTCCTCTTTGGTTCGGATACGACCTATGTTTGTACAGAATGGCATTATTAGGTTTGGGTATGTTCTCTTTGGTTCGAATACGACCTATGTTTGAACAGGAATCCCTTCAGTAAGTTTGGGTATGTTCTCTTTGGTTCGAATACGACCTATGTTTGAACAGGAATCCCTTCAGTAAGTTTGGCTATGTTCTCTTTGGTTCGAATATGACCTATGTTTGAACAGGAAGCCCTTCAGTAAGTTTGGGTATGTTCTCTTTGGTTCGAATACGACCTATGTTTGAACAGGAAGCCCTTCAGTGGGTTTGGCTATGTTCTCTTTGGTTCGAATACGACCTATGTTTGACAGGAAGCCCTTCAGTGGGTTTGGCTATGTTCTCTTTGGTTCGAATACAACCTATGTTTGAACAGGAAGCCCTTCAGTGAGTTACTGCTCTAGAGTGCATATGCCCTGCACAACCAGTTAAACCGATCAAAATATTTGAAATATGACATATGATAAGAAATGTATGGTTATCACCATAAGACACTTGTATTGGAAAAAAGGTTGAGCCCCCGGTTTACCGAGGTTGCCGGTTTATTCATTAATCATAATATATATATATATATAGGATACAGTAGAGCTCATGGCTCAGGTATAGTAGGGCCGCAAGAGGGCGATGTTCCACGGCCTCTTTGTCTCTTCTTTCGATGTCCGTGAGTCTTTGTGTTCTCGAACATCCACCAGATAATATGAACCGTTGTGCAGATTCTTGTTGACCACAAAGGGCCCTTCCCAAGGCGGGGATAGCTTGTGCATATCTGTTTGATCTTGAATAAGCCGGAGTACCAAATCTCCCTCCTGGAACGTCCTGGTCTTGATCCGGCGGCTGTGATATATGCGCAAGTCTTGTTGATAAATTGCAGACCGTGCCGCTGCTATATCACGTTCTTCATCCAGCCGGTCCAAACTGTCTTGCCTCGCCTGCTCATTAGCCGCTTCAACATAGGCCGTTACCCGTGGCGAATCATGACGGATATCACTTGGAAGGACTGCTTCAGCACCATACACCATAAAGAAAGGTGTATAACCTGTGGACCAGTTTGGTCTAGTATTGATACTCCAAAGGACAGAAGGTAACTCCTCAACCCAGCACCCTGGTGTTCCTTGCAAGGGAGTCATAAGTCGGGGCTTGATACCTCGCAAAATCTCCTAATTTGCTCTTTCAGCCTGACCATTGGATTGAGGGTGGGCTACAGAAGACACATCTAGGCGAATATGTTCCCGTTGACAAAATTCTTCCATCTCTCCTTTAGATAAATTGGTGCCGTTATCTGTGATGATACTGTGTGGAAAACCAAACCGGAAGATTACCTTTTTGATAAATTTAACCGTTGTTGCCACATCACACTTGCTCACAGGCTCTGCCTCAATCCACTTCGTAAATTTATCCACAGCCACTAGTAGATGAGTTTTCTAATCTTGGGATCGTTTGAAAGGCCCAACCATATCAAGCCCCCAAGTCACAAACGGCCAGGTTATTGGTATCATCCGGAGCTCCTGTGCCGGAACAAGAGCACGTCGTGAAAACTTCTGACAAGCATCACACTTCCGGACTAGATCCGCCGCATCAGCATGGGCTGTCAACCAATAGAACCCATGTCGAAAAGCTTTAGCCACCAAGGATTTTGAACCGGCATGATGGCCACAATCCCCTTCATGGATCTCTCGAAGAATATCACAACCTTCCTCAGCTGACACACATCGCTGAAACGCTCCAGAAACGCTGCGATGATGAAGTTCTCCGTTTGCAATTGTCATGGACTTAGAGCGCCGGATTATCTGTCTTGCTTCGATCTCGTCGTCCGGCAGCTCTCCTCGGCTTAGATACGCCAAATAGGGCAGCGTCCAATCCGGAATAACGTGAAGTGCCGCAACTAGCTGTGCCTCCGGATCGGGAACAGCCAGGTCTTCCTCTGATGGTACTTGAACCGATGGACTATGCAGCTCATCCAAAAAAGTATTCGGTGGTACCGGTTTACGTTGAGAACCCAGCCGGCTCAGAGCATCGGCCGCTTCATTCCTTCGCCGGTCTATGTGATCCACCTGGTATCCTTTGAAATATCCTGCAACTGCTTCAACTTCTCGTCTGTAAGCTGCCATGAGAGGATCTCTTGAGTCCCACTTACCGGATACTTGTTGCGCCACTAGATCCGAATCGCCAAAGCACTTGACCCGGCTCAAGTTCATTTCCTTGGCCATCCGTAAGCCATGAAGCAATGCCTCATACTCTGCTGCATTATTGGTACAAGGAAAAAATAGACGGAGGACGTAACAAAACTTGTCTCCACGCGGGGAAGTTAAAACAACTCCAGCCCCCGAGCCTTCTAATTGCCTTGAACCGTCAAAGTGAATCGTCCAGTATGTAAGATCCGGCTTCTCCTCCGGTGTTTGTAGTTCTGTCCAATCATTGATGAAATCCACCAGCGCTTGAGATTTGATTGCAGTACAGGGCACATATTTCAACTCATGTGGGCTAAGCTCGATGGCCCACTTCGCTACTCTGCCAGTAGCTTCCCTGTTCTAGATTATATCTCCCAACGGTACAGAACTAACAACAGTTATTGGGTGGCCTTGGAAATAATGCTTCAATTTCCGGTTTGCCATGAACACTCCATATACCAACTTCTGCCAATGTGGGTACCTTTGCTTGGACTCAATGAGAACTTCACTGACGTAATATACTGGATGCTGAACCGGGTATTCCTTCCCTACTTCCTTGCGCTCAACCACGATTGCCACGCTGACTAGCCGTGCATTAGCGGCAACGTATAACAACAACGGCTCATTATCAACAGGGGCAGCCAGGACCGGCGGCTTTGCCAGCTGCCGCTTCAAATCCTCAAACGCAACGTTCGCCTCATCACTCCATATAAATCGATCCGTCTTTTTCAACATCTCATAAAGTGGAATCGCCTTCTCCTCCAAGCGGCTGATGAACCGGCTCAAGGCTGTGATCCGGCCGGCGATACGTTGAACATCATTGATGCAAGCCGGTTTAGTCAAAGATGTAATTGCCTTGATCTTCTCTGGATTAGCTTCTATTCCTCTGTTTGACACCAAGAACCCAAGGAGCTTGCCCGCTGGAACACGAAAAGCACACTTCTCCGGATTAAGCATCATTTTATAGGCCCGAAGATTGTCAAAGGTCTCCTTAAGGTCGTCTATCATCGTTTCCTCCTTCCTTGACTTAACCACAATGTCATCCACATAGGCATGAACATTCCTCCCTATCTGCCCCTTAAGACAATTCTGCACGCAACGCTGATAGGTTGCTTGAGCACTCTTGAGCCCAAAGGGCATAGAAACATAGCAAAAAGCCCCAAAAGATGTTATGAAAGACGTCTTCTCCTGATCTTTAACTGGCATCTTAATCTGGTGATACCCTGAATATGCATCCAAAAAACTTAGCCGCTCACATCCCGCTGTAGCATCGATGATCTGATCAATGCGAGGGAGAGCAAAAGGATCAGTCGGACAAGCTTTGTTTAGGTCCGTGTAATCCACACACATTCTCCACTTTCCATTTTTCTTTAACACCAGTACCGGATTAGCCAACCACTCCGGGTGAAAAACTTCAACTATGAACCCTGCGGCCAAAAGCCTGGCCACTTCTTCACCTATAGCCTTGCGTCTTTCTTCATTGAAGCGGCGCAAATACTGCTTGACCGGTTTAAACTTCGGATCAATATTAAGACTGTGCTCAGCGAGTTCACTCGGTATACCTGGCATGTCAGAAGGTTTCCATGCAAAGATATCCCGGTTCTCACGGATGAACTCGATGAGCGCGCTTTCCTATTTGGGATCAAGGTTAGCACTGATAGTGAACTATTTGGATGAAATGCCTGGCACAAAGTCAACTTGCTTGGTCTCCTCTGCTGACTTAAACTTTAACGCCGGATCATGCTCCGTAGCTGGATTCTTCAACGGGGACATATCTGCCGGATCAACATTGTCTTTGTAAAAATTCAACTCCTCCGTAGCACACACTGCCTCCGCGTAGGCAGCGTCTCCTTCCTCACACTCCAATGCAATCTTGCGACTTCCATGAACCGTGATTGTTCCTTTGTGACCCGGCATCTTGAGCTGTAGATAAACATAACACGGCCTGGCCATAAATTTGGCATAAACCGTCCTCCCGAATAGAGCATGATAAGGGCTCCGGATCTTGACGACTTCAAAGGTTATCATCTCTGACATGGAATCCTGTTCATCTCCAAATGTAACTTCTAGATCAATTTTCCCAACTGGGTAAGGTGATTTACCTGGCACCACTCCATGAAACGCCGTGTTTGATTGTCTTAGCTTTTTATCCGTCAGCCCCATGCGACGGAAAGTCTCATAATACAAGATATTGATGCTACTGCCGCCGTCCATGAGGACTTTGGTGAACTTGTAGCCACCCACCTGTGGTGCTACTACCAAGGCCAAGTGGCCCGGATTATCAACTCGTAGCGGGTGATCCTCCCTGCTCCACACAATGGGCTGCTCTGACCAGCGCAGGAATTGCGGCGTCGCCGGTTCAACCGCGTGAACCACCCGCTTCAAAACTTTTTGATCTCGTTTACACAAACTCGTGGTGAACACATGATACTGCCCACTACTCAACTCCTTCGGATTACTCTGATATCCGGATTGCTGCTGCTGTTGCTGACGCTGCTGATTACCTTGGTTATTGTGATTACCCTGGCCCTGCTGTTGGTTGTTTTGGTTATTGTAACCACCTTGACCATGCTGCTGATTGCCTTGGTTATTATAGCCGCCTTGACCATATTAGTTATTGCCTCGGTTATTATAACCACTATTGTTGCCACGATATCCTGATCCGGAACTGTTCCCCTGGTGACCCGGACCATAAAATCTCGGGCCTGAACCGCCGCCTGGAGGCCCGTTGTTGGAGTTGAACCGGCTCATTACGGCTTCCATCATGTTCTTGCATTCTCCTATAGTGTGTTTTGCTGGACGTTCCCTTGAGCCGTGTTTCGGACAAGGCTCATTTTCGGTCCCTCCGCCGGTTTGCAGACGTGGCTTACCCTTATTGCGCTGAAAACCCCCCTGAACTTGGGTATTGGCCACAAAATCGAAGCCACCCTCCGCTTTTCGCTTGCCTAAAAAGCTTGTACCAGCCGGGTTAACCTGCGCCGGTTTACCAGGTTTATTGGCTTTTCCAGCTTTGTCTCCCTCCGCTTCTGGATACTTAGTGTTGTCGGAGTCCCCGTACTTCACCAGAGCGCTCATGAGAGTTCCCATGTCATTACAATCCCGTTTAAGCCGTCCCAGTTTTAACTTTAGAGACTCAAATCGGCAATTGTTTTCCAGTGTCACTATTGCCGTACTGGGATTGATACCATTCGAAGAGTGCAAGATTTCTGATACTCCCCGCACCCATGCACTTGTAGACTCTTGTTCTTCTTGTATACAGGCTGCTAGATGTACCACTGACATCGGCTGCTTGCACGTATCCTTGAAGTTTTTGATAAACTGGCGACGTAACTCTCCCCACGATCCGATAGAATTAGGGGGTAAACCCTTTAGCCAGGTCCGGGCTGTACCTTCAAGCATCATGGTAAAGTATTTCGCACAAGCCGCTTCATCCACGTCCAGCATCTTCATGGCCATCTCGTAACTCTCAACCCAAGCTTCTGGAGCCAAATCTGCTGTGTAATTAGGCACCTTACGTGGACCTTTAAAATCCTTGGACAGCTTCATGCTCTGTAAAGCGGGGATAAGACATTGCACCCCAAAGGAACTCGTTGCAACTCCTGTCTCTGCTGTGGTTGTGTGAACCGGCGTCGCTTGACGGATCTCCTCACGGGCCACCGATCTAACCCGATTTGCATCCTGAGCTTCTGCATCCGTGCCTGCCGGATTATTTTGTCTGTGACGGTGTCGCCTGTGTTCACTACTAGACACTTCTGGTTCCTCCCAATGCCTAGTGTAACTCCGGCTGTGGCGTGGTGTTGAATGGAGCCTCTCCCTGCTATAAGAATATGCTTGCTATTGTGTTAATGCCGTGTTAAGAAGATCCTTGACCCTGCGTGCCTCCAACGCCATGGGGGATGTCCCCTCAATGGGTAAAGTGGCCAGGCGTGAAGCGGCAGCAACAATATTGTCCAAAGGATTTGAGTAATGACCCGGAGGGGTAGGAACGTGATGCATGGATATGACCCGCCGATCTTGCTCCGCAGTGGGCTGCTGAACCGGCTCATCCCTAGCCGGGGCTGCCCTCCGGTTTGCCGCCGGTTCATTGCTGGTTCCCGCTCCTGGTGTCCTGAAAAGATTCGTCGCCTCGTAAACCGGCGGTAGACGAGACTGGTACTTCCGACTCCTTACTCCATGTACAGAGGCCTGTTCCATCCTCAACTGAAAAGTCTGAGCCTCCAGCTCTGCTTGTCTCATCGCTATCATAGCTTTCTCTGCTTTCAGATCTTCTCTTGCTTGCTCAATCCGGCCTTTCAGTTGAAGTAGTTCTGCATTGTGTTGCGCCTTGTCTGCTGGAGCCACCTCTGCCATGGCTCGGGTTGTAAACTCCTCGACTAAGGTGGATAGAGCTTCAGAGGGCGAGAGGGCTTGGCCGCTCCCCCCTACACCAGCGTATGCTGTCATCGCCCCGTTCACCGTGAACTGCTGCGTAGGTTGTGAACCGGCCATAAAGACAGCCACTAGGTTTGGCGGATCAAAGGGGTCCGGAATACTGTCTCCATCGGACATACCCTCAGACCGGCCGTCCCGCAACTCATACAAAGACTCAGTCTCTCCGGATGAAGATTCATCATCGGAATAGATAACTGTCTCGCCACCGGAATCCGATCCGTCCTCGGCTTGAACCCCGTGAATTGCTCCAACGAAAACGCGCTTCATGGCAGGCTGAATCCGGGCCGATCTCGCACGCTGAGCCGGCTCGACGATGTTGGGGATAACGTCCGGCTCAGGCCCCGGTTCACCAATCTTGCCGATGAAGACGTGGATGACGCCGAAGGGAACCCGGTACCCGTATTCAATTGAATCAGCCTCCGGTCCCCAACTTGCGTCGTCGATGTAGATCCGGCCGCGGCAACTCTTTGTCATCCGGCCGACCGCGTAACCCTTGAGCCCTTCAAAGCTGCCCTTCAAGAACTCGAAACCATCGTGCGGAGGCCCCACGATGGGCGCCAACTGTCGTGGAATTAACACGGCAGATGTCCGGTTTAACGGACTTAGTGATGGAACCATCGCACAGGTTAGCTTGAAGGGGTTAAAAGCACAAAGGACACAGAGGGTTTATACTAGTTCGGCCCCTTCGATGAAGGTAAAAGCCTACGTCTAGTTTGGTTTGGTATTGCTTGGGTGTCGATAAACAGGGAGCGGATTGCTTGCCTGTGTCTCGACGGGTTGTTTCTTGTCCCCTGAACCGTCGCCGGGTCGTCCCTTTATATAGAGGCGACGCCCGGTCTGGTTTACAGAGTCCCGAGGACGGCTCATACTTGTGTCCGCCTCGGTCTCTGTTCTTTCTTCCTTGTCTCTCAAGTTACATGATTAGGCAGTTTACAAATCGTAACTCTACACATGGGCCTTAAGCCTTCATGGGCCGTAACCTCTACTGGATATTTACAAGTATATAACTAAACTACCATAATCCGGTTTACACTAGCCGGTTTATACCTGGTAGTAATATCCCTGACAAGAAGCATGTGAACTCCGTTTTCGATGAACTCAAGATTGTCATGAAAATGACCATAAGATCAAATCTCACAAGGATAAGAACCAAACAAGAACCAATAAAGATGATGCAAGCATGCAATGGTTTGAGCTCTCTACGAACGATACGATCAAGCTACTCATTGAGAGCCCCCCTTGATAGTACGGCAATCGATCCTATAACCCGGTCTCCCAACTACCACCATGAGACCGGTAAAATAGAAAACCTATCAAGGTCAAACCTTTGCCTTGCACAAAGTCCAGTTGAGCTAGATGTAGACGATCTTGACTTCCTCAAGTTGGACCACCTTTCTTGATTGTGTTGGCTCGGTGAAGACTAGTAGATTGCTCCCCCATACTCCACTATGGGTGAGCCACTCTTTGGCATATCTTCACAAGTCCATTGTCACCACAATGGACGGCAAGCTTCAAGAACTTGATCTCCTCGTGATGCATCACTTCAGCATGCACACCACAACCTAACCCCACAAAGAACTCTCACGAAGACCATGGGTTAGTACACAAAGCGTAATTGACAATGCTTACCATACCATGGGATCACTTGATCCCTCTCGGTACATCTTTTATGATTTGTGTGTTAATAAACTCGATTCACTCTTTGACTTAGTCTTGATCAACCTTGAATCTTTCCAACTCTCTTCATTTGGATGATGTCTTGAAGGTAAACATGAATGATAACACACTCTTCTTCTTCAATACATGCTTGTAATAAGCTCAATACTCACAAGATCAATCTTTGGATAATTCCTTAATAGCACATTTGTCATCACAAACTCTCCTTGAAACCAACACATGGACTCCACGAAAAGCCTATGGACAAACCCTTCAAATATAACTCAAGGCAACCATTAGTCCATAGAGATTGTCATCAATTACCAAACCAAACATGGGGGTGCCGCATGTTCTTTCACACGGATCGAAGCCACTCCCTCCAGTGTACTGAGATGCATCCTCTAGGTGCCACTAGTTGGCGAGCTCATCCAGCTCCCACCCATAAACAGATTGACGGGAAGGATCAAGGGGTGGTTCTGGCTTAGGTTCTGAAGCTTGTGCCTAGCCTTGGTACTTGTAGAAGGCATCTGATGTAATGAGATACTTGCCTATGGACAGATCAAACAAAGATGGTGCACGCAAGGTAACAATTTCACAATATATTTCATCAAACCTTACTTTATAATTAAGCTGCATATTCTTGTCTTTAACAATAAAATCATGAGCTACCATGCTCTTGTAATCTAGATAAATAGGGGAAAGCAAATTTTCTTCCTTCTCATGATGCCTAATAGGTATATTAAAATATTCAGCAAGGCGAGAAGCAAAGATGCCTCCAAAGACGGGCCCCTTTGAGCGGTTCAGACTCAATAGTTTGGCAACGACGGCGCCCAAGCTAAAAGTTGTGTCTCTAAACATAGCATGGCGTAAAATGATAATATCAGGGGCACTGAGATTTGCACTGTTCCCACGACCAATTAAACATCTACTAGCGAATAAAGCAAAGTAGCGTAGAATAGGGAAGTGTACACCAGTGATTCTTGCCCCTGAAACTTGTCTAGTTTCTCCTACAGCTATCATATCAATAAACCCTTCAACGTCTTCACGACGTGGTTCATCAAGTCTACCTCCGAAGGGTACTTTGCATATTTCACAAAAATCTAAAAGTGATATCTCCTTAACCACATCATATAAGCGAAACTCCACCGTAGGTGCTGTTTTCCTAGAATGAAAATGAAAGCTTTGCGTGAAAATATTGGTGAGTAAGAGATACCGCTCTTTCTGGTCGTTGAGGAAGTCGGTGAGGCCTGCATTATTCGCCAACCAATAAAAGTCTTCGTAAATACCGGTGAACATCATGAAATTATTACAAGGCCATTCGCACGGTCAAACTTCCGCCATACGAGGATGATTATACTTGGGCTTCTTATTTTCTTCTTTCTTCTTCTCCTCTGAGCTCTTGCTGGAGGAGCCCCTCAATAATCTTTTTAACATTTTTCCTTTTTCTCAATGGGGATATGTATGTCCCCAACAATAAGAATGTCATATGCCTTCTTGATAGTAGGAATAGGAAACTCAAAACCCAATAGTAATAGTTGAAGTTTTTCCAATATAATTGATACTGTGGATCTGAGGTTGTTTCCTCGGAAAGTGTACCGTATGCTCATTACCATTGACATGAAAAGTGACATTGCCTTTGTTGCAATCAATAACAGCCCCTGCAGTATTCAAAAAAGGTCTTCCAAGAATAATAGACATACTATCGTCCTCGGAAATATCAAGGATAACAAAGTCTGTTAGAATAGTAACATTTGCAACTACAACAGGCACATCCTCACAAATACCGACAGGTATAGCAGTTGATTTATTGGCCATTTGCAAAGATATTTCAGTAGGTCTCAACTTACTCAAGTCAAGTCTACGATATAAACAGAGAGGCATAACACTAACACCAGCTCCAAGATCACACAAAGCAGTTTTAACATAGTTTCTCTTAATGGAGCAAGGTATAGTAGGTACTCCTAGATCTCCTAATTTCTTAGGCATTCCACCCTCAAAAGTGTAATTGCCAAGCATGGTGGAGATTTCTACATCAGGTATATTTCTTTTGTTGGTAATAATATCTTTCATATACTTAGCATAAGGATTTGTTTTAAGCACATCAGTCAAACACATACGCAAAAACATAGGTCTAATCATTTCAGCGAAGCGCTCAAAATCCTCATCATCCTTTTTCTTGGATGGTTTCGGAGGAAAAGGCATGGGTTTCTGAACCCATGGTTCTCTTTCCCTACCGTGCTTCCTAGCAACAAAGTCTCTCTTATCATAACGTTGATTCTTGGATTGTGGGTTATCAAGATCAACAACGGGTTCAATCTCTACATCATTATCATTGCTAGGTTGAGCATCATCATGAACATCATTATTAATATTATCACTAGGTTCATGTTCATTACCAGATTGTGTCTCAGCATCAGAAACAGATATATCATTGGGATTCTCAGGTGGGTGAGCTACAGGTTCACTAGAAGCATGCAAAGACCTATCATTTTTCTTTTTCTTCTTCTTAGAAGAACTAGGTGCATCTAAATTAGCTCTCTGAGAATCTTGCTCAATTCTCTTAGGATGGCCTTCAGGTTAGAGAGGTTCCTGAGTCATTCTACCACCTCTAGTCACAACTCTAATGGCATTATCATTATTCTTACTATTTAATTCATTGAGCAAATCATTCTGAGCTTTAAGTACTTGTTCTACTTGAGTGATGACCATGGAAGCATGTTTACTAATAAGTTTCAGTTCACCTTTAGCACTAGACAGATAATCACTCAAGCGCTCAATCATATAAGCATTGTGTTGTAGTTGTCTACCAACATAAGCATTGAAGTTTTCTTGTTTCACAATGAAATTGTCAAACTCATCTAAGCATTGGCAAGCAGACTTATAACGAGGGATATCACCTTCATCAAATCTATAAAGAGAATTTACCTTTACTGCCTGTGGCGGGTTATCAAGACCATGTATTTCTTCAATAGGCGGTAAATTCTTAACATCTTCAGCTTTAATACCTTTTTATTTCATAGATTTCTTTGCCTCTTGCATATCTTCAGGACTGAGAAATAGAACACCTCTTTTCTTCGGGGTTGGCATAGGGGCTGGTTCACGAAGTGTCCAATTATTTTCATTGGCTAGCATATTATTCAATAGTAATTCAGCTTGTTCCACTGTTCTTTGCCTGAAAATATAACCAGCACAACTATCCAGGTGGTCTCTGGAAGCATCTGTTAGTCCATTATAAAAGACATCAAGTATATCATGCATCTCAAGAGGATGATCAGGCAAAGCATTATGTAACTAGAGAAGCCTCCCCCAAGCTTGTGGGAGACTCTCTTCTTCAGTTTGAGCAAAGTTATATATTTACCGTAAGGCAGCTTGTTTCTTATGAGCGGGATAATATTTAGCAGAGAAGTAATACATCATATCCTGGGGACTACGCACACAACCAGGATCAAGAGAATTAAACCAAGTCTTAGCATCACCCTTTAACGAGAACGGAAATAACTTAAGGATATAGTAGTAGCGAATATTTTCATCATTGGTAAACAAGGTGGCTATATCATTCAACTTAGTAAGATGTGCCACAACAGTTTCAGACTCATAGCCATGGAAAGGATTAGATTCAACCAAAGTAATTAACGCAGGATCAACAGAGAATCCATAATCCTTATCAATACACATATAGGTGAAGTAGCAAAAGCAGGGTCATGTTTCATTCTAGCATTCAAGGACTTCTCTTTCAGCTTAGCTAATAATTTCTTAAGATCATATCTATCATCGCAAGCAAGAAAGTCTCTAGCAGTTTCTTCATCCATAACATAACCCTCAGGCACAACAGGCAATTCATATCTATTGGGAGTAGTTTCATCATCACTTTCATAAATATCATCAACATTTGCACTCTCCCTAACCTTAGCAATTTGTTCATCTAGAAATTCACCTAGTGGCACAGTATCACGCATAGAGGTAGTTTCATCATACATAGCAGAAGTAGCATCATCAAGAACATACGACATATCAGATTCAATAGCAGGAGTAGGTGTCGCAAGTTTACTCATAATAGAAGGAGAATCAAGTGCAGAGCTAGATGGCAATTCCTTACCTCCCCTCTAGTTGAGGGTAAGATCTTGGTTTTTGAGTCCTTCAAATTCTTCATAGTGATCCGCAGATATAAATCCCAAGTGACTTAAAGAATAGAGCTATGCTCCCCAGCAATGGCGCCATAAGATAGTCTTGATAACCGACAAGTATAGGGGATCGCACCGGTTTTCGAGGGTAAAGTATTAAACCCAAATTTGTTGATTCGACACAAGAGGAGCCAAAGAATACTCTTAAGTATTTGCATCTGAGTTGTCAATTCAACCACACCTGGAAACTTAGTATCTGCAGCAAGATAGTTTAGTAGCAAAGTAATATGATAGTGGCGGTAGCAGCAATAAATGTAAAGATAGTGTTTTTGTAGTTTTTGTAATAGTAGCAACGGAAAAGTAAATAAGCGACAAGCAATATAGGTAAAGCTCGTAGGCATTGGATCAGTGATGGGAAATTACGTCGGATGCAATTCATCATGTAGAAGTTATAACCTAGGGTGACACAGAACTAGCTCCAGTTCATCAATGCAATGTAGGCATGTATTCCGAATATAGTCATACGTGCTTATGGAAAAGAACTTGCATGACATCTTTTGTCCTACCCTCCCGTGGCAGTGGGGTCCTATTGGGAACTAAGGGATATTAAGGCCTCCTTTTAATAGAGTACCGGACCAAAGAATTAACACATAGTGAATACATGAACTCCTCAAACTATGGTCATCACCGGGAGTGGTCCCGATTATTGTCACTTCGGGGTTGCCGGATCATAACACATAGTAGGTGACTATATACTTGCAAGATAGGATCAAGAACACACATATATTCATGAAAACATAATAGGTTCAGATCTGATATCATGGCACTTGGGCTCTAGTGACAAGCATTAAGCATAGCCAAGTCATAGCAACATCAATCTCAGAACATAGTGGATACTAGGGATCAAACCCTAACAAAACTAACTCGATTACATGATAGATCCCATCCAACCCATCACCGTCCAACAAGCCTATGATGGAATTACTCACACACGGCGGTGAGCATCATGGAATTTGTGATGGGGGAAGGTTGATGATGATGATGGCGATGATCTCCACTCTCCGGAGCCTCGAACGGACTCCAGATTAGCCCTCCCAAGAGAGATTAGGGCTTGGCGGCGGCTCCGTCTCGTGAAACGTGATAATTCCTTCTCCCTTATTTTTTTCTCCCTGAAACGGAAGATATAGGATCTGGGGATACGTCGGTGGAGCACCAGGGGGGCCACGAGGCGGGGGGGCGCGCCCCCACCCTCGTGGGCTGGCCCAAGCCCCCCTGGTGTGGATCTTTGTGCAGGTATTTTTTATATTTTCCAAAATAATTCTCCGTTGATTTTCACGCGATTCCGAGAACTTTTTATTTCTGCACAAAAACAACATCATGGCAATTCTGCTGAAAATAGCGTCAGTCCGGGTTAGTTCCATTCAAATCATGCAAGTTAGAGTCCAAAACAAGGGCAAAAGGGTTTGGAAAAGTAGATACGTTGGAGACGTATCAAGGCCCAAAAAATAGGAAAAGAAAAAGGGACAATTGCTACTATCTTTTTCTACACTTGTGCTTCAAAGTAGCACCATGTTCTTCATGATAGAGAGTCTCATGTTTAGTCACTTTCATATACTAATGGGAATTTTCATTATAGAACTTGGCTTGTATATTCCGACGATGGGCTTCGTCAAATGCCCTAGGTCTTCGTGAGCAAGCAAGTTGGATGCACACCCACTTAATTTCTTTTGTTGAGCTTTCATACATCTTTAGCTCTAGTGCATCCGTTGCATGGCAATCCCTACTCCCTCACATTGATATCTATTGATGGGCATCTCCATAGCCAGTTTGATGCGGAGCATCCCGAGGTCATCCCTATGGACATACCGTCCACTCATCAAGTTCCCAAAGGACCAATGGCACGAGCCCGTACAAGAGCTCTCGAAGGCGAGGTGAACTCGATCCTTTACCAATTTCCTCTCGACTCACATGGAACATGCCTTCTACCCTCATCAGAAACTCTATGCATACTCAGGTACTTGAATGAAGGCTACGGGACAGCCCTGCACAATGGACAAGACGGCGAGATTGATAAGTACTTGGAACAAGAAGAAGGACGGCTGAAGACTCTGCAGGCTCCGGACGTCCGACCTCTACCGGACGACCGGACACTCCCAGGCATCGGACGTCCGACGTTCACCGGACGACCGGCGACTTCCGGACGACCGGAGGCCACCGGACGTCCGTGACACCCTTCACAGAACCGAAATCGCGGAAAATACCGGAAATCCGAGAGTTATCGGACGTCCGGCCTTTCACGAGCGACCGGACGTCCGGTAACTCTCGGACGTCTGACCCGACGGCGTCACCCCGTGTAATATATACTCGTTGACTTCCATCCTTTCGAGGGAGCTTTTTGGATAGCTCATCATAGACCTTAATGGTTCCTCTCCTACGAGACCGCGGCCTCTTCGGAGAAGATCCACCTCGGATTCAAGACCTCCTTCGTGGAGAAGATCCCAAGGGATAATCCAAGACCTCTTCCGGGAGAAGACTATCTTTGTACCACCGTTGTTGACTATGGATCATGTGTCTTGATATGTATCGTGAATCTAGCACTTGTGTGACCGTATTTGTGTTGATTTGAGTGTTTTCTCTCGTGTTTTCCTCCGTGATTTCCTTGTGTTCTCCGTGTTCATCGTGGGATACCCTCCTTTTCGTGAAAGATCTGCCGATTAGGGTTCCACCCTACATCACAGTTGATACGCCTAGTCGATGTGAGACTATCTCCCTCCTTTTTGTCTTCTCCACAACCACCTCTCTATTCCACATAGTGCTATGTCCATGGCTCACGCTCATGTATTGCGTGAAAGTTGAAAGGTTTGAAAGAATAGAGTATGAAAACAAGTGTTTGGCTGAAACCGGGGTTGTGCATGATATGAATATTTTGTGTGATGAAGAGGGAGCATAGCCAGACTATATGATTTTGTAGGGATAACTTTCTTTAGCCATAGTATTTTGAGAAGACATGATTGCTTTGTTAGTATGCTTGAAGTATTATTATTTCTTATGTCAATATAGACTTTTGTCTTGAATCTTTTAGATTTGAACATTCATGCCAAAATTAAGAGAATTACATTGAAAACTATGTTGGTTAGCATTCCACATCAAAAATTCTGTTTTTATCATTTACCTACTCGAGGACGAGCAGGGATTAAGCTTGGGGATGCTTGATACGTCTCCGACGTATCTATAATTTTTGATTGTTCCATGCTATTATTTATGATGTTTTGGATGTTTAATGGGCTTTGTTATACACTTTTATATTATTTTTGGGACTAACCTACTAACCCAAAGGCCCAGTCCAGATTGCTGTTTTTTGCCTATTTCACGGTTTTACAGAAAAGGAATATCAAACGGAGTCCAAACGGAATGAAACCTTCGGGAGAGATATTTTTGGAGCAAAATACGCACGGGAGACTTGAGAACCACGGGGTAGGGCTGATGTGGCGTCCACGAGGGTGGGGGGCACGCGCCCCTATAGGGCGCGCCCCCTACCTCGTGGGCACCCTGTCTAGCCCCTGGTGCCCTCCTTCCTCCTACGTACCCCGAAACCATCTAAACAACAGAGAAAACCCTAGTTCCACCGCTGCAACCTTCTGTTCCCATGAGATCCCATATTGGGGCCTGTTCGGAGCTCCGCCGGAGGGGGGA
>LR738715.1:641894398-641955479 GCA_902687465.1 Secale cereale
CTAACCTACTAACCCAAAGGCCCAGTCCAGATTGCTGTTTTTTGCCTATTTCACGGTTTTACAGAAAAGGAATATCAAACGGAGTCCAAACGGAATGAAACCTTCGGGAGAGATATTTTTGGAGCAAAATACGCACGGGAGACTTGAGAACCACGGGGTAGGGCTGATGTGGCGTCCACGAGGGTGGGGGGGCACGCGCCCCTATAGGGCGCGCCCCCTACCTCGTGGGCACCCTGTCTAGCCCCTGGTGCCCTCCTTCCTCCTACGTACCCCGAAACCATCTAAACAACAGAGAAAACCCTAGTTCCACCGCTGCAACCTTCTGTTCCCATGAGATCCCATATTGGGGCCTGTTCGGAGCTCCGCCGGAGGGGGGATCTACCATGGAGTGCTTCTACATCATCATCATCGCCTCACCATGAGTTGTGAGTAGTTTACCACAGACCTTCGGGTCCATAGCTAGTATCTAGATGGCTTATTCTCTCTCTTGGATCTCAATACCAAGTTCTCCTCGGTCTTCGAGGAGATCTATTCGATGTAATCTCTTTTTGTGGTGTGTTTGTTGAGATCCGCTGAATTGTGGGTTTATGATCAAGATTATCTATGAGAAATATTTGGTTCTTTTCTGAACTCTTTATGTATCTTTACAATATCCTTGCAAGTCTCTTCGAATTATTGGTTTGGTTTGGCCTACTAGATCTATAGTTCTTGCAATGGGAGAAGTGCTTGGCTTTGGGTTCAATCTTGCGGTGTCCTTTCCCAGTGACAGTAGGGGCAGCAAGCACGTATTGTATCGTTGCCATCGAGGATAAAAAGATGGGGTTTATATCACTATGTTTGAGTTTATCCCTCTACATCATGTCATCTTGCTTAAGGCATTACTCTGTTCTTATGAACTTAATACTCTAGATGCATGCTGGATAGCGGTCGATGTGTGGAGTAATAGTAGTAGATGCAGAATCATTTCGGTCTACTTATTTCGGACGTGATGCCTATATACAATGATCATGCCTAGATAGTCTCATAATTATTCACTTCTCTATCAATTGCTCGACAGTAATTTGTTTACCCGCCGTAGAATATCGCTATCATGAGAGAAGCCACTAGAGAAAACTATGGCCCCGGGGTCTATTCTCAACATATCAATCTACAATCTACTTTAATTTTCCGCTTTTACTTTCTGTTCTTATATCCAAAAATACAAAAAATATCAAACTATCATCTCTATCAGATCTCACTTTCGTAAGTGACCGTAAAGGGATTGACAACCCCTTATCACGTTGGCTGCGAAATTCTTATTTGTTTGTGCAGGTGCGAGGGACTCGCGCGTAGTCTCCTACTGGATTGATACCTTGGTTCTCAAAAACTGAGGGAAATACTTACACTACTGTGTTGCATCACCCTTTCCTCTTCGAGGGAATACAACGCAAGCTCGAGAAGTAGCATGCATGCTAAAAGAGATTGCTTTATGAAAGCGTGGTCTTCTAGTTATCATGAGAATAAAGATGAAGATCTGGAAGTGATTGATGTGTCTCCTATTAAATCCATGTTTTCTAGCATGAATCTTGATAGAGATGGGACTGTAGATGAGTCTACTTTAGTTAAAAGGCGTCCCAATGATTTGGAGTTTTTAGATCTTGATGCTAAAATTGTTAAAAGTGGGATTGAAGAGATCAAAACTTTGCATAGCGATGAACCCACTATCTTGGATTTCAAGGGATTTAATTATGATAATTGCTCTGTAATAGATTGTATTTCCTTGTTGCAATCCATGCTAAATTATCCGCATGCTTATAGTCAAAATAAGGCTTTTACCAAACACATAGTTGATGTTTTAACTTGAATTAGAGCTTTCTATCCCTAGAAAGCTTTATGATGAGTGGGATCCTACTATAAAAATTAAAATTAAAGATCATGAATGCTTTGCCTTGTGTGATTTGGGTGCAAGTGATTCCACAATTCCAAAAACCTTGTGTGATATGTTAGGTTTCCATGAACTTGATGATTGTCCTTTAAATTTACATCTTGCGGATTCTACCATTAAGAAACCTATGGGAAGTATTAATGATGTTCTTATTGTTGCAAATAGGAACTATGTGCCCGTAGATTTCATCGTTCTTGATATAGATTGCAATCCTACATGTCATATTATTCTTGGTAGACCTTTCCTTAGAACGATTGGTGCAATTATTGATATGAAGGAAGGAAATATTAGATTCCAATTTCCGTTAAGGAAAGGCATGGAACACTTTCCTAGAAAGAATATCAAATTACCTTATGAATCTATTATGAGAGCCACTTATGGATTGCCTACCAAAGATGGCAATGCCTAGATCTATTCTTGTATCGTGCCTAGCTAGGGGCGTTAAACGATAGCGCTTGTTGGGAGGCTACCCAATTTTATTTTCTTTGTTTTTGCTTCTGTTTAGGAATAATATTGCATCTAGCTTCTGTTTAGATGTGGTTTTGTGTTTTAATTAGTGTTTGTGCCAAGTAGAACCTTTGGGAAGACTTATGTGAAGTTTATGTGATCATGGCATCATGCTGTAAAAAACAGAAACTTTAGCGCTCATGAGATTGGCTGTCATTTTTTACTGAAGAGTACTTTTTAGTTGATTAATTTGCAGATGATTAATAGACAAATTCCTCACATCGACCAATTGATTTCAATATTTTTAGAGTTATAGAAGTATTCAAAAGTTACAGATTACTACAGATTGTTCTGTTTTCGATAGATTGTGTTTTTCGTGTGTTGTTTGCCTATTTTAATGAATCTATGAGTACTATCGGGGGGTATGAATCATAGAGAAGTTGGAATACAGTAGGTTTAACACCAATATAAACAAAGAATGAGTTCATTACAGTACCTTTGGGTGGTGGTTTGTTTTCTTATACTAACGGAGCTCACGAGATTTTTGGCTAAGTTTGTGTTGTGAAGTTTTCAAGTTTTGAGTATGGATTTGATGGACTAAGGAACAAAGAGTGGAAAAATCCTAAGCTTGGGGATGCCCAAGGCACCCCAAGGTAAAATTCAAGTACAAACAAAATCCTAAGCTTGGGGATGCCCCGGGAAGGCATCCACTCTTTCGTCTTCATCTATCGGTAACTTTACTTGAGACTATATTTTTATTCACCACATGATATGTGTTTTGCTTGGAGCATCATGTATGATTTGCGTCTTTGCTTTTTAGTTTGCCACAATCATACTTGCTGGACACACCTTTTGAGAGAGATAAATATGATTTAGAATTTATTAGAACACTCTATGTGCTTCACTTATATCTTTTGAGCTAGATAGTTTTGCTCTAGTGATTCACTTATATCTTTTAGAGCACGGTGGTGGTTTTATTTTGTAGAAATTATTGATCTCTCATGCTTCACTCATATCTATTTTAGAGTCTTTTAGAACAGCATGGTAATGTGCTTTGGTTATAAAACTAGTCCTAATATGATAGGCATCCAAGATGAGTATAGTAAAAACTTTCACATAAAGTGCATTGAATACTATGAGAAGTTTAATACTTGATGATTATTTTGAGATATGAGGATGGTGATATTAGAGTCATGCTAGTAGAGTAGTTGTGAATTTGAGAAATACTTGTGTTAAGGTTTGCAAGTCCCGTAGCATGCACGTATGGTAACAATTGTGTGACAAATTTGAAGCATGAAGTATTTCATTGAGTGTCATCCTTTGTGTGGAGGTCAGGATCACGGATGGTTAACTCCTACCAACCCTTCTCCTAGGAGCATGCGTGTAGTACTTTGTTTTGATGACTTGTAGATTTTTCCAATAAGTATGTGTGTTCTTTATGACTAATGTTGAGTCCATGGATTATACGCACTCTCACCCTTCCGCTATTGCCAGCCTCTCTTGTACCACGCAACTCTCGCCGGTACCATACACCCACCATATACCTTTCTCAAAATAGCCACCATACCTACCTATCATGGCATTTCCATAGTCATTCCGAGATATATTGCCATGCAACTTTCCACCGTTCCGTTTGCTGTGACACGCTTCATCATTGTCATGTTGCCATGCATGATCATGTAGTTGACATCGTATTCGCGGCTAGGCCACCATGCATAATTTTTCATACATGTCACTCTGACTTCATTGCACATCCTAGTACACCGCCGGAGGCATTCATATAGAGTCATACTTTGTTCTAGTATCAAGTTGTAATATCGAGTTGTAAATCAATATAAGTGTGATGATCATCTTTATTAGAGCATTGGCCCAAAGAAAAAAAGGAAAGGGCAAAAAGAAAAAAAAGGCCCAAAAAGAAAAAAAGAAAAATAAAAAAATAAATAAAGGGACAGTGCTACTATCTTTCTCCACACTTGTGCTTCAGAGTAGCACCATCATCTTCATGATAGAGAGTCTCTTGTTTTGTCACTTTCATATACTAGTGGGAATTTTCATTATAGAACTTGGCTTGTATATTCCAACGATGGGCTTCCTCAAATTCCCTAGGTCTTCGTGCGCAAGCAAGTTGGATGCACACCCACTTAGTTTCTTTTGTTGAGCTTTCATACATTTATAGCTCTAGTGCATCCGTTGCATGGCAATCCCTACTCACTCACATTGATATCTATTGATGGGCATCTCCATAGCCCATTGATACGCCTAGTTGATGTGAGACCATCTTCCTCTTTGTCTTCTCCACAACCACCACTCTATTCCACATAGTGTTATGTCCATGGCTCACGCTCATGTATTGCGTGAAAATTGAAAAAAATTAAGTATGAAACAAGTGCTTGGCTGAAACCGGGGTTGTGCATGATTTGAGTATTTTGTGTGACGAAGATGGAGCATAGCCTAACTATATGATTTTGTAGGGATGAACTTTCTTTGGCCATGTTATTTTGAGAAGACATGATTGCTTTGTTAGTATGCTTGAAGTATTATTATTCTTATGTCAATATAGACTTTTGTCTTGAATCTTTCAGATCTGAACATTCATGCCACAATAAAGAGAATTGCATTAAGAATTATGTTAGTTAGCATTCCACATCAAAAATTCTGTTTTTATCATTTACCTACTCGAGGACGAGCAGGGGTTAAGCTTGGGGATGCTTGATACGTCTCCAACGTATCTATAATTTTTTATTGTTCCATGCTATTATATATTCTATTTTGGATGTTTAATGGGCTTTATTATACACTTTTATATTATTTTTGGGACTAACCTACTAACCCAAGGCCCAGTGCAAATTGCTGTTTTTTTTGCCTATTTCAGTGTTTCGCAGAAAAGGGAATATCAAACGGAGTCCAAACGGAATGAAACCTTCGGGAGAGTTATTTTTGGAACGATATCTTCACGAGAGACTTAGAGTACAAGTCAGAGAAGAAACGAGGTGCCCACGAGGGGCAGGGTGCGCCTAGGGGGGTAGGCGCGTCCCCACCCTCGTGGGCCCCACGTTTCTCCACCGACGTACTTTTTCCTCATATATATACCCATATACCTTGAAAACATCGAGGAGCATGAAGAAACCCTAATTCCACCACCGTAACCTTCTGTTCCCGTGAGATCCCACTTGGGGCCTGTTCCGGAGCTCCTCTGGAGGGGGCATCGATCAGGGAGGGCTTCTACATCAACACCATAGCATCTCCTATGAGTTGTGAGTAGTTTACCATAGACCTTCGGGTCCATAGTTATTAGCTAGATGGCTTCTTCTCTCTCTTAGGATCTCAATACAAAGTTCTCCTCGATCTTTGCGGAGATCTATTTGATGTAATCTTTTTGCGGTGTGTTTGTCAAGATCCGATGAATTGTGGGTCTATGATCAAGATTATCTATGAACAGTACTGGATTCTCTTCTGAAATATTTTATGTATGATCATAATATCCTTGCAAGTCTCTTTGAATTATTGGTTTGGTTTGGCCTACTAGATCTATAGTTCTTGCAATGGGAGAAGTGCTTGGCTTTGGGTTCAATCTTGCGGTGTCCTTTCCCAGTGATAGTAGGGGCAGCAAGGCACGTATAGTATTGTTGCCATCGAGGATAAAAAGACGGGGTTTATATCATATTGCTTGAGTTTATCTCTCTACATCATGTCATCTTGCTTAAGGCGTTACTCTATTCTTATGAACTTAATACTCTAGATGCATGTTGGATAGCTGTCGATGTGTGGAGTAATAGTAGTAGATGCAGAATCGTTTCGGTCTACTTGTCATAGACATGATGCCTATATACAATGATCATGCCTAGATATTCTCATAACTATGCGCTTTTCTGTCAATTGCTCGACAGTAATTTGTTCACCCACCATAGAATTCTGGTATCATGAGAGAAGCCACTAGTGAAACCTATGGCCCCCGGGTCTATTCTCATCATGTTAATCTTCCATCTACTTTACTTTGCTTTATTTACTTTCTGTTCCTATACCAAAATACCAAAAATATTATCTTATCATGTCTATCAGATCTCACTCTCGTAAGTGACCGTGAAGGGATTGACAACCCCTTATTGTGTTGGCTGCGAGGTTCTTATTTTTCTGTGCAGGTGCGAGGGACTCGCGCGTGGTCTCCTACTGGATTGATACATTGGTTCTCAAAAATTGAGGGAAATACTTACGCTACTGTGCTACATCACCCTTTCCTCTTCGAGGGAATACAATGCAAGCTCGAGAAGTAGCAACGACCGATGGCTTTCACTTCTCTTCTCACTCTGAAGTTGTGTAAGCTAGCCACCTCATCTTCGCTTAGTGCTTGCAGCAGCCCACTTATACACTTTCTCCTTATCCAAAGGCTTTGATAGTTTTGATACCCGAGAATGGGATTGATGAGTCCTCGTGACTCACGGTTTACTACAAACACAGATGCAGGTACAACCGAGTACGATTCAGGTGATGGCCAGGAACTCAAGTGGGAGTTCGATGAAGAGTGTGGGCGAATGTATGTGATGTTCCCCGACGATTAGTAGTGGTTCCTACTAGGGACGATCGAGCATAGTGGGTGGTTATCTTCTTTTCATAATTCGTCCGTAGCCGGACTATGTTTGTACTTGGATGAATGTATGACTTATTTATGCATTGTGTGAAGTGGCGATTGTAAGTAAACCCGGGCAAACGTCGGGCCGGGTCGGGTTTCGGGCCGGGCTTGTGAAAGCCCGAACTTCATTTCTCAAGCCCGAGCCCGGCCCGAAGCCCGAAATACTCCCTGTCTTCGAGCCCGAGCCCGGCCCGAAATCAAGCCCGAAGCCCGAAAGCCCGGCCCGAATGCTGTTTTTTAGTACGCGCACGTGCAAGCCCGGCCCGAAGCCCGAAAGCCCGGCCCGAAATATCGAAAAATTGAAGCCCGAGCCCGGCCCGAACTATCTTTCGGGCTGCAAAACAAAGCCCGAGCCCGGCCCGAATGTAAGCCCGGCCCGGCCCGGCCCGGGTTTTTCGGGCCGGGCTCGGGCCGGGTCGTCGGGCCGGGCTGTCCATGCCCGGGTCTAATTGTAAGCCAACTATGTTTTTCCCATTTGTTCTTGTACATGGGAATGTGTGAAGATGACCATCTTGCGATCATACCAAAATGCGGTTATGCCTCTAAGTCGTGCCTCGACACGTGGGAGATATAGCCGCATCTTGGGTGTTAGGGTGGAATCAACACGTACACATCTACCCACTTTGCACCACCTTTCCCTCGCTTCTTTGGAGCTCCGGTCGTTTTCCTTGTCATCACAAAAACAGAGGCTTCCTACTACTATTAGTATGTGGCATGCGGTAGTAATGCTCAAGGGAGCGGTAGTACCGCAGAGACCCACGGTAGTACCGCCCTGTAGCCGCGGTAGTACCGCACATTCCAGTAGTACCGTGCCAAGGTTGCGGTAGTACCGTGGCCTCTGACCCAGCGTCGTGGCTAGCGTGGAAGTAGGAGCGGAAGTAATTTTTTACTTCCGCACCCTACGCGATAGTACCGCTCCAGGTGAGCGGTAGTACCGTGCCGGGGTTTTGCATCGATCAAAACTCTGCGGAAGTAGCCACGGATATAATTTTATTAGTCTGTGCTATTCCCAGCCCGGACTGAACCCTGCCTTGCGGTAGTACCGCAAGGGCGCGCGGTAGTACCGGTCCGGCAGTACTACCGCTCGTTGCTATACGCAAAAGGGCCACGTCTGGCTCCTACCGCGCCAGCCGTAGTACCGCACCCCTTGCAATAGTACTGCATGGCCTTGCGGTAGTACCGCAAGTCTGATGCGGTAGTACCGCATGTCGCGGACAGAGTTAGTGGATAACGGTTGGATTTGTTCTTCCACTATATAAGGAGAGTCTTCTTCTCCAAGAAGACTCACCTCTTCCCTCCCTAAGCTCCATTGTTTCTCAAAGCTCCATTTCCGCCTGATCTCTCTCCCTAGCCAGTCAAACTTGTTGATTCTCTAGGGATTGGTTGAGAAGGCATCGATCTACACTTCCACCAAGAGAAATTTGATTCCCCCCATTAATCCCTTACGGATCTTGTTACTCTTGGGTGTTTGAGCACCCTAGACGGTTGAGGTCACCTCGCATAGTCCATTGTGGTGAAGCTTCATGGTGTCGTTGGGAGCCTCCAATTCAGTTGTGGAGATAGCCCCAACCTTGTTTGTAAAGGTTCGGTCGCCGCCTTCAAGGGCACCACTAGTGGAATCACGGCACCTCGCATTGTGTGAGGTCGTGAGGAGAATACGGTGGCCCTAGTGGCTTCTTGGGGAGCATTGTGCCTCCACACCGCTCCAACGGAGACGTACTTCCTCTCAAAGGGAAGGAACTTCGGTAACACATCCTCGTCTCCATCGGCTCCACTTGTGGTTATCTTTTACCTTTACTTGTGCAAGCTTTTATTGTGTTTCATAGCTTGCTTGCTTGCGTACTTATTATTGTTGCATCATATAGGTTGCCCACCTGGTTGCATATCTAGACAACCTATTTTGTTGCTAAGTTTAATTTGGTTAGGAAAAGCTAAAAATTGTTAGTTGCCTATTCACCCCCCCCCCTCTAGTCAGCCATATCGATCCTTTCAATTGGTATCAGAGCCTCGTCTCTTTATTAAAGTCTTTACCGTCCAAAAGGTATGGGTGACAACATAGTCGAGACGGAGGGAGACTCCGGTGGTAATCCGTCCTTGTCTATGTCCGATGGGGGACCCTCGGTCTCTCGTGAGGAGTTCAATGTGGCTTTGGACACATTGAAAGACTCATTGATGACCGAGGTCAAAGGCATGTTCAAAGAATTTCTTGAGGGACTTAAATTACCCACCGCACTATTGGAAGTGGTTCGTCCCACTAACAACGTGTCAGATGCTATTCCCAATAAGGGAGAAGCTAGTAGTGAGCAAGTCCCGGTGACTAAGAATGGGAGTGGCATCTTTGCTCACTCCGCACCTCCCATCAATTATGGAGGACCCGTTCCCACCCCACATCTAAATTCGGTTGGTCCACCTCCTAAGTTTGTGAAAAATGTTGATTTTGCTACTTGGACGTTTCGTTTTAGGGCCATTTGCATTTCTTTCCCTAACTCGAACCACCTAATCAGATATACCCCTAATTCGAAAGCCTAATCAAAAATGCCCCTCTGCCGTCATGTGCCCTTATAGAAATGCCCCTCCGAGCCATTTCCGTCCAGTCAAGGCTGTTTGACCGCTAATGTGTCGTTTCTTTCACATTTTTGCCCCTTCTTCCTTACATCTAGGCCCAACTAACCAGTTCACTCTCTCTCCCCCTCTTTCTTCTTCCTCGCGACGATAAGGGAATTTTTTAGCACACACTGGATCGGGCGATTCCACGGTCGGGGAGAGAGGGGCAGGTCAGGCAGGGCGTGGTGAGTGATGTGTACGTCCGGCATGTCTTCTGGGAGCTCGTCGGTGGCCGCCAATGTAAGTTTCAGTGTTGATTTGGGGGAGATTTGGGCATGTTGGGGAATTAGGGTTCATCAGTTTGGTGATTTTTTTGCTGTTAGGTCGATGGTGAAGGGATAGTTCAGTTTGAATCGGAGTTTTACATCCCCGATCTGACATTCTGTGGCCTTGAGGTTCGGTCGACGCGGCGGTGCCCTGGGCATGGGCATATTCCCTCTCGTCGCGTCGCCTGGGGAGGAGGAAGCTCCGATAGAAGGTTTCTTGGCTGCCCTCTTGATGTAAGTGTTTGGCTATTAAGATTGATTCAATTTTGGCCTTTGTCCTCTTTGTCATTCGATCATTGATTTTGTAGCTTCCTGATGAATGTGACTGGGTTGTCTGGATTGACCCGCCACCGACCGAACGTGTTGCTCGTGCATTTGAGGAGCTTCATGCAGGATTGGAGAAGAGCTGGCTAAAAGCTCATGATTTAGAGAGGAGGGTGATGTATCTAACCGAGAAGAACAAGAAATTGAAGATGAAGTTGAAGAAGAGGAACGAGCTTATGCAAGCATGGGGATTTATCATAGTTCTTGGTATTAGCATTTTGGCCACATTTGTTTCTGGGTGGTATAATAATCCATACTAAATGGATTTCTCTCTGTAGTGTATGCTGTGATGGAGCTTAGTTTGGGAATGTATTATCACCAGAACAATGTTGTGGTTTGGGAATGTTGTGATGTTGCTATTTGGAAATGACTCAATAATCTTGCTTGGCATAGCTTTGAACAATCACTGAAATAGCATAGAATGAAATATTTGACCAAATGATCTGTTGTGACAAAATAGCAGCTCACAAGATAGCAGCTCACATAATATTTGAAACTAGCAGCTCACAAGATAACATCTCACAAAATAACATGAATTCAGCATTGCACATGCAAGATAGCAGCTCACAAGTTCACCATCACATAAGTTCATAAATTTCAGCATCACACACTTAAGATAGGAGCTAACAAGTTCACAAATAGTTGTTAAACAACAAAAACAACACTAAATGATTCCAGTCACAGATCTTTCATCTCCTTGCTCCTGGTGTTGATAGCGGGAGTAGTTAAGAGCCTTGAACTCCTCCTTGTGGTCACAATTTTTCTCACTTCTTTGCTTAGTTGGTTGCTTCCAGTTACAGATCCTACTGTAGGATCTGGTGTACACTTGAGCCTCTTCTTGGCTGGTGACATCCCTCTATCAGCTGCCCTGTTGTAGTTCTTTCTTGGGCTACAATTGAAATGAGAACATTAAATGAAGCAAAAAATGAAATGAGAACATTAAATGAAGCAAAAATTGAAATGAGAACATCTATAGCTATTGCAGCTTACAGCATATGACACTGTTGGTGCATCTGTAGCAATTGCAGCATCAGTTTCAAGCTCTGTAGCATTTCCAGCATCAGTTTCAACCTCTGTAGCATTTTCAGCCTCAGTATCCTCCTCCTTCTCATTTTCAGCATCAGTTTCATTATCTAAATGGTCATCCATTGCATTTTCAGCCCTCTAGTGCTCTTCTCCTCCAAAAGCTGGGTCAATGGATTCCTTGCAGTTAGTGCCACGATGGCCAAGCCTTCCACACCTGCCACATTTCTTTATCCTTCCTCCAAGTCCTTTTCCCTCAAATTTTGCCCTAATTCTTGTCTTCCTAGGTCTACCAGGGGCCCTGTTTTGCAATGGAGCAGACAATTTAAACCCAGGATCAACCACATCCCACTGTTGTTTGCCCTCTATTGATGGCAAATTTTCAGCATAAGTGGCATTGTACTTAGCAACCGAAAAGTACTCATGTACATATTGATCAATCTCACTTACTGGACCTCTCATTGAAGTAATAAAATACAAAACATGTATGCAAGGTTGTCCAGTTAATTGCCACTTTCTACAACTGCAAGTCCTAGTTTCCAAATTTACTGGATATCTCCACTCTCTTTTTTCCTTGTCAACTGTTGTGATCTCTGCCTCATATGTGCTTCTCTTCACTATCTCCATATCAATGTCCTTAGATTTTGCATGAAGCATTTTCATGACTTTGGGGATTATGATGTGGCCAATGAATGTTCCAGCTGCAATCTGCTGTTTGAGATCAAACTTTTCCATTATAAACTGTCTTATTTTGTCTAGCAAGTCCACAATGTGTATACCCTTCCATTTTTTTAATCTTTGAATTAAAGGACTCAGCTAGATTGTTATTAACATAATCTACTTTACACAATTCATTGAACAGTGACCTTGCCTATAGCTTGCTATGATGCTCCTCTAAGTACTCTTTCACACCAGCCTTACTATACAACTGCCTAATATGGTAGTTGTGTTTCTTTAAGCTATATGTCAATGAGCATGGCCATAAATTTTCATCAAAGAATTTCCCCCTTAACTTTTTTGTGAAATTTGCGGCCAAATGCCTCATGCATTCTCTGTGCTCCACACCTGTGAACACAGCTTCCACTGTAGTCTCCAGGCCTTTTCATGCATCAGTGTGGATAACAAGACCTGGTGGGTGTCCTATGAGCTCTCTTAAATTCTGGAAAAACCAAGTCCAACTTTCTATATTTTCACCCTCAAGAACTCCATATGCAACTGGGAAGATCCAGTTGCAAGCATCCACAACACATGAACTAACTAGGTGCCCTCTAAATCTACCATTTAATGCAGTGGCATCTACTGCAAGATAAGGCCTACATCCATTCAAAAAAACCTTGCCAGCATGCTTTGAAAGAAACAAATACTCTTCTAAAGCACTCTTTATGTCTGCTCTTCCCATTTAGTTTGTACTCTACAGTGTGTTTATCAATGCTAACTACACTGCCAGTAGATGCTTTCTCCACTTCTGCCTTGAAAGTATACAATAACTGAAAAGAGTCAACCCACTTACCATAGATATTGTCAAGTGCCATTTGCTTCCCATAGAATACTCACATATATGGAACTACCAGGCCATACTTTTTCTTCAATTTTTTCTGCAATTCTGTTGGTCCCACTTCTGAATCCTCTAAAACCCAGGTCTTCACAGCATCAGCAACCCATCTACTCTTAGCTGACCTCGATCTTTTTCTCCTGTTCACACTAGGACGTGTATGAGCAGTTTTGTTCACCTTAACCTGCATGCATGAAAGTTCAGACACATGTCAGAACCTATGTGCTGCAACACACAAACAAAATACAGTATCAATGCTGCAAACTACAAATGCACTGTTAGTTGCTATAGTTAATACATGAAACATTGTGCTATGTCTCATTAAGGAGGCATGCATCCTCCATTGGCACCTCTTATAAGCACAATGTACGGTCAACCTAGTACTGTCACTCTTGTCTATCACAAATTCACTTTGAGTCTTTATTGAGAAGGTTGCAAGAGCATTTCTATAGTCTATAGCACTGGAAAAAAGTGTTCCCTGTTCCAAAGAAGGATCATCTCTATTGTATTGCACATCTCGTCTTTCCTCATCAGATGTCTCAGAGTATCCCATGTCCCTATCATCCTCCTTCTCATCTTCACCTGCCTCAGCAAACATGCCTTCAGGGGCTGGAACATAATCTTCCTCATCATCATCTTTATCCTTGCCTTTCTTCCTTGTTACAAACTGTGGAAACAAATTTTCATTCTCATCATCACTTGGCCAATCATCTGGTAGTGCCTCTTCAGTACAGGGGTCACCTGAATCTCTACTATGAGAGGGGCATGCATGCCTAGAAACTTCTACAGTAGGTGTTCCTGGTGCTTGCATGGAACTGCTGCCAGACACTGGAGTTGTTTTTTTTTCTGCCCCTTGATTGGCGGGTCCTACCTTTACCTCTAGACCTAGACTGAGATCTTGTTCCTCTACTCTCTATCTCTCCTCTCTTCCTTTGTATGACACTGATTTCTAGTTTAGCAGGGAAAGAATCATGTATTGCAAACATGATACCAAGCTCATCATCACACTAGACAGGGACCCAAGCTGATTTTCCAATGTCCCAGTACCTGAATTCCACTGCATCGTATAGACCCCATGGATATTGAGCACATATCGCGGATCTAAACTTATTAAAAGTCCATTGATTGTCAGCAACAAAAGGAAAGGAGAATCCTGTACTGGATGATTTTGTGCCAGCACTAGCTAGAAGTGTGGTCTCCATTCTACATTCCATCCCAACTGCTCTATCAGGGTCCATCCTACGATGACCATGGAAAACAGATAGATATCCCAACGCCATGAGCACTATGAACTAGGTAAACAAATTCAACTACAACAACAAATCGAACTATAACTACAAATGGCATGAGATAGCACTAGATTAGAAGAGAAACTTACCCCGCCGAAGCATACTTCTGTGGTTGCGGTGTGCTCCCTCGTTCGCCGCCGCCACCACCACAACTGTTGTCCCCATCCATCCCGTCGCCGGTGTCTCCCTCGCGCCATAGCAGAGTGCGACACGGAGTCAAATCCGAAGCTCCACCATGGACGCCATCAGTAGATCGAGCCTTGCGGGTTGGGATCGAGCGAGCTAGGGTTAGGGTTACGGCGGGAGGAGATTTGGGGGAGAAAGAGAGAGCATGCGGCTCGGGCGAGAGAATGAGAGGGAGAGAAAGTGAACCGGTGTCCTGGGCCCATGTGTAAGGACACAGGGGCAAAAATGTCAAAGAAACGATCGCTTACCGGTCAAACAGCCTTGACTGGACAAAAACGGCACGGAAGGGCAATTCTATAAGGGGACATGATGGCGAGGGGCATTTTTGAGCAGGCTTTCAAATTAGGGGCAAATGTGAGTAGTGGGTTCGAGTTAGGGAGACAGATGTAAAAGACCCTTCGTTTTAAACATCATTTAAATCATTGTTCTACTAATCTTTGGAGAATCATTGAGCAAGGTTTCTACCCGCATGATCCATACAACTTAACTCCAAGAGAAGTTGCGGATCATCAATTCAACGAGTCCGTTCTTTGCATTCTTCAAGAAGCCATCCCTCCCGAAGATATTGCACACCTTCGACCCTTCACCGTGGCCAAGGAAGCATGGGAGCGTGTTGGTTCCTTGTACAAGGGAAGCACAAGCATTCAACGCTCAAACTATGAAGTTGTGCAAGATGAAGCTGATGAGTTTTTCATGACCGGAGATGAAGATCCCCGTGAACTTTATCAGAGATTAACCACTCTTGCGGTCTCACTTCGAGATCATGGGAGAAAGGATATGTATGACAATTGGATCAAGCGCAAGTTTCTCAAGGCCATGATGCCTTATCACAAGGCCATGTCCTCCGTCATCCGCCAAAGACCGGACTTCCACACTTTGTCCTCAAGTGAAGTGTTGCATGAGTTCGTTGCCATGAGGATCTTGGACAAGACCTCCGACAATGCGGTGTTGCAAGCTCAACGATTAAAGAAGCCCAACCTTGCATTGAAGGCCAAGGCTTCTGTGGAAGAAGAGGATGAAGAGGATGAAGATGAGTGTTGCCCCAAAGACACAAAATATTCCTATCATGAGCACATGGCTCTTGCATCATGGCAATTTTGGGGCAACAAGAAGAACTCAAGGCCCAACTTCAATAAGAACAACTCAAGTGGCTTCAAGGGCAAGCAACGAGTGAGGATGTGCTACAATTGTGGCAATGTGAGTCACTTTGTTGTAGATTGCCCATATGAGAAAAGAGAAGACAATGGAGGGAAGCTTATCTGAAAGGACAAGGCCAAGTCTTATCCCGACAAGAACAACTTCACCAAGAAGACTCCTCCCAGAGGATTTGGTGGCCCAAGAATAGTATGATGATGATGACGATGATGAAGAAGATGAGGAGATGGTCACCATGGCCACCATTGCTATTGCAACAACTCCACGGTCATCCCTCTTTGACTCACCAAATGAGAACATCACCGCCAAGTGCCTCGTGGCTAAATCCACCAACAAGGTAACCCCCAACATCAATTCTTCCATCACTTCTAATCCTTCATTGACGGATTGCATTGATGAGAGTGAGGGGGCGGAGGAGGAGGAAAATGAATTTGAGTCTTTTATGAGTAAGCTCAAAGGTAAACCCAAGAAGCACTTCGTTGCTCTCTTGGAACAACTTGGTGAAGCCAATGACATGATCGAGGCTCACAAGGACACCATCTCCAAGATGGAGGGTCATAGTCGAGACTATGCCGATGAGATATCGGTTCTCTCTAATGCTCTTGAGGAAGAGTGTGGTCTTCCTTTGGCTCTTGAGGAGTCACACAATGATGATCATGCTAAATTAAAGAAAGATCTTGATCATGCTTTAGTTGTCTCTCGTGTGCTCAATTCCGAGAAGGCAAAACTTGTGGTTGACCATGCTAGACTCAAGGAGGAGTTTGATACACCTGACAAGGCTCACAAGGTCTTGAAGAGTGTGTATGCTAGCCTCAAAGAGTCTCATGATCAACTTCAAGTTTTCCTAACCAAGGAGAAGTCCACTTTTCCTCGCATGGTTTTAATTGATAATGCAAATGCTACTAACCCATGTTGCAAGCATGTGCATCTTGTTGAAGAGAATGCCAAGTTAAAGAAGCAACTTGAGAAAGGCCTTGTGTCTTGCATACAAGGTGAGAAGAACCTCAACGACCTTTTGAGCAATCAAAAGGAAGTTGTTGCCAAGGAGGGAATTGGGTTTGCCCCCAAGTCCAAGAAGAAGAAGAATGACAAGACCAAGCAAGCCCCTCCTCTCGAGCAAACCTTTGTGAAGGAGGGAGAGGGTACTCCTAAGAAGAAGAAGAACAATGTGAAGGGTAGTGGAGTCAAGAAAAACATTGCCACTCCTTCCAACAAAGCCAGCGACTTTAACCCGTCTTATGTGTTATGCCGTGCTAGTGATGAACATGTTTTTGCTAAATTTGTTGTTTCTTCTTATGAGTACATTGAATGGTCTATTTGGGTTCCTAAGACCCTTGTTACTAACCTCAAAGGACCCATTACAAAATCGGTACCTAAATCCAAGCATTGATCTCTTGTAGGAGTTTGCTTCTGGTGGGGGATCATGGTTGCTCGATAGTGGAGCCACAAATCATATGACCGGAAGCAAAGACTTGGTGGTGGACGTGCACCAAGGTTCATCCATGGCCACCAATGTTGAATGGGGTGATGCTTCATCTTCTAAGATATTGAGGCTTGGCAAGTGATACGTCCAAAACATATCTATAATTTCTGCTTGCTCCATGCCTCTTTTGGGTGATATTGCTATGATATTTATACACTTCCATACACTTTTGATCATATTTGGATTAACCTATTAACTCAGTGCACCCCAGTGCCAGTTTCTGTTTTCTGCTGTTTTTGTATTTCAGGTTTTCCCAGTACGAGAACTGCCAGAAAAATCCCGGAAAAATTATATAAAAAATCAGCGTTCCAGAAGCTTCCCGGTAGCCGAAGTAGGGCCGGAGGGGGGCCACCAAGGCTCCAGGCGCCCTGGTGGCGCGGCCCCCCTCCTGGCCGCGCCGGGGGGCGCCTGGGCCCCCCAGGCCTCCGCTGATGCCCCCCTTTGGCATATATTTATATCGTGTCCCGAAACCCTCGAGACGGGAACCCTTTTTCGCGATCTCATCTCTGTTTCACCGCCGCCGCGCTTCCAAGATCCGGAGCACCAGGAGAACTCTTCCCGGCACCCTGCCGGAGGGGAGGATCACCACTGGGAGCCTCTCCACCACCATGGACGCCTCCCGGATGAGTTGTGAGTAGTCTCCCTTGGACCATGGGTCCATGACCAGTAGCTATGTGATGTTCTCCTCCCGTTCTTGTGCTTCACTAATTAGTCCTCGTGAGCTGCCCTACATGATCGAGGCACATATGTAATCCTTATGCTGTTGCTATGTTGAGTTTGCTGGGATCCGATGGATTGTGAGATTATGTTCAGATTGTGTTTGAGTAATATATTTGATCTACCTCTTTTATATTTATGTTCGTAAGTAATTCTTGCATGTTCTCCGTTGTTATTTATTTCTTTGGCCAAGTAGTAGGTAGTGACTCCAAGAGGGAACGTTATGCTTGATTGTGGGTTCATGCCCCTCGATGACTAGCTTGAGTGACAGAAACATGAGTCTATGGGATGTGTTATTGCCACAAGGGGGAAAACAACAGTGCTTGTGCCCGCGGGTGCAAGGATTGTTTACTTTACACAAAGTTCTTTTAATGCAGTTGTCTGTTGCTTTGAGTTTACACTATGGGTGGGACTCGCAACTTAATACCAGCGAGATGTTCTGGATAGATATCTCAAGGTGGATGATTAGTAGTAGATGCAGATGGATTTCGGTCTACTTGCCTTGGCATACCGCCCATGCTTTGAACCTCTACCTTTCTTGTAACATAGTTAGCATTGGTTTGCGCACATAATTCTGTCAATTGCCCAGCTGTAATTCGTTTACCTCACATAGCTGTTTTATCATCTTTTGGGAGAGAGACATCACTAGTGAACATCATGGGACCCTGGTCCATATTACCATCATTGATCACATCCGCTATTTACTTTCCGCTTTTTACTTACTATTGCAGCAAAACCTATCACTATTATCACTTGCGTTTGATCCTTTGTAAACGACAAGGCCGGAGGGATTGACAACCTCTCTGTACTCGTTGGGAGCAAAGTTATTTGTATCTGTGTGCAGGTCCACGTTGATTGCTAATATCTGGCGCCGTTAGCAGTTGACACCTTCTTGTTGAAACTGGGAGTCTCAGGGGAAATCGATCCTTGGTATCTTTGCCAAGGGAAAACTTCCGCTACACTGCATCTCAAACCTTCCACTTGGGGTAACCAACGAGGGGCGAGAAGCCATCAAGCAAAGTTTTCTGGCGCCGTTGCCGGGGACTCCACTCTTCAAGATAGGGGAGTTGCACGCTATCTTTTACCTTTTGCTTTTTAGTCTTGTTAGTTTACCTTTCAGTTTTTGCTTTAGTATCTTTTATCGAAAATCACAAAAATAGTTATCTTGCTTGCTTGCTACTATGGGTTCCACCGAGAACACCAAGTTGTGTGACTTCACTAGTCACAACAACGATGACTTTATCTGCACACCTATCACTACACCTGCCACTTCAGCACCTTCTTATGAAATTAAACCTGCTTTACTGAATCTAGTTATGAAAGATCAATTCTCCGGTGCTGGAGATGATGCTGCTTTACACTTAAAACAATTTTGTTAAACTCTGTGACATGCAAAAGTACCGAGAAGTAGACGGTGATATTGTTAAGCTTAAGCTTTTTCCTTTCTCCTTGAGAGGAGGAGCTAAAATTTGGTTTCAGTCTTTGCCTAGAAATAGCATAGATTCATGGGACAAGTGCAAAGATGCTTTTATTGGAAAGTACTATCCACCTGCTAAAATTATCCAACTAAGAAGTAACATACTGAATTTTAAACAATTGGATAATGAACACGTTGCCCAAGCTTGGGAACGTATGAAATCTCTTATCAAGAACTGCCCTACTCATGGTTTGACTACTTGGATGGTTATCCAAACTTTTTATGCAGGCTTGAACTTTACCTCGCGGAACTTGTTAGATTCGGCCGCGGGAGGAACCTTTATGTCAACTACACTTGGTGCTGCCACAAAGCTTCTCGATGAGATGATGACCAACTATTCCCAATGGCACACCGAACGCGCTCCAACAGGTAGGAAGGTAAACTCTGTCGAGGAGATTTCCTCCCTAAATGAAAAAGTTGACTTGATCATGTCTCTACTTTCGAAGCAATCTTCTGTCGATCCTCGTGATATTCCTTTAAATTCTTTGATTGCTCAAGAACAAGTAGATGTGAAATTTATCTCTAGAAACAATTTTAACAACAATGCTTATAGGAGTAATTTTGGTAGCAATCCTAGACCGTTCCCCTCTAATTCTTATGGGAACAACAATGCTTATCCTAGCACCAAGAATTCCACTACTGAACTAGAGATTATGCTTAAAGATTTCATCACTACCCAAAAAGCCTTTAATAAGAGTGTAGGAGAAAAACTAAAAACACTAGATGATCTCTCTTCGAAGGTAGACAATTTAGCCAATGAGGTAGAATTGCTTAAAATTAGAACTTCTCCTCTTGAGGAGAGGGAGGTCACTCCTATGAATGCTATTCAAGTGCAAATTAATGAAAACATTAGGATGTTGGCTAAACTTAAAGAGAGATGGGCTAGAGAAAGGGAGGAAGAAGATAGAATTAAGAACCTTCCTACCCACCACACTGTTGCTACTATCCAAGTTGTTGAAGATATCCAAACTCTTAGCACCCAATGCACTCCTGGTCCCATTGGACATATTAATGGTGATGCTATGACTATAGAAACTACCAAACAAGTGAACCTAAAGGACACCACTACCACCTTACTTGATAGTAGTGATCTTGATTTTGATAATTGCACTCTTACCAAAGTTATTGATTTCCTTCACAAGATGTCTAGAGATCCCCGCACTAGCACGCTTAACCTTGCCTTCACAGAGCATATCACTAATGCTCTCATCAAAGCTAGGGAGGAGAAACTTAGAGTAGAAGCCTCCATACCTAGAAAGCTAGAAGATGGTTGGGATCCTATGATTAAAATTAAGTTGAATAACTTCTCTTGCTATGCTTTATGTGATGTTGGAGCTAGTACCTCTGTTATGCCCAAAAGAATATATGATTTGCTTAAATTGAAACCTTTTGATTCTTGTTCTTTTGGTGTTCGTCTCGTTCATTCTTCCATAAAGAAACCTTTGGGGAGGATCGACGATGTTCTTATCATTGTCAATGACAATTATGTTCCCGTTGATTTTACTATTATGGACATTGAATGTGAACCTTCTTGTCCAATTATTTTGGGATGTCCTTTCCTACGCACCGTTGGTGCTATCATTGACATGAAAGAGGGGAATATAAAATTCCAATTTCCTCTCAAGAAAGGGATGGAACACTTCCCTCGAAAGAAGATTAAGTTACCTTTTGAGTCCGTTATACGGGCTAGCAATTCTTTTACTCTTGATAAAACTTGATCTCTTTGCATTATGCCTAGCTTAAAGGCATAAAAGAAAGCGCTTTTGGGAGGCAGCCCACATGAATAAAATTTTATTTTGCTTTTGTTGTGTCTTGATGTTGTTACTATAGTAGCATCATCATTGTATCTTTACTTTTCAACTTTGTGCCAAGTGTAGCCTCTGATTGCAAGAAAGTTCAAAAGTTGTGACGTGTTGTCCAGGAAACAGATTCTGTCCTTGGATAGAAAAATTCGTATAAAATCACCAGATCATCTTTTTGGTCTGAATTTTTTCGGCAGCGTGCTCTATACAATTGTCTTTCATGCGTCTGTTCTGAGTTTTTTTATTAGAGTTGCAGAAGTGCCCCGAAAAAATCAATTACTACCTGCTGTTCTGTTTTTCACAGATTCTGTCCTGTTTTGCCTTTCCTTCATTTTGCAAATCTTGAGCTTGCTTTTTCTTTGCAAAAACCTTTTGGCAATCTTGAGAAACAGTAGACCTTCAAGAATATCCTTATTTCCAGCAAGGAACAATTATTTTATTAAGGGTACTAACCTCGCTAATCAGATTATGATGAGTTGTGTATGAAGGGAGTTTTCAAGTGTGCGAGGGAAGATGATAAAAAGATTCAGGAGTGTCAAACGCTCAAGCTTGGGGATGCCCCCATGCACCCCCAAGAAATATTCAAGGAGACTAAAGCGTCTAAGCTTGGGGATGCCCCCGTGCATCCCCTTCTCCATCAACATTATCAGTTCGTCTTTCGTTCCACTATATTTTTATCACTTCATGTGTTATGTGCTATACTTGGAGCGTCATGCTTTTAGTTTCCTTTTTAGTTTTCTTTAGCTTTTCATAACGAGTCGGAACTCAGCTTTCTTTATGTGGGAGAGAAACACGCTCCACTTCTACCTAGAACATAACATAGAATTTTCATGTCTATCTTTGCTATGTGTGTTCTTTGTCTTTCAATAGCTACTATCATGCTTAGCTTTTAATTTTCATGCTTATCTTTTTAAAAGAGCTTTTGTTTAGTTGGTTGCTTGAACTCTCTTTATTTATCATGATTATCTTATTAAGAGAGTTTGCTTCTGTTGCATGGTTGATATATCTATGATAAAAATGCTACGTGCATAATGGTGCTTAGTAGTTCATGTTTTCTTATGGTTAGTCTCAAATAGCTGGGGGGTTCCCAATGTGTTATTGGAGTACCAACATGATTTGTTTGCCTATGATGTGGTATGGTTTAGTAATATCTTCCTTCAAGAATTTATTTTGATTGACTTGGCGTATGCTCACGCATATTTAAGACTGTAAAAGAAAGTCTGTCAAGCCTTGATGATATTTTGTTTCTGAGTAGCGATATAACTACCATACCTGATTCAATGTTGCTTTGTCGCTCTGCATGATTATGACCGTCATTGCTCTCTTAGTTGGTCGCTCCCAGTCTTTTGCTAACTTTCGCCTGTACTAAGCGGACTGACTGCTTGTGCATCCAAATTCTTTTAAACCAGTTATGCCATATGAGTCCACCATACCTTCCTACTTGGTATTTTTACCTGCCATTCCTAACGGAGACTTTCATGTACCATCTCGAAATTATTCAAAAAGAAAAAAATGCATTCCTATTTTGTGCCTCTGTTTTAAGTTCATGAGGAAGTAGTAGTTAATTCATGATCTTTTTAAGTTGGACAGGCTTCACCTCGGGATTGCATGTCTAATGTGCAAACCCATAACACGAGAAGGAACTGGCTTTGAGTGCGCCCGGCTCAAAATTAATATAACAAACAAACCCTCCTTCACGCTTTGTTCATGAGAAATCAGAAAACTTTGGCAGTGATAAACAAAGGAGATTAAGAGGATGTGATCGTCCTCATTCGGGAGCCGTTCCTCGAAACTTGTCCATCTCAAGAAGTAATTGAGTTATCTGCTAGCATTCGTTGACGAAACATGCATAATCTAAAAAAAATATTACCTCTGTTTTTAAAACCAAGAGCTCTGGTACATGCTTTGTCTTTGTTTCCGACTACGTGTTTTCAACCTTGCCAACAAAAGCCACGGTTCGAGAGTCTCCACCTTCTTTTAAAGCACCAACTACTGAGAACATGATTGTCATTCTGAGCGTAATGTGCATTGTCCCAAAGTAGCATTGTCTTTTGCATGATTATGATATCATTTATTTTGAAATCATTGTATCTAGTCATCACTTAAACCTTGGAGGTGCCCCTGCATTTATGTTTTGCTTCACTAAAGGGGGCAAGCGAGATATCACTTTATCATATTTGCACACCATGCTCATTACAAATCTATTTGATGTTTCAGTATCATGTTGTAAAACTTTTAGTTCTTTGTGATTTTCTCATAAGGCAACTTAATTACTACAGATTCATTGTCTCAGTAAGCTTTTTTCATATGACTATGAAAAATAAAAAGAGTCCTATATGGTTAATAGCATGTCACCACAGAAATTATTCTTGTTATCATTTACCTACTCGAGGACGAGCAGGAATTAAGCTTGGGGACGTTGATACGTCCAAAACGTATCTATAATTTCTGCTTGCTCCATGCCTCTTTTGGGTGATATTGCTATGATATTTATACACTTCCATACACTTTTGATCATATTTGGACTAACCTATTAACTCAGTGCACCCCAGTGCCAGTTTCTGTTTTCTGCTGTTTTTGTATTTCAGGTTTTCCCATTACGAGAACTGCCAGAAAAATCCCGGAAAAATTATATAAAAAAGCAGTGTTCTAGAAGCTTCCCGGTAGCCAAAGTAGGGCCGGAGGGGGGCCACCAGGGCTCCATGCGCCCTGGCGGCGCGCCCCCCCTGGGCCGCGCCGGGGGGCGCCTGGGGCCCTCGAGGCTCCTCCGATGCCCCCCTTTGGCATATATTTAAAGCGTCTCCCGAAACCCTCGAGGGAGGAACTCTTTTCGCGATCTCATCTCTGTTCCGCCGCCGCTGCGCTTCCAAGATCGGGAGCACCAGGAGAACTCTTCCCGGCACCCTGCCGGAGGGGAGGATCACCACCGGGAGCCTCTCCACCACCATGGACGCCTCCCGGATGAGTTGTGAGTAGTCTCCCTTGGACCATGGGTCCATGACCAGTAGCTATGTGATGTTCTCCTCCCGTTCTTGTGCTTCACTAATTAGTCCTCGTGAGCTGCCCTACATGATCGAGGCACATATGTAATCCTTATGCTGTTGCTATGTTGAGTTTGCTGGGATCCGATGGATTGTGAGATTATGTTCAGATTGTGTTTGAGTAATATATTTGATCTACCTCTTTTATATTTATGTTCGTAAGTAATTCTTGCATGTTCTCCGTTGTTATTTATTGCTTTGGCCAAGTAGTAGGTAGTGACTCCAAGAGGGAACGTTATGCTTGATTGTGGGTTCATGCCCCTCGATGACTAGCTTGAGTGACAGAAACATGAGTCTAGGGGATGTGCTGTTGCCACAAGGGGGAAAACAACGGTGCTTATGCCCGCGGGTGCAAGGATTGTTTACTTTACGCAAAGTTCTTTTAATGCAGTTGTCTGTTGCTTTGAGTTTACACTATGGGTGGGACTCGCAACTTAATACCAGCGAGATGTTCTGGATAGATATCTCAAGGTGGATGATTAGTAGTAGATGCAGATGGATTTCGGTCTACTTGCCTTGGTGTACCGCCCATGCTTTGAACCTCTACCTTTCTTGTAACATAGTTAGCATTGGTTTGCGCACATAATTCTGTCAATTGCCCAGCTATAATTCGTTTACCTCACATAGCTGTTTTATCGTCTTTTGGGAGAGAGACATCACTAGTGAACATCATGGGACCCCGGTCCATATTACCATCATTGATCACATCCGCTATTTACTTTCCGCTTTTTACTTACTATTGCAGCAAAACCTATCACTATTATCACTTGCGTTTGATCCTTTGTAAACGACAAGGCCGGAGGGATTGACAACCTCTCTGTACTCATTGGGAGCAAAGTTATTTGTATCTGTGTGCAGGTCCACGTTGATTGCTAATATCTGGCGCCGTTAGCAGTTGACACCTTCTTGTTGAAACTGGGAGTCTTAGGGGAAATCGATCCTTGGTATCTTTGCCAAGGGAAAACTTCCGCTACACTGCATCTTAAACCTTCCACTTGGGGTAACCAACGAGGGGCGAGAAGCCATCAGCAAGGTTGTCGTTTCTCATGATCTCACTATCGAGAAAGTCATGCTTGTTGAGTCACTTGCATACAATTTACTTTCCGTTCGTCAACTTGCACTCATGGGCTTTGCCACATTCTTTGATATTGATATCGTTGCCCTCTTATGAAGCAAGACTCTTAAAGTAGTATTTGTTGGGTATGTCGAGAACGATCTCTATGTGGTTAACTGCTCGGAGCGGCCCACTAAGACCGCGGCTTGCCTAATGGCTAAAGTTGATGTGGGATGGCTTTAGCATCATCGTTTAGCCCATGTCAATATGAGATCTTTGCAAAGTCTTCTCAAGGGGGACCATGTCCGTGGACTAACAAATGTTAGTTTTACCAAAGATCGTGCTTGTAGTGCTTGTATAGAAGGAAAGCTACATGAGAAGGCTCACCCTCCCACGACTATCATCTACTCGACGAGACCTTTAGAGCTCCTTCACATGGATCTCTTTGGGCCTCCATCCTTTGATAATCTTGGGGTTGAAAGTATTGCTTGGTGGTTGTAGATGATTATTCAAGATACACTTGGGTATACTTCTTCAAGAAGAAGAGTGAGACCTAACAAACTGTCATCAACTTTTCAAATGAAGCTCATCGTTAACATGACACAAAGATCTTAATGATTCGAAGTGACAACGGCACCGAGTTCAAGAATTACACCTTGGATGAGTTTCTTAGTGATGAGGGGATCGAGCATCAATATGCCGCACCGTATACCCCTCAACAAAATGGTGTGGCGGACAGAAAGAACCGGACATTGATGCTCCTGAGGGCTCCAATGCCTGAGGGCTCCAATGCCCCCCAACGCAAAACCAAGACCACCACCACCAAGAACAAGGAGCCAACAATGGGCATGGATGAAATACCACTTGCTGAGTTTGTCACTAGGAGGAGGATCAACCCCTATGTGAATCCCCGCGCACATTTCAGAGGGGATGATCTGTTCTGGACCAAACAGCAGAGTCTTATCTTTATGGATGTGATCAAGGGCAAGCAGAACATATATGTGGATGTGCACTAGATTGACATGGCTCATATGAGGAAGGATCAGCACCGGGCCTATTTTGCTGAGGCTTTGGACCTGGTGGAGCAGTTTGGCATTAATCACTTGATGAATTTCCACATGGACTTTGACCCTGAGATTGTGGCCCAGTTCTTTCCTTCGGTCCACTTCCATACTAATGAGGAACGAAGCATGACCTGGATGACCAATGGACAAAAGATTGACTGCTAAGTGGAAGGACTTCATGGATTTGCTACAGGTTGCTGATGAGGGGCTCAACACGCCTGTTGGTGTTCGCCCTCATGGCAATCCCGAGTCAGCCAACAAGAACAAGCTTCAGGCCTACGTTGAGAAGATGCTTCCCAGTGGCAAGAAGACGTGGGTGTTGAACTCATTCCTTGACATCATGCATCAGATCTTCCACAACTCCCTTTTTCCGCGCATTGGTGATAAGGATAAGGTACATGCCTATCTCGTGGATATGATGCTCATTTGTGAGGAGGCGCGCCATGCTCGGATGCAACCACTTGATGTCTCACATATCATGTGGTGTGAGCTACGGTTTGCGGTGTTCAACCATAAGGTGTCCATCTATGGACCTTACCCGTTTCACTTGATCGCTAAGACTTGGGAGAAGCTCTATCCTGATGATGAGTTTGAGGATCCCAACTGGATTCATCATGAGCCCATCAAGCTTCGCATCAAGAGCCAATGGGCTAACACCACTACCCGTGTTGAGGCAGCGACTGCTCATATGAATGTGGATGAGGATGAGATCGAGGAGGAGGAAGCGCATGAGGACAACTCTGGTGGATACACTCCTTCCTCTTCTGAGCCCTCTTGGGCTAAGAAGCTGAAGAACAAGATGAATGCTCTATTCTGCATGCAGGACAAGGGGCAGTACAGGACATATGTTGCTCAGAAGGAGAGTCGCCGGTGCGACAAGTGGATCTTGAGGACGTTCGGCGAGAACGTGTCTAGTGGTTCTGAGAAGAACATCACCCATGAGGCTGAATGGATAGCAAAGCAGGGCTACAAGTGGACTGGATCAGAGGAGGAGCAGGAGGAGACCGACGAGGAGCATGACGAGTGATCACTTCAGCCTGAGCTACCACTTGTGTCGTAGGTGTCCTCTCTGCCTTTTTGGTGTCTCGATGCCAAAGGGGGAGAGAGTGTAGGATTTGCGAGTCTTGTGCCATGTTGTTTCGCTTTGTTGCTTTGATTTCGTTCTGTTGAACCTCGTTTGCTTTGTCTTGGTTTGCGTCTTGTGTGTGAGACCCGACGACTATCATATGGTGTGAGACATATCCACACTACTCTATCATATCTTATCATATTGTCTAAGACTATTTAGTAGGTTGTGAGCTTATGCCTTATTGTGCCCTTTTTCTTTATGCTCACGATCTTCTCCTTGCATCCATGCGTAGCGCCATCTTATTAGTTGCAAGGATTGTGTTGTTTATAAAATATAGGGGGAGTGTTGATCCTGGTATGTGTGCCATGCAGTACAAAGCATCTAACTAAGAATGCACACATCTAGGGGGAGCTTGCCTATATTTTATTTTACATGTTGGGTTTGCTTATGTTCTTATTCTTATCTATGTGCAAATCATATATTGTCATAAATTCACCAAAAAGGGGGAGATTGTAAGGGCATATTTCTCCCTAAGTGGTTTTGGTGATTGATGACAATGCATTTGCGGACTAATCGTGTGCATTGAGCTTTTTCATATATCTCATGTCTAGGCACAAGACGAATAGCTGCCCCTCAGAGCCTATCGAAGACAACATTTTCTTTTGTTTCTTTTCGGTGGAATTGAGTCATAGGAAATCTGTACTATTAAGAGGGGGTCCGCTTCGGAAAGGTTAGGGTGGAATCAACACGTACACATCTATCCATTTTGCACCACCTTTCACTCGCTTCTTTGGAGCTTCGATCGTTTTCCTTGTCGTCGCAAAAACAGAGGCTTACTACTACTATTAGTCTATGGCATGCGGTAGTACCGGTCAAGGGAGCGGTAGTACCGCAGAGACCCACGGTAGTACCACCCTGTAGCCGTGGTAGTACCGCACATTCCGGTAGTACCGTGCCAGGGTTGCGGTAGTACTGTGGCCTCTGCCACAGCGTTGTGGCTAGTGCGGAAGTAGGAGCGGAAGTAATTTTTTACTTCCGCACCCTACACGGTAGTACCGCTCCGGGTTTTTGCATCAATCAAAACTCTGTGGAAGTAGCCACGGATATAATTTTATTGGTCCGTGCTCTTCCCAGCCCGGACTGAAGCCTGCCTTGCGGTAGTACCGCAAGGGCGCGCGGTAGTACCGCTCCAGTAGTACTACCGCTCATTGCTATACGCAACAGGGCCACATCTGGCTCCTGCCGCGCCAGTGATAGTATCGCATGTCGCGGACAGAGTTAGTGGATAACGGTTGGATTTGTTCTTCCACTATATAAGGGGAGTCTTCTTCTCCAAGAAGACTCACCTCTTCCCTCCCTAAGGTCCATTGTTGCTCAAAGCTCCATTTCCGCCCGATCTCTCTGCCTAGCCGATCAAACTTGTTGATTTCCCAGGGATTGGTTGAGAAGGCATTGATCTACACTTCCACCAAGACAAATTTGATTCCCCCCATTAATCCCTTGCGGATCTTGTTACTCTTGGGTGTTTGAGCACCCTAGATGGTTGAGGTCACCTCGGAGCCATAGTCCATTGTGGTGAAGCCTCGTGGTGTCATTGGGAGCCTCCAATTCAGTTGTGGAGATAGCCCCAACCTTGTTTGTAAAGGTTCGGTCGCCGCCTTCTAGGGCACCACTAGTGGAATCACGGCACCTCGCATTGTGTGAGGGCGTGAGGAGAATACGATGGCCCTAGTGGCTTCTCGGGGAGCATTGTGCCTCCACACCGCTCCAACGGAGACGTACTTCCTCTCAAAGGGAAGGAACTTCGGTAACACATCCTCGTCTGCATCGACTCCACTTGTGGTTATCTCTTACCTTTACTTGTGCAAGCTTTTGTTGTGTTGCATAGCTTGCTTGCTTGTGTACTTATTATTGTCGCATCATATAGGTTGCCCACCTAGTCGCATATCTAGACACCTATTTTTGTTGCTAAGTTTTTTGGTTAAGAAAAGCTAAAAATTGTTAGTTGCCTATTCACCCCCCTAGTCAACCATATCGATCCTTTCAAAGGTAATACCCTATGTATTGCTTTGGATTTATATTAATGGTGGAGTACCTCATGCGAGGGTTTACAAGGGTGAGGATGTAATAGCTAGCTACCCCTAGGCTCTATGGGTGTCAGCCAGTCATTTGTTGTCGTTGCCATGTTGTCTGCTTGCGTGTTGCATTTTGCCATGTCATCATGTGCATTGCATCATCATGTTTTCAAAACTTGCATCCGTCCGAGTCCGCCCGTCCTCTCCGTTGTCCGTTCTGAGCCCAGACACACTCGCACGCGCCCGCGGCACCTCCGAATATTTATTTTATGAGTGGCCGGAAAATGTTCTCTGAATGGGGTGAAACTTGACGTGTGGTCTTATTATAGCATAGGTAGACCGCCTGTCAAATTTCATCGCATTCGGAGCTCGTTTGATAGCCTAACCGTTAAATATAGCGGCACTAGTAGCCGGTTAAAACGTCGGACGTTTTCGGTCTCCGAGAACCCCCGCGGGCCTCTCTCTTCTCTCCTCTCAACCCGAAGCCCCTCTAACACAGCCCACCTAGGCCTTCCTAGACTCCCTCCGCTCCGGTGCCGTTGGATCGTGATCCGATGGCTCCGAAACGGCCTAAAAACCCCCTCCTAACCCTAATTCTAGCCCCTTCCCTATATAAACTCCTTCCCCATGACATTTTGGGCCTCCACCAACCTCCTCCCAAAAATTCCGCGCCACCAGCCCCTCCCTCCTCGTTTTCAGCGCCGGTGCGCTCCGCCGCCGCCACTTGTCACCGCGCCGCCTCGGCCCCGGCCAGATCCGGCCTCCGCCGCCGGGCTCTACCACTGCACCTTCCAGCGCCGTCGGGACCCCGCCGCCGGCCAGATCCAGGCCGCGGGCGACCGGATCCGGCCTCCCCCGACCTCCTCCGCCCTCGCCTAGCTCCCCTTCGCCGGAGAGCCACCGCCGTCGTCCCGCTCGTGGCCGGGAACCACCGCGGCCATAACTCGTCCCCGCGCCGCGCCGGACATGTCCGAAGCCGACGGACATGTCCAGGCCTTCCTCTCCCTGACCCGTGGGCCCGTGTCCAGCCCCCCCGGGACACGTCCGCCCAAGACCCCCTCCCGAGGTTTTTTTGTCCAAGTCCTTTTCCGTCTTAAAAATGATGCATCATTTGCATGGTTGTAACTTTGTGTGTGCATGTTCATTTTGAGTGAATAATATGTCAAAATGATCGTTGTGATATGCTCTTCATTTTGTTCCAGTGTGGCATGCTTGTTTGAGTTCATCTTGATGCCCTAATCATCGTTGCAAGAGTGCTACTTGTTTAAAACTGATGTTAACTGTAATTTTGTTGCATGCTTGTGGTGGTGATAACTTTGTGCATGTTTATCCAAATGGAGCATATGATATATCAAAATGTTCATTGTGAAGTGCTCTACATGATGGTTGTTGTAGCATTCATGTTAGGTGTCATATTGCCATGTTAATCTCTATTGCAAAAGTGCGTGTGGCTGTTAAGTTCTGAAACTTGTTATGAGATGCTGTTTTGACTTGCTTGATGTGTTTGTCTTCATGCCACATGACTATATGTTTTAGAAGCACAATCATATGGTCTTTTCTGTGGTGCAATCCACTTTCCGTGATATGCCTTGAGGTGACTTAAACAAGCTTGTAAACATGCCTTGCCAATGTTGCTGTTTTATACCTAGTGAAAAAAAACTGCTAAGTCTGAAACTGTTAAACCTGATGCTATGTTTGCTTGATGCCCCACTCAAATCCATGCATGTTTTAGTATATCCAATGATCATGTCCTGTTGTGCATGTTATTGTCTATCCATCCATGTACTTGCACATATGGCCTGTTGTAGCTTATTTATTTCTTGCTCTCAAGTTGCTATAAATTTACCTGTCAGCTTGTTATCAGCATGATCAATTTGGTGAAGCTTGTTGTTATTGATCCATGCCTCCTATGGAGTTGCTCCAATGGAGTTGTTTGATGTATGTGATGCCTATTACATGTACAGGATCTTTATATACTTAGTAGAGTTGATATGCTTGCTGTTTTGTGCCTCCGAAGGCAGCATCGTGATGATGTTTTTGCCTTCCCAGATTTTGACGAAGTTTGGATAAATTTATTGCAACTTGCCATGCTTGGTTAATTGAGTTCCAGCAAGTTTCTAGGAGTGTTCTAAGTCCATGCTTGTTAAGTATCATGTCTATTTCACATCCATGCCTCTTGTTATCATGTTTGGGTGTTGTAGCATATATATATCTTGCTCCAAAGTTGCTATGTTGCTGTTTTGACAGCTTGTTGTTATATCTTGTTTCTTGTGTATGTGTTGAACCGTTGCTCCGTTTTGAGTGCGTCCTATATGAAACTTGTGTGATTTTGCATGTAGAAGCATAATATCATGTTGTTTTCATGTTTGGAGTGTGTTGGCTTGTTGTTTGGATGCATCTTGCTTATTTGACATGCTTGACTTGTTTTGCTCATATCTTCTAGGCCGTAGCTCCGAATTAAATAAAATTTATATGAAACTTGACTAGAATTTCGAGTAGATCATCATGGTGCATGTTAACCTGCTGTTTAACAACTTTAACTTAGGGTTTTTTCAGATCTGGACCAATTTCAAAATGTGCATATGAGGACTTACCGTAATTGCTATATGTTGTTTCCAGCCTCATTTAAACTTGTTGTTTGGTGTTGTTCTTGTGTGCTTCATCCCTTGCCATGTATTGCATCATATAGACTTGTCTTGCATCATACTTGGTTGAGCATATTGTCATGTTCTTGTGATGTGTGTTTACCGTGTTGTGTGCCTCTTCTCGCTAGTTCATTTCCGTTGCGTTCGTGAGGATTCGTTCGTCTACACGTGGTTCGTCTTCGAGGCTTCGGCTTCGTCTTCTTCATGGACTCATTCTTCTTCCTTGCGGGATCTCAGGCAAGATGACCATCACCTTGGATACCTTTACTATCATTGCTATGCTAGATGTCTCGATGCTATCGTTATATGTCGCGCTACCCATCATTATTGTCAGCCCCTCTCCTTGTTGCCATGAAACCTATAACCTTTGACACCTTCCCAGCAAAACCGTTGTTTGGCTATGTTACCCGCTTGCTCAGCCCCTCTTATAGCGTTGTTAGTTGTAGGTGAAGATGAAGATCGTTCCATGTTGTAACTTGTTGTTGGAATATCACAATATGTCTTATATATGTTAACACACCTATATACTTGGCAATGGGTGGAAGGCTTGGCCTTTTGCTCGGTATTTTGTTCCACTCATGCCGCCTTAGGAGCCGATAAACCGGCGTTATGTTCCTTGATTTTGCATTCCTAACACGGTTGGGTATATGGGGACCCCTTGACAGTTCGTCTTTGAATAAAACTCCTCCAGCAAGGCCCAACATTGGTTTTATTTGCTCATAATAAAAACTTAATTAATTAATTAATTGCATAGGGAGTTAGCGCTACCCGAGGATTCTTTCTACATACAGGGGGCCAGTGCCGATGGTGTTGGTCCCAAATAGAGCACTGTGCGGGACCGCCCCTTGGCAACTTGGGGTATCTGGCTCCTGTACGCTTCGCTCATCCGGTCGTGGCCTGAGACGAGATACGCACGGCTACTATCAGGGTGTCGGCACGCCGGGAGGTCTTGCTGGACTTGTTTTACCATTGTCAAAATGTCTTGTGCACCGGGAATTCCGAGTCTGATCGGGCCTTCCCTGAGATAAGGGGTAATATTATTATTACTTCTGCTGATCGTGAGATCTTGTGATGGGCTAAGTTGGGACACCCCTGTAGGGTTATGATCTTTCAAAAGCCGTGCCCATGGTTATGTGGCAGATTGGAATTTGTTAATGTTTGGTTGTAGAAAACTTGACAGAGGATCCGAAGTAAAACACACAACTGTGTGAGTAACCGTGACTGTCTCTTTTGTAATGCCCAGGATGGGTCTATACCTCCTACGTGTCGAGGCACGACTTAAAGGTATAAGCCCATCCTAGAATGATCTCAAGTTTGGTATCTTTGCACGACTCATGTAAAAGAGGGATTAAATTGCAAAAGGAGATAGTTGGCTTACACTCGCCACTTCACACAATACAATACGTAAGCAATACATCATTCAAAACATCACAACCCGACTATGGGTGAAGATCCAAAAGAAAGATACCAAAACAACATAAAGCCACAGGTCAGGATCGAATCCTAGTAGAAACCACTACTGATCGTCGAAACGTCACAAGCAAACAGCCACTCTCTTCATCGAGCTCCCAGTGAAGTACTTGAACCAGCTTCTGCATCAAACTCGGCTGAACCTGCATCTGGTGTGGTGAAGTAACTGTGAGCCACGAGGACTCAGAAATCCCATAACCATGGGTAACAAGACTAGCAAAGCTTTATGGGTAGGAAGAGGTAAAGTGGTGAGGCTGCAGCAGCGGCTAAGCAATATATGGTGGCTAACTTACGAGTACCAGAATAAGATGAGAAGCTACGCAAACGGTCGCAAAGAGGTGATCGCTAAAGATCCTAACTACATACGGTCAAACATAACCCCACCGTGTTCTCTTCTCAAAGTGAAAAGAGACAGTCACGGTTACTCACACAGTTGTGTGTTTTACTTCGGATCCTCTGTCAAGTTTTCTACAACCGGACATTAACAAATTCCAATCTGCCACATAACCGCGGGCACGGCTTTCGAAAGATCATAACCCTGCAGGGGTGTTCCAACTTAGCCCGTCACAAGCTCTCACGATTAGCTGAATTGATAAATATAATATCATCACCCCTTATCTTAGGGAAAATCCGATCAGGCTCGGCTTCCCGGTAGCACAAGACATTTAGACAATGGTAAAACAAGTCCAGCAAGACCTCCCGGCGTGCCGACACCCTGATAGTAGCCGCGCGTATCTCGTCTCAGGCCACGTCCGGATGAGCAGTACGTACAGATACCGAAGATCCCAGCGAACTGGGTGGTATCCGCAAGTGGCTCTAGTTTGGGACCAACACCATCAGCACTGGCCCCCCCTGCTATGTAGAATTAAGAATCCTCGGGGATGCGACCCCCTATGCAAATTTAATTATTTAATTAAGTTGTTATTATGAGGCAAATTAAAACCAATGTTGGGCCTTGCTGGAGGAGTTTTATTCAAAGTCGAACTGTCAAGGGGTCCCCATTTCACCCATCGTGTAAGGAACGCAAAATCAAGGAACATAATGCCGGTTTATCGGCGCCTAAGGTGGCATGAGTGGAACAAAACACCGAGCAAAAGGCCAAGCCTTCCACCCATGCCCAGTATATAGGTGTGTTAAATAATAATTATAGAATATGTGATATATCCAACAACAAGTTCCCTCCTGGAACGAACTTCACCTTCACCTGCAACTAACAACGCTATAAGAGGGGCTGAGCAAGCGGGGCTGAGCAAGCGGGTAACATAGCCAAACAGTGGTTTTGCTAGGAAGGTTTCAAATGTTAGAGGTTTCATGGCAACAAGGAGAGGCTGACATAAAGATGGGTAGCGCGACATGTAACGATAGCATCGAGACAACTAAGCATGGCAATGGTAGTAAAGGTATCCAAGGGTATGATCATCTTGCCTGGGAATCCACAAGGAAGAAGAACGGTTCCATGTAGTAGACGGAGCAACACAGACGAGAGAATCCTCACAACTCCGGAACGAAACCGAAGCTAACAAGAGAAGCAACCGGAAAGAAAACAAACAACGCGGTAAACACACATATCATAAACATGGCATACGATGCACAAGCAAGCATGATGCATGTCCGGTTTAAATAAGCATGGCATGGCAAGTGCACAAACAAATACTACAAGTTAAGTGGAGCTCAATATGCAACGAGTTGCATATTGACAAAACACCACATTAATTATTTAATTGACTCTCGTTTATTTACAAGACAAGATTAAATGTTTTTAACATGGCAAGAGGTGAAGCATAAAGAAACTACACTAATAAGGCAATTTAAATGAGGCCGGAGAATAACAACAACATATCCCGAAAATCCCCATGAGCATGTTTAGTAATCATAAGCAAACAACAATTAACATTTATAATGTTGTTAAATGATGCGGATGACATGATCAAGTTTATGCAAGTTTTATTAAAAGTTGACATGAGAGATAAGAAGATGAAAAGGAGTATTTGTCACCGTGGTGGAAGGAAAGGGTGCCACGGCAACGATCCGAAAATGATGCAACGGCAACATCTCGGTTCCGGTAACTCGTTGAGGGTCCGGTGCAAAAGAAGAAGATGGCGTGAGCGAGTCACACGAGAAGAAAGGTGGGGCGATTCCGTCACCGGGTTCCCACGAGTCGGTGACGAGGCAACCGAGGAACATGACAACGGACGAAACGGGCACGAGCACACACAAGGGAGACATTTCATACAACCACAACAAGCATTCCACGGGTCATCCACGGGGTCGTCTCGGTATACCTTCGAAGCGTGCGTTTCGGGGCGGTTCGAGACGTAGAGGAAGAAGGCGTTCACGTTCGGAGAGGAAGTAGCCGTTCTCGTTCGGAAGAGGAAGTAGTGGTACACGGCCGAAGAGGAAGTAGTTGTTCCCGGTTCTTCGGCGACGGTAGACGTTCACGTTATGTGTCGTGGTACTTGCGACGTCGGGGTACTTGGTCGAAGACGTTCCGTAGAGGTACACGGGCGACGGTAGGGGTACTTGGGGTCTCCGAGTAGTCGTGGTACTTGGCGCTTCCGGCGACGGTAGTGGAAGTAGTGGTACTTGTTCGGGCTGCCATCGTGACTCGTTGTAGATGTACACGTCGTCACGTCATGATACTTGCGTCCATGGATACTTGCTGGACCAAACAAAACAAGACGAAGCCGCCGGAAAAAGCACAGCAGCACTAGGACTTGGGGCGGCCTTGGCGACGAACGTGGAGCACGGAGGGAGATGGCGCTGCTCTCGGCGCTGGGGGAAGGAGGCGGCCGCGGAGGGAGCCAGGCGCGCTGGACGCAGCAGAGAAGGGCTCGGGGGTGCTGGGCTTCGGCCTGCTGGAGAACAGAGGAAGGAGGCCTGGGGATGAGGCAGGGGCAGCGCCGGTCAGAGGAGGTAGGGCGCTGGACGGGGCGACGGAGGGAGGAGGCCGCGGCTTGCGGCCACGAGGAGGGAGCGGGGCTCCTGGAGGCGCTGGCTCCTGGCCGCGCTGGGGATGCGCGAGGACGGAGGGAGGCGCGGGATCCGGCCGGCTGGAGTCACGCGGAGGCCAGGGCTCCTGGGCCTGGTGCGGTCGGCGGGTTCCGCAGGGAACGGCGACGAGGCGGAACGAGGCGGCGCTCCTCGCGTGGAGGGTCTGAGGGCGACGCGGGAAATCACGGAGGGAGGCCACGGCGACGGTACAGGAGAGGTGGTCGCGCGAGGTGGAGGCTCGGAGGGAGGAGGGGATCGGGCAGGAGCGATCGAGGGAGAAAGAAGGGGATCAGGACGAGGGGAAAGAAAAGGTGCGGCGCTGCGACGGGAACCAGAGGGAGAGGAGCGAGGGGATGCGAGCGAGCGCTGCTCGGGCTAGGGTTTAGAAGGAGCGGTCGGGCTGGTGGGCCTGATGGGCCTGAGCCGGTTGGGAGGAGAGGGAGGCCTGGTGCGGCTGGAGGGAGAGGTGAGGGTGCTGCGGGCCTGGCTGAGAGGGATGCACATGCCCAGATGCCGGTTGGGCTCTTCCTTTTGTTTTCTCCAAAAAAAATAGAAAAAGACAAAGAAGAAAAAGGAGGAGAAAGGAAGGGTTATGGCAAAACTAGCACATGGAACTATTTTTCTCGGGCATCATAAAATGAGCAAGGTCCGAGAAAAATGGCAAAGGCATGAACGGAAAAATAATTCAAACATATTTGAATTTAATTCAAATAGGTTTGAACTAAGACGTGATTATTGAAGTGTCCAAAATGTTCAAATTTTCGGAGGAACCTCGATAAATAGGAAAAGAATTATAGGGAGGTTTTTTTAGGAGAACTCGAAGTGGAAAAGACATGGGGAAATATTGCAAGTGTGTTGCGGGTAATTCCAAACAATGGAATATTTATTATATAGCTCCCTAAAATATTGGGATGATATGTTTTAAAGAGAAGACATCTTCCCTCGATTTAAATGGACCGAAGGCCCACACGATTTATTTGGTTGAGATGCAAAAGATTAAATGACATGATGGCATGATGACATGAGGCAATGCAAAAATAAATAACACAAGCACCAATGAAACACACGGGAGAACCCGGAACATCTGGAATCTTCTGGAATCTTCTGGGACGTCGGTCTTCGGGCGTCACAACTCTCCCACACTAACAGAGGATCTCGACCCGAGATCCTAGAGATATCACCGGGTAAAAACGGAAGAGGAAGAGGTAAAACAAGGTTGCTTCTTCGAGAAACGAGTGAAACCAGGAACCTTGAGAGGTTAAACAAGTTGAAAGAAAGAATGCAACGGAGATGAACGAAGTTAAGAGCACTCCGGTAAGCAGGAGGAACAAGGAACATTATAAGAACCTTGTAGGTTGAAAGACATGAAACAAGAGCTCACGGATGGCAAAAGAATATGAAACTGCAACGGTATAGCCAAGGAATAAGAATGACAGAATTTGGACAGCACTCCGTCTGAAAATGGAGGGAATTAACAAGAACTTGAGGAGATGGAATGATACTTGATGAAATCAATAGCATATTGCCTCCGAAACAATTAAAAGAATGGCACAAGGGTTAAGAAAGATTTAGACAGCACTCCGGTTGAAAGGAGAGGCAAAACTAGATAGATGATGGAACTTGAATGAAGAATACAACACTCCGGTTAAATGATAAGCAAGGGAAAGAACAAGATCTCGATAAAACGAGATGATGGTTAAAGAGAGCAATATCACAAAGCCTCCGGAATGAAAGAATAGAATATAGATCAATGAAAGAAATGAATGGAGAAGAAAATGACAACTTCTCCCACAATTGAATTAGGAAAACCTCCTTACAAAGAAGGGTTGAACGGAGTTGTTGGAAAAAAATCAACAACGAAAAGAATAAGCTCGATGTGGGCTTATGGAAAACATCTCAAAATTAAGAGGTGACAACCAGCCACTTAGAAAAACATTTGAATGGATTGAGATCAAGAAGGAGACGAAAAACTTATTTCACCGGAATGATAAATGAAGAACTTGGGTCATTATAAGCACCATAATTAGCAACAATTCTCAAGGAAAGCTTTTAGGTGAAATACAACCCAAGATAACTCCAATGAATAGATTGAAGGGTTGAAAAGATCTCCTGAACAAGGAAAAAATGATGGGTTTAAATATCTCGTTCCTGACAACTTGTGAATCATGAAACATGAAGAATTGTCAAAAATGACATAACACCATCTGAAAAGATACGGGAGAAAGAATTGCAATTGGAAAGCATGATGAAGAATGCTTGAGCTCCAACAAGAATCTTGATGAAGAGTTCGAGGATGAATTAAAACATGATGAACCATCATGAAAACTCCGGTAATGAAAGCATGAGAAGTGAAAGATGAAAGAATAAGATTCAAGACCTGCGGTGAATTAGATGGAGCTTTGAAATGATATGATTGAAATAATCTTGGAGCTCCGGAAAACAAGATGAACAACTTAGAACCGAGAATATGATATGATGAACAAGCTCCAAACAAAAGAATTAAATCACCTTGAAGGAATAAGAATAAGAATTATGTCATGCATATCCTTCACCAATTTAAATTGATGACAACCAAAGGATTTGGCATACTACTTATTCTCGTTGGAAAGAATTAAGAGAGATCTCGCACAAGCTTGGGTAAATCTTCAACGAACCACCGGTAGGATTATGAAAAGAACAATTGAATTAAAATGATAACAACGGAAGAGTAAACTTGAAAGAACCACCGTAAGAATATGGAGACGAACGAAGAGGCATCAATGAAGAATATTGGGAGGGCGAAGTTGAAAACTGAGAACGAAGAAATATTCTGAAATGATGGCCTTCGGAGGATCACAAAGAAAAGAATTCATGAAATGCTTCGGGTGGCATAAAAGAATTCCTCACAATCTGAACAATAATGAGGATGGCAAGAAGCTAGAACCACGAATCTTGAGAGAACGGGCCAAGATTTAAGAGAAACACTTCTCCGGTCTACAAATTCTGAGAAGACGATGAGATACACCACCATGAAAACTCCGCAATGAAGAATTAAAAGGATGAACCAACGATGAAAAGAATTTGAAAGCGATCTTGGAGAAGGCATGTGACTGATGGGATTCATACTTACGTCACACTTTAAAAAGAATTTGAGTATAACTCCAGAAAAATTAGAAGAGTCAGGTAAGATCCTGGAAAAGACCTGTGGGTTAGGGCCCAATAAAGAAATCACCGTTGAAAAAGATTGCTTGAGAGATATTGCACCGGTTGAATTAAATGGCTTGGATAAGATGACAATCCTCAGAATAGCTTGAACGGATTAAGAATGGAATTATGAATCTTGAGCACTCCGGATATGAATAGCAAGAGGAGAATGATTAATTGGTGCACCGGAATAAGAAAGCATTGTGAAATGAGGAAAAGGATAAGATCAACACCGAAATCTTGAATTACATCCATCGGCAGAATTTGAGAACAAAAGAATGATGAACTTGAAGCTCTTGAGCATCTTGACGATAAAACACCGGATAAGAACATTGAAGGAAAAGAATGAAGAAATATCACGTGAATAAAATGGATATTCCATTTGAGAATTTCTGGCTCCAAGAAGAAGAAGGGTGGGAGGGCGGGTAAAACAAAGACAACTTGAGATGATTGAAACTAACAAATCGTCAGATTTCTCAACGGTGTCCGTATGGAATAACTAGAAGAGACGGCACACCGGTTGAAAAAGGATTAACACGACCATCTTGATGATCAAGAGGAATTAGCACTCCCATAGAAATATGAGAACATCGATTAAGAAAGGTATGGAATCAACATTTGACATCGAAGCAACTCGAATACCAGAATCAAAACAAAAACAAAGGATAGATGTTGCAGCATGATCTTCACAATATCATCCGAACAAAGACTTGAACGAATGAATTCCGCAGGTACATCAACTTGACGAGAAGCCACTTGGAAGAACAAAAGATAAATAAAAAGGAACAAGGAACAGATAGAACAAATACAGGATAGAAGCTTCGTTCGACATCTTCGTGCTGAAATCTCATGGAATGTGTTACAAAAGGGTTTTGCAATCCCCGGATCAGCATAGCCAAGGACCCTTTAAGATGCAACTCCCGATCAGAACAAGTCCATAAAACCACTTCACTCAATGTAGAACCCCAAACTTCATATCGAGCATCCGTTGGAAGAATGCCTAGAACTACTAGATGAACCCACCTATTAATTTCCGAAAGTTTCCAGTTATGCAATCAGGTGTTGGGGATACACGGGAAGCACCGCGCAATCAACTCTAAACCTACATCCAGGTGTATCCATCCTTTAACACATAACCAGTCTTTCTCGGAAACTGTTTACCTCGGACCTTCGAAACGCATCCACTATACAAGCTATGGCAATACTCTCGAGCTACCTTCCCAGTACTGGGTGATGTCGGGGTTATCTTGCCACTAACCGCATAGGAGAGTTTTCGATGTCGGCCGTCTTAAGTATTCTAGTACTGCCGCGATGGATTTGTGACGACAACACCTCGGAGCTCAACTCCCCGGGACACTGCCACAACCCCTAATGACAGGAGGCATCGAGAACAATGTTCTCGTCACAAAGACATCGAAACAATCCAAAAAATACTCGCGAGATCCTAAAAAAAATTTGGTGCAATTTTTGAAAGTAGAAGAGGCAAGAGTAATCGTCAGGAGTCCTCACCAGAGTGAAAAGAGATGAGGAACAAAAGAAATCCTACTCTCCGATATATATATAGGACCCAAAACATTTCAGTGTGTGCCTAGACTCAACCGTCAACGATTCGATCAATCAGTGGGGGCTTCTAGGTCGGAGAAGGCTCTGATACCAACTTGTAATGCCCAGGATGGGACTATACCTCCTACGTGTCGAGGCACAACTTAAAGGTATAAGCCCATCCTAGAATGATCTCAAGTTTGGTATCTTTGCACGACTCATGTAAAAGAGGGATTAAATTGCAAAAGGAGATAGTTGGCTTACACTCGCCACTTCACACAATACAATACGTAAGCAATACATCATTCAAAACATCACAACCCGACTACGGGTGAAGATCCAAAAGAAAGATACCAAAACAACATAAAGCCACAGGTCAGGATCGAATCCTAGTAGAAACCACTACTGATCGTCGAAACGTCACAAGCAAACGGCCACTCTCTTCATCGAGCTCCCAGTGAAGTACTTGAACCAGCTTCTGCATCAAACTCGGCTGAACCTGCATCTGGTGTGGTGAAGTAACTGTGAGCCACGAGGACTCAGCAATCCCATAACCATGGGTAACAAGACTAGCAAAGCTTTATGGGTAGGAAGAGGTAAAGTGGTGAGGCTGCAGCAGCGGCTAAGCAATATATGGTGGCTAACTTACGAGTACCAGAATAAGATGAGCATCTACGCAAACGGTCGCAAAGAGGTGATCGCTAAAGATCCTAACTACATACGGTCAAACATAACCCCACCGTGTTCTCTTCTCAAAGTGAAAAGAGACAGTCACGGTTACTCACACAGTTGTGTGTTTTACTTCGGATCCTCTGTCAAGTTTTCTACAACCGGACATTAACAAATTCCAATCTGCCACATAACCGCGGGCACGGAACGAGCCTTGTCTTCCCTCCAACGACTAGCTCCCTTTTCTTGTTCCGGTCCGTTCAGAAGGACAGCATTCTCTCTAAGATCAAATGCAAAAAAGCAGGTAGGATAAAAGAAGTCATTTAATAGGTTGAGAGAGGCTATCTCTCCTTTCCTTCTATCTACCCACCTGGAGGAAGTGTCAAAGGCGTCTGTCTATCAGTTATCGATAGATCGAACAAACCTAAAGGATCTGGTGGTTGTGTAATTGTAAGATTACTGATCATGGGATACGAGCAAGGACAATAAAGCCTTCAATCGGCATCAAAACCGGGTAACTACTCTCCTCGGAAGATTAACTGGAAAAAGGCCCTTGAACTTTCGAAAGATCATAACCCTGCAGGGGTGTTCCAACTTAGCCCATCACAAGCTCTCACGATTAGCTGAAGTGATAAATATAATATCATCACCCCTTATCTTAGGGAAAATCCGATCAGGCTCGGCTTCCCGGTAGCACAAGACATTTCGACAATGGTAAAACAAGTCCAGCAAGACCTCTCGGCGTGCCGACACCCTGATAGTAGCCGCGCGTATCTCGTCTCAGGCCACGTCCGGATGAGCAGTACGTACAGATACCGAAGATCCCAGCGAACTAGGTGGTATCCGCAAGTGGCTCTAGTTTGGGACCAACACCATCAGCACTGGCCCCCCCTGCTATGTAGAATTAAGAATCCTCGGGGACGCGACCCCCTATGCAAATTTAATTATTTAATTAAGTTGTTATTATGAGGCAAATTAAAACCAATGTTGGGCCTTGCTGGAGGAGTTTTATTCAAAGTCGAACTGTCAAGGGGTCCCCATTTCACCCATCGTGTAAGGAACGCAAAATCAAGGAACATAATGCCGGTTTATCGGCGCCTAAGGTGGCATGAGTGGAACAAAACACCGAGCAAAAGGCCAAGCCTTCCACCCATGCCCAGTATATAGGTGTGTTAAATAATAATTATAGATATTGTGATATATCCAATAACAAGTTCCCTCCTGGAACGAACTTCATCTTCACCTGCAACTAACAACGCTATAAGAGGGGCTGAGCAAGCGAGGCTGAGCAAGCGGGTAACATAGCCAAACAGTGGTTTTGCTAGGAAGGTTTCAAATGTTAGAGGTTTCATGGCAACAAGGAGAGGCTAACATAAAGATGGGTAGCGCGACATGTAACGATAGCATCGAGACAACTAAGCATGGCAATGGTAGTAAAGGTATCCAAGGGTATGATCATCTTGCCTGGGAATCCACAAGGAAGAAGAACAGTTCCATGTAGTAGACGGAGCAACACAGACGAGAGAATCCTCACAACTCCGGAACGAAACCGAAGCTAACAAGAGAAGCAACCGGAAAGAAAACAAACAACGCGGTAAACACACATATCATAAACATGGCATACGATGCACAAGCAAGCATGATGCATGTCCGGTTTAAATAAGCATGGCATGGCAAGTGCACAAACAAATACTACAAGTTAAGTGGAGCTCAATATGCAACGAGTTGCATATTGACGAAACACCACATTAATTATTTAATTGACTCTCGTTTATTTACAAGACAAGATTAAATGTTTTTAACATGGCAAGAGGTGAAGCATAAAGAAACTACACTAATAAGGCAATTTAAATGAGGCCGGAGAATAACAACAACATATCCGGAAAATCCCCATGAGCATGTTTAGTAATTATAAGCAAACAACAATTAACATTTATAATGTTGTTAAATGATGCGGATGACATGATCAAGTTTATGCAAGTTTTATTAAAAGTTGACATGAGAGATAAGAAGATGAAAAGGAGTATTTGTCACCGTGGTGGAAGGAAAGGGTGCCACGGCAACGATCCGAAAATGATGCAATGGCAACATCTCGGTTCCGGTAACTCGTTGAGAGTCCGGTGCAAAAGAAGAAGATGGCGTGAGCGAGTCACACGAGAAGAAAGGTGGGGCGATCCCGTCACCGGGTTCCCACGAGTCGGTGACGAGGCAACCGAGGAACATGACAACAGACGAAACGGGCACGAGCACACACAAGGGAGACATTTCATACAACCACAACAAGCATTCCACGGGTCATCCACGGGGTCGTCTCGGTATACCTTCGAAGCGTGCGTTTCGGGGCGGTTCGAGACGTAGAGGAAGAAGGCGTTCACGTTCGGAGAGGAAGTAGCCGTTCTCGTTCGGAAGAGGAAGTAGTGGTACACGGCCGAAGAGGAAGTAGTTGTTCCCGGTTCTTCGGCGACGGTAGACGTTCACGTTACGTGTCGTGGTACTTGCGACGTCGGGGTACTTGGTCGAAGACGTTCCATAGAGGTACACGGGCGACGGTAGGGGTACTTGGGGTCTCCGAGTAGTCGTGGTACTTGGCGCTTTCGGCGACGGTAGTGGAAGTAGTGGTACTTGTTCGGGCTGCCATCGTGACTCGTTGTAGATGTACACGTCGTCACGTCGTGATACTTGCGTCCATGGATACTTGCTGGACCAAACAAAACAAGACGAAGCCGCCGGAAAAAGCACAGCAGCACTAGGACTTGGGGCGACCTTGGCGACGAACGTGGAGCACGGAGGGAGATGGCGCTGCTCTCGGCGCTGGGGGAAGGAGGCGGCCGCGGAGGGAGCCAGGCGCGCTGGACGCAGCAGAGAAGGGCTCGGGGGCGCCGGGCTTCGGCCTGCTGGAGAACAGAGGAAGGCGGCCTGGGGATGAGGCAGGGGCAGCGCCGGTCAGAGGAGGCAGGGCGCTGGACGGGGCGACAGAGGGAGGAGGCCGCGGCTTGCGGCCACGAGGAGGGAGCGGGGCTCCTGGAGGCGCTGGCTCCTGGCCGCGCTGGGGATGCGCGGGGACGGAGGGAGGCGCGGGATCCGGCCGGCTGGAGTCGCGCGGAGGCCAGGGCTCCTGGGCCTGGTGCGGTCGGCGGGTTCCGCAGGGAACGGCGACGAGGCGGAACGAGGCGGCGCTCCTCGCGTGGAGGGCCTGAGGGCGACGCGGGAAATCGCGGAGGGAGGCCACGGCGACGGTACAGGAGAGGTGGTCGCGCGAGGTGGAGGCTCGGAGGGAGGAGGGGATCGGGCAGGAGCGATCGAGGGAGAAAGAAGGGGATCGGGACGAGGGAAAAGAAAAGGTGCGGCGCTGCGACGGGAACCAGAGGGAGAGGAGCGAGGGGATGCGAGCGAGCGCTGCTCGGGCTAGGGTTTAGAAGGAGCGGTCGGGCTGGTGGGCCTGATGGGCCTGAGCCGGTTGGGAGGAGAGGGAGGCCTGGTGCGGCTGGAGGGAGAGGTGAGGGTGCTGCGGGCCTGGCTGAGAGGGAGGCACATGCCCAGATGCCGGCTGGGCTCTTCCTTTTGTTTTCTCCAAAAAAAATAGAAAAAGACAAAGAAGAAAAAGGAGGAGAAAGGAAGGGTTATGGCAAAACTAGCACATGGAACTATTTTTCTCGGGCATCATAAAATGAGCAAGGTCCGAGAAAAATGGCAAAGGCATGAACGGAAAAATAATTCAAACATATTTGAATTTAATTCAAATAGGTTTGAACTAAGACGTGATTATTGAAGTGTCCAAAATGTTCAAATTTTCGGAGGAACCTCGATAAATAGGAAAAGAATTATAGCGAGGTTTTTTTTAGGAGAACTCGAAGTGGAAAAGACATGGGGAAATATTGCAAGTGTGTTGCGGGTAATTCCAAACAATGGAATATTTATTATATAGCTCCCTAAAATATTGGGATGATATGTTTTAAAGAGAAGACATCTTCCCTCGATTTAAATGGACCGAAGGCCCACACGATTTATTTGGTTGAGATGCAAAAGATTAAATGACATGATGGCATGATGACATGATGCAATGCAAAAATAAATAACACAAGCACTAATGAAACACACGGGAGAACCCGGAACATCTGGAATCTTCTGGAATCTTCTGGGACGTCGGTCTTCGGGCGTCACATCTTTTCACTTTGAGAAGAGAACACGGTGGGGTTATGTTTGACTCGTAGGTAGTTCAGGATCTTTAGCGATCAGTACTAGTCTGCGACCATTTGCGTAGATGCTCATCTTATTCTTGTACTCGTAAGTTAGGCACCATATATTTGCTTAGCCGCTGCTGCAACCTCACCACTTTATCTCTTCCTACCCAGTTAAGCTTTGCTACTCTTGTTACCCATGGTTATGGGATTGCTGAGTCCTCGTGGCTCACGGATACTACAACAACAGTTGCAGGTGCAGGTTTTCGATGTTTGACGTGAGAGCGATGATCGTTGTGTTGGAGTTCTTTCTTCTTCTTCTTCTTCAGTCTTGGGTTAGGTTCCGGGTCGGTAGCCTGGGATAGCAGATGGATGTCGTTGTGCTTTTCATGTTTGCATCCGTAGTCGGATGTCTTGTATTGATGTTGTTGTATTCATGTGACTTGTATGTATTGTTGTATCCCCCATGTATGTATGTAATGGTACGATGTAATGATATCCATCTTGCTAAGCGCCCAAAATGCGGTTGTGCCCCAATCACGTAAGTGTCACGTGATCGGGATAGAATCGCATCTTGGGCCTGATAAGTTGGTATCAGAGCCTCGACCGACCATAGGAGCCCCCTTGATTTATCGTAGCTTGGCCGTTGTCGAGTCTAGCAGAAAACTTTTTCAGAGTCTAGTTATATCGGAGAGTAGGAATTCTTTTTACTCCCCTGCCCCTTCGTCGCTCTGGTGAGGAATCTTGACGTAGGTGTTTTGAATTACTCCTCTTCCCTACAAACTTTTTGTAGGATCGCGTGGTTAGTTTTCGTTTGTTGCGTTGTCAGTTCTTTCATCTGGTGCATCTCTCGTGAAGTTGATTGACCCTCCCCGTATTTTGGTTCAATCATCGGTTCTTTCCAACCGATGTTGTTTCCCCTTCCTAAGTGGTCTTTTTTTTCCCACCCGCCCACCCCTTTTCCTTCTCGGAGCCGGTGTCCTTGTTCAGACTATTGCACGTGGAGCAACACTACACCCTCCAGCTCCTGAAGGATCACTAGATGGCGGAGGACCAACTAGAGGCGGAGCGCGCATCCGAAGCTACCACAGCCGCCATTAGTGTCTTGGACCGGACGATCGTCGACGTCAACCAGGATGTGCTGACCTTGTGCACGACGCTCGCACCATCTGCCACAAGTGTTGGCCGCTCCATGCCAATGAGGCGGTGTACAAACTGATTCTTCGAGGGGTTGGAGGCGGAGTACGAGGACGCGCTAGAGCAGCACAACGATGATGCCAAAGAGGCATCCGTCGTCACCTCTGCCTCATTCGCATCAGTAGGCAATGACGACGAGGCCAGACCGTCCCACGTGAGGCACATTCATGTCACCTCTGAAGGGAAGGAATAGCGGATTTTTGGTTGTTTTAGAGTTTTTCTTCTATGTAAAAGTTATTCAAAAAATGAATGAAAATCGGTGTCCGTTTTATTTGGTGGCTCCGGTTTGATGACCTCCATTGTTCGGGTATTCACGGACACGTCCGGACATGTTGGCGACATTTGGTTTCGACATGATCCCGGGAGGTGTCTTAGAGCAAGTATAATAATTCCTAGTCAGCAGGCTACAAGATGTTCCATGCAAGCAAAATCCTGCGTGGAGGAGTGAGAAAGGAAGAGAGAGAGCGAAGCAAGAGCTTCGGCTAGCGCCCGGCTGCAGCACACTAAACAAGTATAAAGCGCCTGCATGCAACCGATGTGAGAGCTTTTGGCTCACGCTTCCTCCTATCTTCCAATCACGTGAGTGCCCTATGCTTCTTCGGATGCAAACAATTAATGATGCAATCCATCTAACAGCTAACACAGCCATCCTATTATATGAGTTAACTTTTACAATAGCTATAAGTGACATGGCATATTCTTAGAGCCAGCAGCGGGCTCTTCTGTTAAGAGCATGGTTAATAGTATAGTTAACTGCTGGTTATAAGCCAATGCCATGTCATATACATCTCATCTTATAGCCAACATGTACAATAGTAGATCAAAATAGTGTACTATTACCCCGCAAAAAAAAATAGTGTACTATTTTTTTTATTATGTGGCCCATCTTTCATTCTCACAAGGTGCCTAGGAGCACATGATAGAGCCGGCTCTTCACGAAGAGTCCGCTTAGCTTCTCTCTCATCTTCTCTTTCCTCTAACTAAGCAGAAATATACTAGTTTATTTCTTATAGCCCGCTGACTCAGCTTTATTGTACTTGCTCTAACCATGCTCTTAATCTCCTCGTAAATCTCCTCATATCACGCCACATGTCGCCATCAGGCCGCGCTGGCAGCACCGACCCACGTGCCACAACACCGGATCACGTGGCCCGTAAAATGAACCGCGATTTCAGTTTAACGACTGCCAAATTTACCGTACTACCCCTCCCCTGCTGCTCCACTGATATTTTTCTCTCGGGACGGCCAGGGGCTACTGTTCACACTCCACAGTACTACTCCGTACTGATCTACTGATGCTGGCGGCAGCGGCGCCGCTCCAAGTCCAAACCCTAACCCTAGCCCTCTCCGACTCGATCCGAGGCCACGAGGCTCCCCGCGGCGGCGGTGGAGGAGATGGAGGAGCTTAGGCTCGGCGGCGGCGGCGGCGGGGGCAGGGGGAAGCCGCCGATCCCGTCGTCGGCCTCGGCGAGGAAGCCGGTGCTCTCAAAGCACGCATCCTTTGTAAGTAATAACGCCTCAGAATCTCGAATCTCGGCGCGGTTAGCTTGGTTGCTCGTGTGATCCGTACGGAAAGCGGGAGCTGTACGTGGCGCCCCGCCTGATTCCTGCTCAATGTTTGCTGTTCGGTGCGATCCCTTCGCTTCAAGGGGAGCTGTTTGCGCCGGGGAGCTAGAGTTTGCACTTTTCTGATGGGAAGTTCTGTTGTGCACCTTGGAGGTGGGGAGAGAGGGGAAGGCATCTTTCTTCTGGAATTTTCTTGGCGGTACATACACGTTGTACTAGAGTACTAGCAACCAGCAATGGGGTGTTCAGATCCGTGCGGTTAATGCGGATGCCGGTTATCGGGAGACTAGAAAGCCGTATTAGATGCTTGATGCTCCTAATCAGGTGGTCTTTTGAAAAGTCTGTGTTGGGTCCTATGAAATCATTTGACTGCATCAACTGGATGTAGTACCGGATATGCAGAGCTTTCAGGATGTTCGTGTAAACTAGAAAGCTGTTTTAGATGCGTATGTTCAGGTGGTCTTTTCAAAGGACTGCCACCTTGGGTTCTATGAAATGATTGAAATACAGAGTTTTCAGAATGTTTGTGTAAACTAGAAAGCCGTTTTAGATGCGCATGATCAGGGGGTCTTTGGAAAAGACTGTCTTGGGTTCTATGAAATGATTGATATGCAGAGTTTTCAGAATGTTTGTGTAAACTAGAAAGCCATTTTAGATGCGTATGATCAGGTGGTCTTTTGAAAAGACTGTCTTGGTTTCTATGAAATGATTGGTATGCAGAGTTTTCAGAATGCTCGTGTAAACTAGATTAGTCCCATCGCTGCTGTGTTTTTTTTACATGGGATGGTGGGCGATGTAGCTTGTGAACATGATATATTATTCATCTTGAAGGGCATATCTTCCTGGAAGGTTGCTATCTGGCAATCTGGAACTATGTGTCATGGAAGTCTCTTAACTTCTTGTGTACTTGCCATTCCCTGTTCTGACCTAATGTCCTCTGAACATTATTCAGACACGTTGGTGCTAGAAAAAGTATTCTCGTGCTTCTCTTATTGGCAAACTGCAGTTGAAAAACTCCTAAAGCCTCTTTGCATGTTTTAAGGCAAAATGATAGTTTGACTTACTCTCTCATTACCCTGTTCCATTTTTTGGTACTCATCTTATTGCTCTACTTGAGGTTTGGTTTGGGTTATTGAAAAATTGAAGTCCCTAGTTCTGTCAGATTGAACATTGCTTTCTTGATAGAGGCCAAAACAGAGGTGGTGTACATGTCATGTATGGCTTTCCCTTCTCATTATTACAGTACAAATAGATATATCTGTATTTCTACTAATCCATAGCGTATACGAGCTGATACTGGAATTTGGAATTTTTAGAAGGCAAAATATTGTATTTATCAAGGAGTGAATGTTATCAGGTCACGTTGATTTCACATGGTACTATGATAGGGAAGGGGATTACTCTTTCCACAACTCTTATGCTTATTTTGATGATGTAGTGTAATGGGGTTTGTATTTTTGTTTGGTGTGATCAACCTTATCAGCAAGGTTCTGGAGTAAAGAGCTAGCGATAGCTGTGGTATACCTTTTTTGGACCGTAATCGGTAAGTGATGGAGTGACGGCCAAATGTTCTGCTATAGTAGCGATGACGGCTATAGCTTCAACTAGCTCTGCTATTTTTTATCTTATAGGCAATGATCGCTGTGCTGTACCATATAGGTATTTATACCAATAGAACATGCTAATTTTGAATTTCAACTTCATTGAATGTCCTAAATGCATCTACTGACAGTAAAGTATGAAAAAACCTTTCGATGATCTGAATATCCTCCTTCCCAAAACTCCAACATCCATGCTATGACTGAATACTTACTGAGACGAAAACTGTGCTCTGGACTTCTGGTTATGGACTTTTACATCAAGACTTGTCCTATATGACTCGATGTGGTATGCATCATTATTAATTTTTCTATTTACTAGCAAGATGCCCGTGCGTTGCACGGAACGTCAAGATGCGCTTATATGAGTAGTTTATCCTGTGGGAGATAAGGATGAACGAGGGAAGAGCTTATCTAGCAAATGTGGAGAGGAGTGTGGGTATCTTTTTTGCAAAATTTTCATAGTTTTCTTCCCATCCGTCAGATATAGTCCGTGCGTTGCACGGAACATCAAGATGCATTTGTATGAGTAGTTTATCTTGTGGGAGAAAATGATGAACGAGGGAAGGCCTTATTTGCAAATGTGGAGAGGGGTGTGGGTATCTTTTTGCAAAATTGCCATAGTTTCCTTCCTATCCGTCAGATATAAATCGGACGTACTATATTGCAGGATGGCAGGCACACCATCATCACCAACTCTGCTTTTTATAAGAGTAGAGATATATATATATATATATATATATATATACTAGCAAGATGTCCGTGCGTTGCACGGAACATCAAGATGCATTTGTATGAGTAGTTTATCATGTGGGAGAAAATGATGAACGAGGGAAGGCCTTATTTGCAAATGTGGAGAGGGGTGTGGGTATCTTTTTGCAAAATTGCCATAGTTTCCTTCCTATCCGTCAGATATAAATCGGACGGACTATATTGCAGGATGGCAGGCACACCATCATCACCAACTCTGCTTTTTATAAGAGTAGAGATAGATATTAAAATGCAATAAGTAGCTTTGGCAATATCTTTCATAGTTTAGCTAGCCGCTAGGACCTCATTGTGAAAAGAAATTTGAACCCTTGCTTATAAGTATTGGCATGATATGCTTCCACCACTTCACAATAAAGTACTCCCTCTGTTCCAAAATACTTGTCGTGGTGAACTAAAACCACGACAAGTATTTTGGAACGGAAGGAGTAGTATGCAATATGTTGTGACATATTTTTTTTTTGGTAAGGTTAACTAATTATCTTACATGGCTTCAATTCGCAGGCGAGGGTCCCTTTGAGCAATACAAAATCTGAAACCGAGAGAGCTTTTGAAAGCACAGATGTTGAATATATCCCAGTTGTACGGTCTGGAGGCTGGGCCGATATTGGGTCAAGGAGCACAATGGAGGATGTCTACATTTGCTGTGACAACTTCCTGCGAGATTTTGGACCTGAAAACTGTGAAGAAGGTCCCAGTTCATTTTACGGGGTATGCTTTTATTCTAATATGTGTCAAATTTTCTCACCTTTTTCTGGAAACTGGAAAGAAAATGTTTTAAACAAACTGATCACACTGCCAAGAAGGGCAAGTGTGATTAAATTTTCTGTCTTGATGTTTGTAATAGTTGTCAGCAAATTTTAGTCATTTCATGATTGATAGACATCATGAACTCTCTACTGACAGAGTACATTTTGTACATCTGACAGGCACTTCCTGTGTATGTACTGTTCACACGATTTTAATGTTTTAGGTTTTTGATGGGCATGGTGGAAAGCACGCTGCGGACTTTGTGTGCAGCAATTTGCCAAGGTTCATCGTTGAGGGTGATGGTTTTCCGGGGGAGATAGAGAAAGCTGTCTCCTCAGCATTCTTACAGACTGATGCTGCTTTTGCAGATGCTTGCTCTGTGAACTCCTCTCTTGCATCAGGCACGACTGCGCTTGCTGCTCTCATCACTGGGAGGTATTGCCCTAAGTTGTGTAACTATAAACCTTGTAGTAAGTTATTCTGTAGCATTACTGGTTAGATACTAGATATGAAGTTTTGTGGTAACTGCTTATTCCTCCTTATGGCCTTATGGTTGGTTCCTGTTTAGTTATCTGTGTGAATAAATTCTTCTATGTAACGACAAGTTCATGTTCCTTCCATAGTTTCAAAGTCCAGCAAAGGTTTATACATAACATATGCCTTTCTCCCTTAGTGAGTGATACATATATCATTATATCTGTCGGCAAGATTTTCTTTGTAAGTATTTGAGCATCACTTCCCACTGATATCAGTTTCTCGTTCTTTGAAATTGAAAGTTTTCCTGTTCTTGTCATGCCTTTGAAGTGCTTTAGCAGGTTTTCATACATGCCTTGCTCCGTCAGTGAGTAATATGCATGTCATATGGTATATGTTTTCTGAACAATCCGGTGCATCCCTTCTATGCCGACTCTTTATTTAACAATGTTAATACAAGCATGATTTTCCTTTCTTTTGTTTCAACTGCTCTTTCTTTCCATTTATCTATAGTTTTGACAGCGTCATCTCTGGAAAATCTGTATTTTTGCTTGAGTTTTTTTTTTATTTCTTGAACATTTCTGCATGATTGACAGGTCACTTCTGGTGGCAAATGCTGGTGATTGTAGAGCAGTTGTATGTTGCCGTGGAAAGGCGGTTGAGATGTCCAGGGACCATAAGCCATCTTGCAACAGAGAGAAGATGCGCATTGAAGCCTCAGGTGGTTATGTTTATGATGGATACCTGAATGGGCTGCTGAATGTCGCTAGAGCAATCGGGGACTGGCACATGGAAGGAATGAAAGCATGCGATGGTCTTGGGCCTCTTAGTGCTGAGCCAGAGGTGATGATGCGGAATCTTACCGAGGAGGACGAGTTCCTGATCATCGGCTGCGACGGGATCTGGGATGTATTCCGCAGCCAAAATGCGGTAGACTTTGCACGCCGGAGGCTCCAAGAGCACAACGACCCTGTCGCCTGCTCTAAAGAGTTGGTCGATGAGGCCATCAAGAGGAAGAGCGGCGACAACATTTCCGTAGTTGTCGTCTGCTTCAACTCCATAGCTCCTCCTGTGTTAACAGCTCCCAGGCCTCGCGTACAGAGAAGTATATCCGCAGAAGGCTTGAGGGAGCTGCAGGGCTTCCTCGATAGCTTGGCGGACTGACATGCGTGGCTTGGGAGCCCCGGCAACGCTGTAGTGATCCCATTTTTCCATAGCCTAGCTTGGAATTTAGGTTTAGTATGTGCCCCATCTCATAATCTGAGATGGTTGTTGTTGAGTAATGCATCACTGTAACATATTCTGCGGCTAATTTTATCTGCACCTGGAGGTACTTATTTTACCTGTTTCGGACCCTGCTCTAGACTTCACAAGTTTGAAAGGTTAACAGAGATTTCAGCGATCTTCTTTTATGATATCTGCGTTTGTGAATTTTTTACAGTGCAATCGGACTCGAGACAGGCCACCAGGTTTGGAAAGCCGATTCCTCTAGATCTTCTTATGTACGCGCTTTCTGTGAGCAAGCGCACCAGCCAATTCATCAAAAATCCGAACCGGGAGAGGTCAGCCAATTCATCAAAAGTCCGTACCGAGAGAGTTGTCATTGTGATGAGTTTGGGATACATGAGCCAAAACGTGTCCGCCGATTGATTGAGTCCATGAAAGGAAAAGAACTGCAAGGACCGATCATTCATGTGTCGTGTGATGGAAATCGCGAAGGTTGATATGTTCCGTTGCTTCCTAATAAGCAAGCTTTGTGGGCGTGCTAGGATCATCAGATCATGCATCTCGTCAATCTCGCTCTTCATCATGCAGTTTTTTTTTGGCAGGATGTGTGCTCATTTTGTTTGTATTCTCTTATGCTTTATTTTGAACCAATAAAATCCATCTTTTGTTGAAAAAATCATGCAGCTTTTTTTGTTGTTGGCCCTCCATCTCCGGTGGTCTTAGGGCCATGGAGGCTAAGTGGATCTCGGCCCTTGCCAGTGGGAGGGCTCCGTTTTTAGATCTTTTTTCAAGCTTTGTTAGGGTTTGTGTCCTGCTCAGGAAGGCGAGACGGCGGCGGCTTCTTGAAGATGGAATAAATGTCTCCCCGCCTAGCCCACGTTCCGATGATGCGTCTAGCATCATCGGTGAGCGTGTGGAGGTGTGTCTCCGGCAGATCTGTCTTCGGTGGATTTGCTCGGATCTGTTCATCGTTCGTCTCTGTTCGTGTGTCTTCAGGTTGGATACTTTTGATCCACACTCTTCATCTGTGGCGGTTGCCGTTCTGGTGCGTTGGTTCTATGGGGCCTTAGCACGACGACTTCCCAACTGTCTACTACAACAACGTTTGCCCGGCTCCAGCGAGGAAGGGGCGATGACAGCGGCGCGCCTTCGGCTCGCTTCAGTGCTTGTAGTCGTCGCTAGGTGGTTTACGGATCTGGATGTAATTTTTATTATTTCTAGTGTTCGTTGTACTATCAAAATTGAAGATGAATAGATTGGAAGTTTTGCCAAAAAAAAAACCCGTCGAGAAGAAGCCCATGCATGGTTCATCGAGAAACAACAGGCCGCACTCAGGAGCGAGCTGGGTGCCACGGTTTTCCGGAGTATTCTTGGTGGATCCAACATTACTTGGCTTTTGTACATGAACTAAGTATATAAGCTGAATGTCCAGAAACATTTCACAGTGGGATTTCTTGGGTGGCATTGCGCAGTAGTCTGTCTTGGACAACAACCTCCACTCCACCGGGTTTCATCAGATGAGATCCAACAGCAAGCACAGCGAGCCTACCTACAACAAGTGGCAACTGAAGGTGGCACACCACAAAAGCGTGCATCACCTCAACATTTCATGAATGGTCTCTCCGTTCAATCATTGAGCCTAGGCCCAGACCAGGCTAGAAACTAGGCGTGACCACGCACGCACGCACGCTTGAGTAAACACCAAGCTTCGCAATCTCCTCACTCCCACCGCGAGATTCCATGCATGGACCCCCCGGCCGAGACGGCACGAGAGACTCCGGCAGCAGCCACCGGCCGTGGGCGACCGTCACATCGTCGGCCGTTAACCGCACCAGTCGTGCACGTACGACCGCGCCGCATCGGATGCCGCTCCGGTCCGGAGCCTATCATTGCGTCCCGGACTTTGTTTCGTCTGTCCAAGCGGGAAGTCGTCTGCGTCTTCGACAGTGGCGCCGCGCGCATCATTGCGAGAAGCAGCGGCAGCGGCGGAGGAGCAGAGCACTGAGTGAAGCGAACTGGTCGAAAAGGACTGGACTGGGAACGCAACCCAGCCTTGCCCCCCACCCACACCCAGTGAGCAAGAGCTGGCCATAGTGGGATGGCTGGCCCGGTGAGAAGCCCCATCTTGGACGCCAACGTAAACGGTTCATCTTTCTTCATCACCTTATCGCTGAAACCCTAGCAAGATATTGTAATGAGTGGGGACTAAATATGCTCGTGTCATCTTTGGTTAGGTCGAGGTCGAGCATTTCATGACCGGAGAACTATTCTCACTCGATCAATCTATCTGGAGGGTCTACGTGCCCCTAATCATCGCGATCATAACGTACTAGTCGTAGTGCATGATAAAACCTAACGAGGTGTACTTTGGGCTCGGAGCGCAATGATGAGGGCGCGGGGAGCAGGATTTGGATCTTGTGAAGAATAATCATAAATTCTCCTGCTGCTGCCATGGGCATTGAAGCTGCCTTTGCTGGACACTGTGCGTGCATGCGTGCATGCTCGGTCGATCTGCATGCTGCGGCCGGCCTGCGTGGTGGGTCAGCCGGCCTGGATCGCGAAGGACGTACGTACGTCTCCATTTTAATGAGCGAGGGGAGAAAGCTAGTCTTGATCTTTTGTGAGTAAACAAGTCTTCTTTTCGGCAAAGATCAAAGATTAAGATCCCCCACTTTATCTTGCGGGGACACGGTTAAAACCATGTGTCGATCGGGTTATTGCTGCTCGCTGGTGCTCCGTCTCGTGAACAAAAAGTGTGGGGAAAAAAAGCGCATGACAAAGTGAGAGCAAAACTAAGTTGTTTGTTACGAAATTTTTGCATTTTCAAAATTCTACAGAGTGTAAGAGCATCTAAAGCCAGATGTGTCAAACCATCTCTCATACACCCACGAACGTGCCCGGTCACTGACCGACCAGAGAGAGACGGAAAAACATGACCCAGTGCCATCCCTATACGTTTGGGCTGTCGACGAACGCTCATATCCATCTCAAATGTAGGGAGGACACAAGGGCTCGCGAACGCACCCGGACGCGCCCGGTCAGTACGCCACGTAGGACGCAGCCCCACAAAGGACCATTTTCTCCTCTTTATGTATTCATTATTTTCTTTCTCTTTCATCATCTCCATCAATCATGTACAAGTGACTGGACATATAAGAAAGAAAATACGGAATGTGGCTGCGCGGACAGACAAAAAGAGGTTCAAAACACACACGCCCGATCGCTGACCGGGCGCGTCCGCGGGCATTCAAATGGTCATATTAGCTATGTTCGCCGTAGATGCTCTAAAACAAGAGAAGCTATATGAGTGCAAACCTGAGCTCAGCTGATATACTCCCTCCGTCCGGAAATACTTGTCGGACGGAGGGAATACATACGAGGCACCAGTAACAGTTATTCATGCTTTGTGCTGTCAAATCTGCACCGAGATACAATTATCGCCGCATGATTCAAAGCTACGCTTGCTACCTCAGGCGGACCTACAGATTTTAGCTTTATTACTTGCTTTGTTACAAGGAGCGGGGGGGAGGAGAAGTGTATGGATGAACCCGGGTACATATGAACCCACTTTGAAAAACACATTTTGCCATGTCAAAAAATTCTGAAAAAAATTGCGCGCAGACATCTCCATATTCTATGTGCGTGCAGAAAATTTCATAGAAAAACAACTTTTTTTGCAGCCTGTGCAAAAAAAAACAAATTTTTGTGTCGTAAAACGCTATTTAGAAGCGGTAAAATTTGTCTTTTCTACTGAGACAAAACAAAAATATTTTTTCACACAAAACTTTGTACTGTGGACATACCTTTGCCAACATGTATACATAAATTTTTGTTTACAATTTTTGAACATTACAAAATGCGTCAAAAGTACATTTTTCAAAAGCGGGTGCAGATGCCCATGGGTTCAGATCGTCCGCTCTCGGGGAGCACACAATATATGAACCCAAGTTGCTGAATTGGACCAAAACTCCTGGGAACAAGTCCAGATGGAGGAGGGGACGGGGAGAACTAGGTTTAGCTTTGCCGACCGGGCCACTTTAGATCGACATGCAAAGATCAAAGATTAAGATCCCCCACTTTATCTTGCGGGGACACGGTTAAAACCATGTGTCGATCGGGTTATTGCTGCTCGCTGGTGCTCCGTCTCGTGAACAAAAAGTGTGGGGAAAAAAAGCGCATGACAAAGTGAGAGCAAAACTAAGTTGTTTGTTACGAAATTTTTGCATTTTCAAAATTCTACAGAGTGTAAGAGCATCTAAAGCCAGATGTGTCAAACCATCTCTCATACACCCACGAACGTGCCCGGTCACTGACCGACCAGAGAGAGACGGAAAAACATGACCCAGTGCCATCCCTATACGTTTGGGCTGTCGACGAACGCTCATATCCATCTCAAATGTAGGGAGGACACAAGGGCTCGCGAACGCACCCGGACGCGCCCGGTCAGTACGCCACGTAGGACGCAGCCCCACAAAGGACCATTTTCTCCTCTTTATGTATTCATTATTTTCTTTCTCTTTCATCATCTCCATCAATCATGTACAAGTGACTGGACATATAAGAAAGAAAATACGGAATGTGGCTGCGCGGACAGACAAAAAGAGGTTCAAAACACACACGCCCGATCGCTGACCGGGCGCGTCCGCGGGCATTCAAATGGTCATATTAGCTATGTTCGCCGTAGATGCTCTAAAACAAGAGAAGCTATATGAGTGCAAACCTGAGCTCAGCTGATATACTCCCTCCGTCCGGAAATACTTGTCGGACGGAGGGAATACATACGAGGCACCAGTAACAGTTATTCATGCTTTGTGCTGTCAAATCTGCACCGAGATACAATTATCGCCGCATGATTCAAAGCTACGCTTGCTACCTCAGGCGGACCTACAGATTTTAGCTTTATTACTTGCTTTGTTACAAGGAGCGGGGGGGAGGAGAAGTGTATGGATGAACCCGGGTACATATGAACCCACTTTGAAAAACACATTTTGCCATGTCAAAAAATTCTGAAAAAAATTGCGCGCAGACATCTCCATATTCTATGTGCGTGCAGAAAATTTCATAGAAAAACAACTTTTTTTGCAGCCTGTGCAAAAAAAACAAATTTTTGTGTCGTAAAACGCTATTTAGAAGCGGTAAAATTTGTCTTTTCTACTGAGACAAAACAAAAATATTTTTTCACACAAAACTTTGTACTGTGGACATACCTTTGCCAACATGTATACATAAATTTTTGTTTACAATTTTTGAACATTACAAAATGCGTCAAAAGTACATTTTTCAAAAGCGGGTGCAGATGCCCATGGGTTCAGATCGTCCGCTCTCGGGGAGCACACAATATATGAACCCAAGTTGCTGAATTGGACCAAAACTCCTGGGAACAAGTCCAGATGGAGGAGGGGACGGGGAGAACTAGGTTTAGCTTTGCCGACCGGGCCACTTTAGATCGACATGCATGGCTCAACTGTTTTCGCACGCGTGAAAGCTCGTACGAGCTCGGATTGCTCAAAAGGATCCGGATGCGGATGCCCCCAGTCAAATATCCATCATCATCGTCTTTTCTCTTGTAACGGCCAGGGCCCGTAACAGCGACCCCCACGTAGCTAGGGCCTAGGGTTGCTACTGCATGCTTTAGGCAAAGGCGTTGTTTGTTTGGGCGCCAATTTTGACAGATTCAATTGTGAATACGTTTTGCTGACAAATCTGATCCGCATAATCACTTTGTCACTGAAGTACTCCCTCCGTAAAGAGATATAAGAGCTTTTAGACCACTACTTTAGCGATTTACACACTCTTATGTTTCCTTACAGAAGGAGTACACCAGAATGTGTTTCATCCAAATACACTGACAAATGCCCGAATCAGATTTGACTGCTTTTTCGAAAGTTTATTCGAAATACCTGTTTTTTATTTTTGCAGGGTGAAATAGTTGTTTGTTTCAGCTTCACGGACTAGATTCAACTTTGAAAAGCTGTTTGTTTAGTTGAATCTAGTCCGTAAAGTTGGAACAAACACCGCCAAAATCACCTCAGACTTGTAGTGCTGCCGTGTTTTCAAATCAGGGCAGCCCAAAACAGAAGTTTCAGAAAAATATTCACACGAAGAGGTATGGATGACATAAGCAACACTTATGGCACTATAAAATTTCAGACACGGCACCAAATTAGATTCAGGCATGGCCATGCACTAAAAAAAAGACACACCTTTAATATTATGGTCCGAACAAAAACATTTTCTATCATGAAAGTGACACTTTCATGATGATAATTGTGACAAAAACACGTATCATCATGAATGTGATGGACATCTAGTTCTATGACAAGAAAATATGTCAGAAAATGTGCTTTTTGTTCTAGGAGGGGCCGGAGGCGCACCTGAATAACATTCGTTGGGCCGCTCATGACGTAAAAAATCGTGATAGAAGTGAGGGCGGGATTTTTTATTGGGATTTCCCAGTATACAGTGGGCAAATGGTGTGGGTGGTTGGACCCGAGCAATGCAGTGTGGTTTGCACGTTCCTCTCGTACGCACGTGTGTGCGAGCCCTTCGCTAATTGAACCTTCGCGAGAGCCCGTCGCTCGCTTACCGAACCCGATTGATCGATCGATCGATCCCTCGTCTTGCTCAACCCGACCAATCGATCCCTCACCTTACTGAACCCGAGAGATCCCTCACTTACTGAATCTGAGCGATCAAGCCCTTCCATTAGCAACGTACTGAACCCGATCGACCTCTCGCACTAGCTGCGTACTGAATCCAAGCGATCCCACACACTACTACAGAACCCAAGCGATCCCTTCGCTGCTTACTGACCACAAGCGACTGACGTGAGACTCGTGCGTGTATGTAGTTTGCTAGCCCGATCGATCGATGCGTTGCATCGAGCCCCCGCGCGAGACATGAGTTGACCTAGCGTCCGATTGGTTGCCTCTAGACGAACAATCCCCGTTGCTGCAGCGCGCGTGATACGTAGATCGAGTCCAGACCAGCAGCTGGCCGATTGCATCGACCGAGTCCCTTGCGCGAGAGTGATAGTTGACCTATCTGGTTGGTTGGATGTGGATGAACAATCCCCGTTGCTAGATGTCGCGCGCTCATACGTACGCCCCATCCTAGTCGGTGGGGTTTGGATGAGAAGGACCCGACCGTGTAGTAGGCGATTGCCGCTGGATGAACAAGACCCTGAGAAGGCCGTGCCGCGGTACGCCGCAGTCCAGCCGGTTGAGGGTTGATGTACAAGACCTCGTGGAGGCCGTAGGCAGTTGAAGTGGATGAACATAGCTTGTGGAGGCCGTTCCATAGTACGCCACACCCCTCTCAATGAACATGACCCTGCTTCGACCATAGGTGGTTGCCGCTGGATGAACATGACCCCGTTTCGACCATTTTGCAGTACACCACACTCCAGCCAGTTGGGTGTGGATGAACATGACCCCAAGAAGGCCATAGGCAGTTGGCGGTGGATGAACATTAGTCCGTGTAAAAAAGTTCCACGGTATGCCACACCCGCCGCGAAGAACAATACCCCGTTCCGAATGTAGGTGGTTGCCGCTGGATTAACATGACCTGTTTTGACCATTTTGAGATACGCCACACCCCAGTCGGTGTGCGTGTGTGTGTGTGTGTGTGTGGGGGGGGGGGGGG
>LR738715.1:641955551-641972794 GCA_902687465.1 Secale cereale
TAGATGAACAGGACCATCGTTTCTGCTCTTTCGTCCCAGCCGGTTGGCTCCCAATGAATAGGACGCCGTTCCGGCCGGCCCACCTCAGTTGCCTGTTGGTGCTCGATGAATAGACCCCGTTCCCCGTTGCTGCGTACCACCACCATCGTGTGCATCCATCCGTATATGCACGAGTATGCCCGACCGTATATACGCGAGTGTAACCGGTCGATATTGTAGGATCGAAAGTAGGTCTAGAGGAGGCTGATTAGACTACTTGACCAAATAAAAAACTATCATTTTCTCAATTTTAGTTGTAGGCAGATTTTAGCAATTAGCACAAGTCAAGTGATCACCTTACACATGCAATTCTAAGAGTGTAGCAGCGGAAAGTACAACAGTGTATATGAAGGTAAAGGGAAGGTCTGGAGGGAGTAAATGCAATGAATAGACGTAAATTTTTGTCGTGGTTCCGATAGGTGGTGCTATCGTACATCCACGTTGATGAAGATTTCAACCCACGAAGGGTAACGGCTGCGCAAGTCCACGGAGGGCTCCAACCACAAAGGGTCCACGAATAAGCAACCTTGTCTATCCCACCATGGCCATCGCCCACGAAGGACTTGCCTCACTAGGGTAGATCTTTGATGGGAAACGTGGGATGCAATTTCAAAAAATTCTATGCTCACGCAAGATCTATCTAGGAGATGCATAGCAACGAGAGGGGAAGAGTGTGTCCACGTACCCTCGTAGACCGAAAGCGGAAGCGTTTGACAACGCGGTTGATGTAGTCGAACTTCTTCTAGTTTCGACCGATCAAGTACCAAACGTACGACACCTCTGAGTTCTGCACACGTTCAGCTCAACGACGTCCCTCGAACTCTTGATCTAGCAGAGTGTCTAGGAAGTAGATGAGTTTCGTCAGCACGACGATGTGGTCACGGTTATGACGAAGTAATCCGCGCAGGGCTTCGCCTAAGAACTACGAGATTATGAGCGTGGGAGTAAACGATGGAGGGGGGCGCCGCACACGGCTAACAATGATGTTGTGTGTCTTAGGGCCCCCCCTCCCCACATATATATAGGTTGGAGAGGGGAGGAGGCATCCAAGGGGGCGTCCAAGTAGGCCGAATCCTACTTGGGTTGCCACCCCAATTCGCCCCTTCCTTATTTTGTGCAAGGGAAAGGAAAGAGAGAGCGGGAGGAGAGAAGGAAAGGGGGGAGGCCGAATCCTCCCCTTCTGTCAGGCCCAAGATGCGATTCTATCCCGATCACGTGACTCATGTGTGATTGGGGCACAACCGCATCTCAGGCGCTTAGCAAGATGGATATCATTACATCGTACCATTACATAAATACATGGGGATACAACAATTCATACAAGTCACATGAATACAACAACATCAATACAAGGCATCCGACTACGGATGCAAACATGAAAAGCACAACGACATTCATCTGCTATCCCAGGCTACTGACCCGGAACCTAACCCAAGATTGACGAAGAAGAAGAAGAAAGAACTCCAACAAAAGAACATCGCTCTCACGTCAAGTCATCAGAAACCTGCACCTGCAACTGTTGTTGTAGTATCTGTGAGCCATGGGGACTCAGCAATCCCATAACCATGGGTATCAAGACTAGCAAAGCTTTATGGGTATGGAAAAGGGTAGTGGTGAGGTTGCAGTAGCGGCTAAGCATATGTATGGTGGCTAACTTACGAGTACAAGAATAAGATGAGCATCTACGCAAGCGGTCGCAAACTAGTAATGATCGCTAAAGATCCTGAACTACCTACGAGTCAAACATAACCCCACCGTGTTCTCTTTCCAAAGTGAAAAGAGATAGTCACGGTTACTCACGCGGTTGTGTGTTTTATCTCGGATCCTCTGACAAGTTTTCTACAACCGGACATTAACAAATTCCAATCTGCCACGTAACCGCGGGCACGAGTTTTGAAAGATCATAACCCTGTAGGGGTGTCCCAACCTATCCCATCACAAGCTCTCACGATCAGCAGAAGTAATAATAATATTACCCCTTATCTCAGGGAAGGCCCGATCAGACTCGGAATTCCCGGTGCACAAGACATTTCGACAATGGTAAAACAAGTCCAGCAAGACCTCTCGGCGTGCCAACACCCTGATAGTAGCCGCGCGTATCTCGTCTCAGGCCACAACCGGATAGGTGATCCTACGGGAGCCAGATACCTCGAGTTTACCTGTGGCGGCCCCGCAGTCTCCCCGTTTGGGACCAACACCATCAACACTGGCCCCCCTGCTATGTAGAAAGAATCCTCGGGGACGCGACCCCCTATGCAATTTAATTAATTAATTAAGTTGTTATTATGAGGCAAATTATAACCAATGTTGGGCCTTGCTGGAGGAGTTTTATTCAAAGACGAACTGTCAAGGGGTCCCCATATACCCAACCGTGTAAGGAACGCAAAATCAAGGAACATAACGCCGGTTTATCGGCTCCTAAGGTGGCATGAGTGGAACAAAACACCGAGCAAAAGGCCAAGCCTTCCACCCATACCCAGTATATAGGTGTGTTAATAATAATAATAATAGATATTGTGATATTCCAACAACAAGATCCGACATGGATCAATCTTCATCTTCACCTGCAACTAACAATGCTAAAAGAGGGGCTGAGCAAGCGGGTAACATAGCCAAACAACGGTTTTGCTAGGAAGGTGTCAAAGGTTAGAGGTTTCATGGCAACAAGGAGAGGCTGACAATAATGATGGGTAGCGCGACATATAATGATAGCATCGAGACATCTAGCATAACAATGATAGTAAAGGTATCCAAGGTGATGGTCATCTTGCCTGAGATCCCGCAAGGAAGAAGAACGGATCCGTGAAGAAGACGAAGAAGAAGCCTCGAAGATGAACCACGTGTAGAGGAACGAATCCTCACGAACGCAACGGGTAATGAACTAGCGAGAAGAAGCACACAACACGGTAAACACACCACTCAAGAACATGATAGGAAGCTCAACCAAGTATGATGCAAGACAATCTATATGATGCAAAACATGGCAAGGGATGAAGCACACAAGAACAACACAAAACAACAAGTTTAAATAAGGCCGGAAACAACATATAACAATTCCGGTAAGTCCTCATATGCACATTTAGAAATTGGTCCAGAACTCAACAAACCTTATGTTCAAGTTGTTAAACAACAATTTAACATGCACCATGATGATCTACACGAAATTCTAGTCAAGTTACATATAAAGTTTGTTTAATTCGGAGCTACGGCCTAGAAGATATGAGCAAAACAAGACAAGCATGGCAAATATGCAAGATGCACCCAAAAATCAAGCAAACACACTCCAAACATGAAAACAACATGATATTATGCTTCTACATGCAAAATCACACAAGTTTCATATAAGACACACTCAAAACGGAGCAACGGGCTAGAAGTTATGAGCTAAACAAGTTACAATGCAAAGCTGAAGTTAACAGCCACATAGCAATTTTGGAGCAAGGTAAATATATGCTACAACACCCAAATATGGTAACAAGAGGCATGGCTGTGAAATAGACATGATACTTAACAAGCATGAACTTATAGCACACCCAAAAGATTGCTGGAACACAATTAACCAAGCATGGCAAGTTGCAATAAATTTATCCAGACTTGGTCAAAATCTGGGAAGGCAAAAACATCATCACGATGCTGCCTTCGGAGGCACAAAACAACAAGCATATCCACTCTACTAAGTTTATAAAGATCGTGGACATGTAATAGACATATCATACATCAAACAACTCCATTGGAGCAACTCCATAGGAGGCATGGATCAATAACAACAAGCTTCACCAAATTGATCATGCTGATGAAAAGCTGACAGGTAAAATTATAGCAACTTGAGAGCGAGAAATAAATAAGCTACAGCAGGCCATATGTGCAAACAAAGGCATGAATGGATAGAGCATAACATGGACAACAAGACATGACCATTTGACATACTAAAACATGCATGGATTTGAGTGGGACATCAAGCAAACATAGCATCAGGTTTAACAGTTTCAGACTTAGCAGTTTTTTCACTAAGTATAAAACAGCAACATTGGCATGGCATGTTTATAAGCTTGTTTAAATCACCTCAAGGCATATCATGGAAAGTGGATTGCACCACATCAAAGACCATATGATTGTGCTTCTAAAACATATTGACATGTGGCATGAAGACAAACACACCAATAGCAATGAACAAGTGAAATCAGCATCTCACAACAAGTTTCAGCACTTAATAGCCACATGCACTATTGCAACAGAGATTAACATGGCAAGATGACTCCTAACATGAATGCTATAGCAACCAACATGTAGAGCACTTCACAACGAACATTTTGACATATCATATGCTTCATTTGGACCAACATGCACAAAGTTATCACAACTCAAACATGCTAACAAAATTACAGATAACAACAGTTTTAAATATGTAGCACTCTTGCAACGAGGATTAGGGTATCAAGATAAACTCAAAAATTATGCCACAGTGGAACAAAATGAAGAGCATATCACCACGATCATTTTGACATATCACATGCTCAAATTGGACCAACACACAAAAAGTTACAGCCATGCAAAGATGCACACAAATTTACACTATTCAGGGACTTAGCAGTTTTTCAGACAAGGAAAAAAACACAGGCGAGCGTCAGAAGACTATCTAATGCACAAGCGAGGGATTAGGGCTGCTCACCATGTGGGCCTTCGTGCCGAAGGAGGAGATGAGGAGGCAGGGCAGGCCGGGGCGGAGCTGGGCCTGGCACTGGGCCTGAGGAGGCGTCGTCCTCCCCACGATCGTGCTTAGATCGGGGAGGCAGGGGCGGCGGCAAACGATGCCGACGGGCGGAGCAGCGAGGTCGACCGCCGGTGATGCGGGGACGGGCGAGGACAGGCCGGGGTCGCCCGGATCCGGGCCCCGGCCACCGGATCCGGACGGAGTTGGTCGAGGGCGACGGCGAGGAAACCCCAGGCGGCGGGGCGGAAGAAATCCGGCGAGGCGGCGAGAAAACGACGAGGCAGGCGGCGGCGAACTCGCTCCGGCGGCGGGGTGAGGAGGGAAGCGGCCTCCGGGTGCTCGGGCTGGAGCGGCGACGAAGGGACAGACGGCGGCGAGGGTTCGGGCCCGCGCGGGCCCCGGATGGGCTCCGCAGGCCGCGGCGGCGGGGTCGAGAGAGAGGGGGTGAGGTGGCGTGACGCCATTGGCTGAGAGCGGCGGCGGGGCGACGTGGCAGCCTCTGGTTGGCTGGGGTGAGGGGGAGGCTGGACATGTCCGGCGCGGGACGGACGTGTCCGGCTGCGCGAGGAGGAAGATGGCTAGGGTTGCACCACAAATTTCGGGGGGAGACACATATATATAGGTAGAGGGAGCTAGGAGTGTCCAAATGAGGAGCGGTTTTCGGCCACGCGATCCTGATCCGACGACCAAGAGCATGGAGGGGGTTAGAACGGGCTTGGTGGCTGTTGTGAAAGGGAGCTGGGCCAAAAGAGAGAAGGCCTCCGACGGTTAACACGGTTAACCGTTGGGCTATCAAACGAACCCCGAACGCGACGAAACTTGACAGGCGGTCTACCTATGCTATAATAAGACCACACGCCAAGTTTCAACCCGTTCCGAGAACGTTTTCCGGCCACTCATAAAATAAATATTCAGAGGCGCCGCGGGCACGTGCAAGTGTGTCTGAGCTTAGAACGGACAACGGAAAGGACGAGCGGACTCGGACGGATGCAAGTTTTGAAAACATGATAATGCAATGCACACGATGACATGGCACGATGCAACACGCAAGCAGATGACCTGGCAACAACGATGAATTACTGGCTGACACCTGGCGCACCGGTCTCAGGGTGTCACACCTTCCTTCCTCCTTCCCTTCCTTTCCTCCTTCTCCTATTCGGCCTAGGGGGTGCACCAGCCCACTAGGGGCTGGTATGTCCCTCACTTGGCCCAATAGGCCCACAACTTTGCCGAGATATCACCCGGAACACTTTCGGTGTCCAAATATAATCGTCATATATATGAATCATTACCTCTCGACCATTTAGAGACTCCTCTTCGTGTCCGTGATCTCATCCAGGACTCCGAACAACATTCGGTCATCAAATCACATAACTCATATAATACAAAATCGCTATCGAACGTTAAGCGTGCGGACCCTACAGGTTCAAGAACTATGTAGACATGACCGAGGTAGTTCTCCGGTCAATAACCAATAGTGGAACTTGGATGCTCATATTGGCTCCTACATATTCTACGAAGATCTTTATCGGTCGTACCATAATTACAACATACGTTATTCCCTTTGTCATCGGTATGTTACTTGCCCGAGATTTGATCATCGGTATCTTCATACCTAGTTTAATCTCGTTATCGACAAGTCTCTTTACTCGTTCCATAATGCATCATCCCGCAACTAACTCATTAGTCACATTGCTTGCAAGGCTTCTTATGATGTGCATTACCGAGAGCGCCCAAAGATACCTCTCCGATAATCGGAGTGACAAATCCTAATCTTGATCTATGCCAACCCAACAAACACCTTCGGAGATACCTGTAGAGCATCTTTATAATCACCCAGTTATGTTGTGACGTTTGATAGCACACAACGTATTCCTCTGGTATCCGAGAGTTGCATAATCTCATAGTAGGAGGAACATGTATTTGACATGAAGAAAGCAATATCAATAAAACTGAACGATCAATATGCTAAGCTAATGGATGGGTCATGTCCATCACATCATTCTCCTAATGACGTGATCCCGTTCATCAAATGACAACACATGTCTATGGTGAGCAAACTTAACCATCTTTGATTAACAAGCTAGTCTAGTAGAGGCTTACTAGGGACTTGGTATTTTGTCTATGTGTCCACACATGTATCAAGTTTCCGGTTAATAAAATTCTAGCATGAATAATAAACATTTATCATGAAATAAGGAAATATAAAATAACAAATTTATTATTGCCTCTAGGGCATATTTCCTTCAGTCTCCCACTTGCACTAGAGTCAATAATCTAGATTACATAGTAATGATTCTAACACCCATGGAGTCTTAGTGCTGATCAAGTTTTGCTCGTGGAAGAGGCTTAGTCAACGAGTCTGGTACATTCAAATCCGTATGTATTTTGCAAATGTCTATGTCTCCCTCCTTGACTTGATCGTGGATGGAGTTGAAGCATCTCTTGATGTGTTTGGTTCTCTTGCGAAACCTGGATTCCTTCGCCAAGGCAATTGCTCCAGTGTTGTCACAAAAGATTTTCATTTGACCCTATGCACTAGGTATTGCACCTAGATCGGATATGAACTCCTTCATCCAGACTCCTTCATTTGCCGCTTCCGAAGCAGCTATGTACTCCGCTCCACATATAATATCAGAAATGCTACAGAGCTCCCACTCACTTTCTTGTAAATACACGCTTCTCCAAAAGTCTGTATAAAGCCATATGCTTTGATCACCACAACAAAGCATATATTACAACTCCGGGATGCTTGCACTAGTTCATAGATGGATCGCCGGAGCTTGCACACTTTGTTAGCATCTTTAGAATCGACAAAACCTTCTAGTTGCATCATATACAACTCTTCTTTAAGAAATCCATGGAGGAATGCAGTTTTGACGTCCATTTGCTAGATTTCAAAATCGTAAAATGCGGCAATTGCTAACATGATTCAGACAGACTTAAGCATCGCTACTGGTGAGAAAGTCTCATTGTAGTCAACTCCTTGAACTTGTCGATAACCTTTTGCGACAAGTCGAGCTTTGTAGACAGTAACATTACCATCATCGTCAATGTTCTTCTTGAAGATCCATTTATTCTCTATGGCTCGCCGATCATCGGGAAAGTCCACCAAAGTCCACACTTTGTTCTCATACATGGATCCTATCTCAGATTTCATGGCCTCAAGCCATTTTGCGGAATCTGGGCTCATCATTGCTTCCTCATAGTTCGCAGGTTCGTCATGGTCTAGTAACATGACTTCCAGAACAGGATCACCGTACCACTCTGGTGCGGAACGTGCTCTGGTTGACCTACGAGGTTCGACAGTAACTTATCCTAAAGTTTCATGATCATCATCATTAGCTTCCTCACTAATTGGTGTAGGCATCACGGGAACATTTTTCTGTGATGAGTTGCTTTCCAATTCGAGAGAAGGTACAATTACCTCATCAAGTTCTACTTTCCTCCCACTCACTTCTTTCGAGAGAAACTCCTTCTCTAGAAGGATCCATTCTTAGAAATAAAAAATCTTGCCTTCAGAACTATGGTAGAAGTTATACCCAACAATTTCTTTTGGGTATCCTATGAAGATGCACTTCTCCGATTAGGGTTCGAGCTTATCAGGTTGAAGCTTTTTCACATAAGCACCACAACCCCAAACTTTAAGAAACGACAGCTTAGGTTTCTTTCCAAACCACAGTTCTTACGGTGTCGTCTCAACGGATTTAGATGGTGCCCTATTTAACGTGAATGTAGATGTTTCTAATGCATAACACCAAAAAGATAGTGGTAAATCGATAAGAGACATCATAGATCGCACCATATCTAATAAAGTACGGTTACAACGTTCGGACACACCATTTTTTGTGGTGTTCCAGGTGGCGTGAGTTGCAAAACTATTCCACATTGTTTTAAATGAAGACCAAACTCATAACTCAAATATTCGCCTCCGCGATTAGATCGTAGAAACTTTATTTTCTTGTTACAATGATTCTCTACTTCACTCTGAAATCCTTTGAAATTTTCAATTATTTCAGACTTGTGTTTCATCAAGTAGATATAGCCATATCTTCTCAAATCATCTGTGAAGGTTAGAAAATAACGATACCCGCCGCGAGCCTCAACACTCATCGGACTGCATACATCGGTATGTATTATTTCCAATAAGTCATTAGCTCGTTCCATTGTTTCGGAGAACGGAGTTTTAGTCATCTTGCCCATGAGGCATGGTTCACAAGTATCAAATGATTCATAATGAAGTGATTCCAAAATCTCATATTTATGGAGTTTCTTCATGCGTTTTGCACCAATATGACCTAAATGGCAGTGCCACAAATATGTTGCACTATCATTATCAACTTTGCATCTTTTGGCATCAATATTATGAATATGTGTATCACCACAATTGAGATTCAACAAAAACAGACCACTCTTCAAGGGTGCATGACCATAAAAGATATTACTCATAAAAAATAGAACAACAATTATTCTCTGATTTAAATGAATAACCGTCTCGCATCAAACAAGATCCAGATATAATGTTCATGCTCAATGCTCAAGGTAGATGTAGAGGTAGCGTGCTGATGTGGAATGCTAACCAATATAGTTTTTCAATGTAATTCTCTTAATTGTGGCATGAATGTTCAGATCTGAAAGATTCAAGATAAAAGTCTATATTGACATAAGAAATAACAATACTTCAAGCAATACTAACAAAGCAATCACGTCTTCTCAAAATACTATGGCTAAAGAAAGTTATCCCTACAAAATCATATAGTGTTGTGGCTATGCTCCCTTGCTATCACACAAAATATTCATATCATGCACAACCCCGATTTCAGCCAAGCATTTGTTTTCATGCTCTATCTTTTCAAACCTTTCAACTTTCACGCAATACATGAGCGTGAGCCATGGATATAGCACTATGGGTGGAATAGAGGTGGTTGTGGAGAAGACAAAAAGAGGGAGATAGTCTCACATTGACTAGGCGTATCAACGGGCTATGGAGATGCCCATCAATAGATATCAATGTGAGTGAGTAGGGCTTGCCATGCAACGGATGCACTAGAGCTAAATATGAATGAAAGCTCAACAAAAGAAACTAGTGGGTGTGCATCCAACTTGCTTGCTCACGAAGACCTAGGGCATTTGAGGAAGCCCATCGTTGGAATATACAAGCCAAGTTCTATAACAAAAATTCCCACTAGTATATGAAAGTGACTAAACATGAGACTCTCTACAATGAAGAACATGGTGCTACTTTGAAGCACAAGTGTGGAAAAAGATAGTAGCAATTGTCCCTTTTTTCTTTTCTTTTTTTCCTTTTCTTTTTCTTATTTTCTTATTTTTGTGCCTTTCTTTTTTTCTTTGGCCTTTCTTCTTTTTATTGCGGAGGGGCTTTAAAGATTCGGCCTTTCCTCCCATGGGACAATGCTCTATAAATGATGATCATCATACTTTCATTACAACACAAGATTACAACTCGATACTACAACAACAAAGTATGACTCTATATGAATGCCTCCGACGGTGTACCGGTATGTGCAATGAAACAAGAGTGACATGTATAAAAATTATGCATGGTGGCCTTGCCACAAATACGATGTCAACTACATGATCATGCAATGACAATATGACATTATGATGCGTGTCATTTAAACGGAACGGTGGAAAGTTGCATGACAATATATCTCGGAATGGCTATGGAAATGCCATGATAGGTAGGTATGGTGGCTGTTTTGAGGAACAATATGGTGGCTGTTTTGAGGAAGGATATATAGTGGGTTTATGGCACCGGCGAAAGTTGCGCGGTACAAGAGAGGCTAGCAATGGTGGAAGGGTGAGAGTGCATATAATCCATGGACTCAACATTAGTCATAAGAACTCATATACTTATTGCAAAAATCTACGAGTCATCAAAACAAAGCAATCAACGCATGCCCCTAGGGGGGAGGTTGGTAGGAGTTAACCATCGCACGTCCCCGACCTCCACACAAAGGTTGACACTCTACAAATACCTCATGCTTTAACTTTGTCACATAACGGTTCACCATACGTGCATGCTACGGGAATCACTAACCTTAACACAAATATTTCTCAATTTCATAATTACTCCACTAGCATGACTTTAATATCACTATCCTCATGCCTCAAAACAATTATCAAGCATCCAACATCTCTTTCTACTCAATGCACTTGGTGTGATTTTTTTACTACATTGACATTGGATGTTTATCATGTGAAGACTAGTTTCTTTAGCCTAAACACTTTACCATGCTGTTTTAATAGACTCTCAAATAGATCTAAGTGAAGCATGAGAGTTCAACAATTTCTACAAAATATTACCACCACCGTGCTCTAAAAGATATAAGTGAAGCACTAGAGCAAAAACTATTCAACTCAAAAGATATAAGTGAAGCATATAGAGTGTTCTAACAATTTCTAAGGCATATTTAACTCTATCAAATAGGTGTGTCCAGCAAGGATGATTGTGGCAAACTAACAAGCAAAGACTCAAATTATACAAAACGCTCCAAGCAAAACACATAATATGTTGCGAATAAAAATATAGCTCCAAGTATAGTTACCGATGGATGAAGACGAAAGAGGGGATGCCTTCCCGGGGCATCCCCAAGCTTAGGCTTTTGATTATCTTGAATTTACTTGGGGTGCCATGGGCATCCCCAAGCTTAGGCCTTTGCTAATCCTTGTTCCATAGTCCATCAAAGCAATACTCAAAATTGAAAACTTCACAACACAAAACTTAGACAGAAATTCTCGTGAGCTCCGTTAGTATAAGAAAGCAAACCACCACTCAAAGGTACAGCAATGAATTCATTCTTTGTTTATATTGGTGTTAAACCTACTGTACTACAACTTCTCTATGGTTCATATCCTCCAATATTACTCATAGATGCATCGGAATAAGCAAACAACACACGAAAAACAGAATCTGTCAAAAACAGAACAGTCTGTAGTAATCTGCTGGGTTTTCCTACTTCTGGAACTCCAAAAAACTCAAACTAAATTGGTAAATTTGAGGAATTTGTCTACCAATCAGCAGAAAAAAGAATCAACTAAAAAGCACGCTCCAGTAAAATCTGAAGACTACTTTAGCGAGCGCTAACGATTCTGTTTTTCACAGCAAGATCAAATAAACTTCACACAAGTCTTACCAAAGGTTCTACTTGGCACAAACACTAAACAAAACATGAAAACACATATAATCAGAGGCTAGATGCAATATTTATTTCCTAACAGCAACAAAAACAAAAAACATAAAATTGGGTTGCCTCCCAACAACCGCTATCGTTTTACGCCCCTAGCTAGGCATGATACAAGATAGATCTAGGTATTGCCATCTTTGATCTTCGCTCTTTTAATGGTGTCAAGCTCGAATCCGGGAGGTTCTTTGCATTTACCATTATATTCAGAAATCTTAAAATCTGAAGCATCCAACCACTTATTACAAAGGGTAATCAACATATTCATGCAATGGAGATTCCCACGAACACTCTTAAGGGGTTCAAGGGATTTTTGTAATATTTTTGTCACTTCGCAAATTTTCTCAAAAACTTGCGTCCCTTCCGGGGTTGAGTTTGACTCCTTTTGGGGAGGTAGTGTTCCCACTATTCCCTCTGTGATTTCATGCGCGAAACTAGGATCAACTTCGATAAAATTTCCTTTGGCAACGCAATCCAAGAGTTGTCTATGAGACATATTCAATCCAACATAAAAATTGCGAAGCAGGATTCTAAAATTCACTTCTAAGGTGCACTTACGATAAGATTCCATCATCCTAGACCAAGCATCTTTTAAGTTTTCTCCTTGCCTTTGCGTAAAGTGAAGTACTTCAAACTCGGGAGACGAAGGAGCGGATAAGGGGCTAGCCATAATGACAAGCAAGCAAGCAGCACACACAGGCAAACAAGAAGCAAGCGAACGAGAAACACACGGCGGAAGAAGGGCGAATAAAACGGCAAAGGTGAAGTGGGGGAGAGGAAAACGAGAGGCAAATAAATGTAATGCGGAGGATAAGGGTTTGTGATAGGTACTTGGTATATGACTTTTGCGTAAGCCTCCCCGGTAACGGCGCCAGAAATTCTTCTTGCTACCTCTTGAGCTTGCGTTGTATTCCCTCGAAGAGGAAAGGGAGATGAAGCACAGTAGCGTAAGTATTTCCCTCAGTTTTTGAGAACCAAGGTATCAATCCAGTAGGAGACCACGCGTCAGTCCCTCGCACCTGCACAAACAAATAAGAACTTCGCAGCCAACGCGATAAGGGATTCTCAATCCCTTTACGGTCACTTACGATAGTGAGATCTGATAGAGATGATAGTTTATATTTTTGGTATTTTTGGTTTAATAAAACAGCAAATAAACAACGGAGATAAAAATTAGCTAGTTGACGGGAAAGTAATATGATAAAGATAGACCCGGGGACCATAGTTCTCTAGTGGCTTCTCTCATGATAGCGATATTCTACGGCGGGTAAACAAATTACTGTCGAGCAATTGATAGAAAAGCGAATAATTATGAGACTATCTAGGCATGATCATTGTATATAGGCATCACGTCCGAGACAAGTAGACCGACTCCTGCCTGCATCTACTACTATTACTCCACACATCGACCGCTATCCAGCATGCATCTAGTGTATTGAGTTCATACGAACAGAGTAACGCCTTAAGCAAGATGACATGATGTAGAGGGATAAACTCAAGCAATATGATGAAAACCCCATCTTTTTATCCTCGATGGCAACAATACAATACGTGCCTTGCTGCCCCTACTGTCACTAGGAAAGGACACCGCAAGATTGAACCCAAAGCCAAGCACTTCTCCCGTTGCAAGAACTATAGATCTAGTAGGCCAAACCAAACCAATAATTCGGAGAGACTTGCAAGGATATTATGAGCACATATAAAAAGTTTAGAGAAGAACCAAATATCTTTTATAGATAACCTTGATCATAAACTCACAATTCATCGGATCTCGACAAACACACCGCAAAAATAGATTACATCGAATAGATCTCCTCGAAGACCGAGGAGAACTTTGTATTGAGATCTAGAGAGAGAGAAGAAGCCATCTAGATACTAGCTATGGACCCGAAGGTCTGTGGTAAACTACTCACAACTCATGGTGAGGGCGATGATGATGATGATGAAGGCCTCCGTGATGGATCCCTCTCTAGGAACAGGCTCCAAGATGGGATCTCCACGGGAACAGCAGCTACGGCGGTGGAATTAGGGTTTTCTCTCTTCGTACGGAGTTTCTGGGGTACGTAGGTATATATAGGAGGAAGAGGGGCACCAGGGGCTGCCCTCGAGACAGGGAGCGCGCCCTGGGAAGGGGGGCGCGCCCCCACCCTCGAGGGTGGGCCCCCTGTCCTTTGGCTTGGCCCCGAAGTTTATCTTGCGTGATTTCCTCCAAAAATATCTCCTGCGAAGGTTTCATTCCGTTTGGACTCCGTTTGATATTCCTTTTCTACAAAACCCTGAAATAGGCAAAAAACAGCAATCTGGACTGGGCCTTTGGGTTAGTAGGTTAGTTCCAAAAATGATATAAAAATGAATGATAAAGCCCATTAAACATCCAAGACTTTATAAATAATAGCATGGAACAATAAAAAATTATAGATACGTTGGAGACGTATCACGTGCCGACGGTGATCACATCAACTTTGGAACCATTTCCCATGCGCATCATCACCTCGTCCTTAGCCAATCTTTGTTTAATCCGTAGCCCCTGTTTCGAGTTACAAATATGAGCAACTAAACCAGTATCAAATACCCAAGTGCTACTACGAGCATTAGTAAGGTACAAATCAATAGCATGTATATCAAATATACCTTTGTTCACTTTGCCATCCTTCTTATCCGCCAAATATTTGGGGCAGTTCTTCTTCTAGTGACCAGTCCCTTTGCAGTAGAAGCACTCAGTTTTAGGCTTAGCTCCAGACTTGGGTTTCTTACAGGGAGTACAACTTGTTTGATTCTTCTTAAAGTTCCCCTTCTTTCCCTTGCCCTTTTTCTTGAAACTAATGGTCTTGTTAACCATCAACAATTGATGCTCCTTTTTGATTTCTACCTCCGCAGCTTTGAGCATTGCGAAGAGCTCGGGAATTTTCTTCTCCATCCCTTGCATGTTATAGTTCATCACGAAGCCTTTGTAGCTTGGTGGCAGTGATTGGAGAACTCTGTCAATGACACTATCATCTGGAAGATTAACACCCAGCTGAGTCAAGTGATTATGATATCCAGACATTCGGAGTATGTGTTCACTGACAGAACTATTATCCTCCATCTTGCAGGTATATAACTTGTTGGAGACTTCATATCTCTCAACTCGGGCATTTGCTTGAAATATTAACTTCAACTCTTGGAACATCTCATATGCTCCATGACGTTCAAAATGTCTTTCAAGTCCTGATTGTAAGCCATAAAGCATGGCACACTGAACTATCGAGTAGTCATCACATCGAGCTTGCCAGACGTTCATAACATCAGACGTTGCTCCTGCAACAGGCCTTTCACCTAGCGGTGCATCAAGGACATAATTATTCCGTGGAGCAATGAGGATAATCCTCAAGTTATGGACCCAGTCTGTGTAGTTGCTACCATCATCTTTCAACTTAGCTTTCTCTAGGAACACATTAAAATTCAAGGGAACGGTAGCACGGGCCATTGATCTACAACATAGATATGCAAAAACTATCAGGACTAAGTTCATGATAAATTAAGTTCAATTAATCATATTACTAAAGAATTCCCACTTAGATAGACATCCCTCAAGTAATCTAAATGATCATGTGATCCAAATCAACTAAACCATGTCCGATCATCACATGAGATGGAGTTGTTTTCAATGGTGAACATATCTATGTTGGACATCTCTTTGTTGGTCATATCTACTATATGATTCACGTTCGACCTTTCGGTCTCCAGTGTTCGGAGGCCATGTTTGTGCATGCTAGGCTCGTCAAGTTTAATCCGAGTATTCCGCATGTGCAAAACTGTCTTGCACTCGTTGTATGTGAATGTAGAGCTTATCACACCCGATCATCACATGGTGTCTCAGCACGACGAACTGCCGCAACGGTGCATACTCAGGGAGAACACTTGTACCTTGAAATTTTAGTAAGGGATCATCTTATAATGCTACCGCCGTACTAAGCAAAATAAGATGCAAAACAAGATAAACATCACATGCAATCAAAATATGTGACATGATATGGCCATCATCATCTTGTGCCTTTGATCTCCATCTCCAAAGCACCGTCATGATCTCCATCATCACCGGCTTGACACCTTGATCTCCAGCGTAGCGTCGTGGTCGTCTCACCAACTATTGCTTCTATGACTATCGCTAACTCATAGTGATAAAGTAAAGCAATTACATGGCGTATGCACTTCATACAACAAAGAGACAACCATACGGCTCCTGCCGGTTGTCAGATATCTACAAAACATGATCATCTCATACAATAACGTATAACTCATCATGTCTTGATCATATCACATCACAACATGCCCCGCAAAAACAAGTTAAACGTCCTTTACTTTGTTGTTGCAAGTTTTACGTGGCTGCTATGGGTTTCTAGCAAGTACCGTTCTTACCCACGGCACAAGAATCACAATGGTGATTTATCAAGCTTGCTATTTTAACCTTCAACAAGGACCGGCCACAGTCAAATTTGATTAAACTAAAGTAGGATAAACACACACCCGCCAGCCACCTTTATGCAAAACTAGTTGCATGTCTGTCGGTGGAACCGGTCTCATGAACGTGGTCATGTAAGGTTGGTCCGGGTCGCTTCATCCAACAATACCGCCGAATCAAAATAAGATATTGGTGGTAAGCAATATTACGATCACCGCCCAGAACTCTTTGTGTTCTACTCGTGCATATCATCTACGCATAGACCTGGCTCTGATACCACTATTGGGAAACGTAGCATGCAATTTCAAAAAAATTCTATGCTCATGCAAGATCTATCTAGGAGATGCATAGCAACGAGAGGGGAAGAGTGTGTCCACGTACCCTCGTAGACCAAAAGCGGAAGCGTTTGACAACACGATTGATGTAGTCGAACTTCTTCTCGTTCCGACCGATCAAGTACCGAAGGTACGACACCTCCGAGTTCTGCACACGTTCAGCTCGACAACATCCCTCAAACTCTTGATCCCGTAGAGTTTCGAGGAAGTAGATCATTTTCGTCAGCACGATAGCGTGGTGACAGGGATGATGAAGTGATCCGCGCAGGGCTTCGCCTAAGCACTATGAGATTATGACCGTGGGAGTAAATGATGGAGGGCGGGCGTCGCACACGGCTAACAATGATGGTGTGTGTCTTAGGCACCGCCTCCCCACATATCTATTGGTTGGACAGGGGAGGAGGCAGCCAAGGGGGCGCCCAAGTAGGCCGAATCCTACTTGGGTTGCCACCCCAATTTGCCCCCTTCCTTATTTTGTGCAAGGGCAAGGAATGAGGGAGGGGGGGGGGGGG
>LR738715.1:641976665-642099970 GCA_902687465.1 Secale cereale
GGGGGTTACCGGAACCCCCCGGCGAAGTATTGGGCCCTAGTGGGCTTTAGGGGAGAGAGAGGGAAGCAGCCTAGGAGGTGGCGCGCCCCCTCCCAAGGGGAGTCTGAATTGGACTAGGGGAGGGGGGCGCGGCCCCTCTTTCCCTCTCCCTATCCCTCTCCTTCCTCCCCCTCCCTCTTGGTGGATTCCTACTAGGAATAGAATTGGAATCCTATTCCTAGTAGGATTGGCCCTCTAGGGTGCACCATAGGAGCCTACTGGCCTCCCCCTTGCTCCTTTATATACGGGGGGCAGGGGGCACCTCTAGACACACAAGTTGATCTATCCCTACTATGTGCGGTGCCCCCCTCCACAGAAACACACCTCAGTCATATCGTTGCAGTGCTTAGGCGAAGCCCTACGCTGGTAGCTTCATCATCTCCGTCACCGCGCCGTCGTGCTAACGAAACTCTCCCGCGAGGTTCTACTAGATCAAGAGCTCGTGGGCCGTCATCAAGCTGAACGTGTGTTGAACGCGGAAGCTCCGTACATTCGGTGCTTGATCGGTTGGATCGCGAAGAAGTTCGACTACATCAACCGTGTCACTAGACGCTTCCGCTCCCGGTTTACGAGGGTATGTAGACACACTCTTCCCTCTCGTTGCTATGCTTCTAGTAGATAGATCTTGCATGATCGTAGGAAATTTTTGAAATACTACTTTCCCCAAGAGTGGCATCATGAGCCAGGTCTATGCGTAGTTGATATGCACGAGTAGAACACAATGAGTTGTGGGTGATTATAGTCATATTTCTTACCAGCATTTCATACTTTGGTTCGGCGGTATTGTGAGATGAAGCGGCCCAGACCGACATTACGAGTACGCTTACGCGAGACTGGTTTCACCGTTATGAGCACTCGTTGCTTAAAGGTGACCGGCAGGTGTTTGTCTCCCTCACTTTAGCTGAATTGAGTGTGGCTACGCCCGGTCCTTGGGAAGGTTAAAACAACACATACTTGACGAAAAATCATTGTGGTTTTTGTATGCGTAGGTAAGAACGGTTCTTGCTAAGCCCGTAGCAGCCACGTAAACTTCCAACAACAAAGTAGAGGACGTCTAACTTGTTTTTGCAGGGCATGTTGTGATGTGATATGGTCAAGACATGATGAGTTATACGTTATTGTATGAGATGATCATGTTTTGTAAATTTATCGGCAACTGGCAGGAGCCATATGGTTGTCGCTTTATTGTATGAAATACAGTCGCCATGTAATTGCTTTACTTTATCACTAAGCAGTAGCGATAGTCGTGGAAGCAATAGTTGGCGAGACGTCAACAATGCTACGATGGAGATCAAGGAGTCGCGCCGGTGACGATGGTGATCATGATGGTGCCTTGGAGATGGAGATCAAAAGCACACAATGATGATGGCCATATCATGTCACATATTTTGATTGCATGTGATGTTTATATCTTATTATGCTTCTTATTTTGCTTAGTACGGTGGTAGCATTATAAGATGATATCTCACTAAATTTCAAGGTATAAGTGTTCTCCCTGAGTATGCACCGTTGCGAAAGTTCGTCGTGCCGAGACACCACGTGATAATCGGGTGTGATAAGCTCTACGTTCACATACAACGGGTGTAAGCCAGTTTTGCACACGCAGAATACTCCGGTTAAACTTGACGAGCCTAGCATAAGGAGATATGGCCTCGGAACACTGGAGACCGAAAGGTCGAGCGTGAATCATATAGTAGATATGATCAACATAAGATGTTCACCATTGAAAACTACTCCATCTCACGCGATGATCAGACATGGTTTAGTTGATTTGGATCACGTGATCATTTAGATGACCAGAGGGATGTCTATCTAAGTGGGAGTTCTATAGTAATATGATTAATTGAACTTTAATTTATCATGAACTTAGTCCTGATAGTTTTTGCATATCTATGTTGTTGTAGATCAATGGCCCCTGCTACCGTTCCTTTGAATTTTAATGCATTCCTAGAGAAAGCTAAGTTGAAAGATGATGGTAGCAATTACACGGACTGGGTCCGTAACTTGAGGATTATCCTCATTGCTGCACAGAAGAATTATGTCCTTGAAGCACCGCTGGGTGACAAGCCTGCTGCAAGAGCAACCCCGGATGTTATGAACGTTTGGCAAGCTCGTTCTGATGACTACACGATAGTTCAGTGTGCCATGCTTTACGGCTTAGAACCGGGACTTCAACGACGTTTTGAACGTCATGGAGTATTTGAGATGTTCTAGGAGTTGAAGTTGATATTTCAAGCAAATACCCGGATTGAGAAATATGAGATTTCCAATAAATTCTATAGCTGTAAGATGGAGGAGAGCAGTTCTATCAGTGAACACTTGCTCAGAATGTCTGGGTACTACAATCATATGACTCAACTTGGTTGCAAAGTTGATGAAGATAGTGTTATTGATAGAGTTCTTCAATCACTACCACCAAGCTATAAAGGCTTCGTGATGAACTATAACATGCAAGGGATGTAGAAGTCAATTCCCGAGCTCTTCGCTATGCTCAAAGCCGCGGAGGTAGAAATCAAGAAGGAGCATCAAGTGTTGATGGTTAACACGACCACTAGTTTCAAGAAAAAGGGCAAGGGAAAGAAGGGGAACTTCAAGAAGAATAGCAAGACAGTTGCTACTCCCATGAAGAAACCCAAGTCTAGAGCTAAGCCTGAAACTGAGTGCTTCTACTGCAAAGGGACTGGACACTGGAAGCGGAACTGCCCCAAGTATTTGGCAGATAAGAAGGATGGCAAGGTGAACAAAGGTATATGTGATATACATGTTATTGGTGTGTACCTTACTAATGCTCGTAGTAGTACCTGGGTATTTGATATCGGTTCGGTTGCTAATATTTGTAACTCGAAACAGGGACTACGGATTAAACGAAGATTGGCTAAGGACGAGGTGACGATGCGCGTGGGAAATGGTTCCAGAGTCGATGTGATCGCCGTCGGCACGCTACCTCTACATCTACCTTCGGGATTAGTTTTAGACCTGAATAATTGTTATTTGGTGCCAGCGTTAAGCAGCGCCGGTCCTGGAGTTTTGGAGGCCCCGGGGCGAACTCAAATGAATGGGCCCAGTGACAACATTGGAGGAAAAAAATGATTCCATACATTGATTAAAAAAAATATTGCAAAGCTATAATAAACAACAGTAATTTTCCTTGGTAAATAACACTCCAAGTCATAAATATCAATTTCATACTTTAGGTGTAAATCAAACATCATAGAAGTCACAGAGCATAACAAGAAAGAATGACATACCAACGAACCTCCAAGCCTTCAGTAATCATGAGAAACGGCTCCGTGCATTTTTTTATGCAAAATCAATAAATGTAGTCCGTTTCAAACACAAGATTTTGTTCCCTTGCAGGCATTTTTCAATTAGAATATCTCTTTATTTATTGTCAAGAGTGTCCCAGTTTCTAGGGTCATAGATATCAAAAGGAGAAGATCCTTGTTCATCTACACTTGCAGGATTCTCACGGCCACTCAAATATTTAGGAGACTCATATGGGCATTGTGTTCCTCAATTGTGGTCTCATTCTCAACAGGTTGTTGTTTTTCAGCACCATTGACATCTAATTCCTCAAAATTGTCAGTAGTGTCATTCCTCACAAAAATGTATGCATAGCTCCCTTCTGATTTCCAATAAACTTATCTGTTCTTTTCCTCTTTCTTCTTTTCTCGGAACCAGATTCATGTTTTTTAGGCAACATGTTTGGAAGAAAAAAGGAGTGAAGGTACCTGAAGGCCGCTGTAAATTAGTGACAATCTGTATTCTTCAGGCTGCAGCTATCCAAATTCAATCAAGGAATCAAGAAGTCCAGGACCAAGCCGGCAACAACATACGATCCAATCCTACTTCAAGGCCACTTGTTTTGTAAAAACAAGAATATAAATTAATAAGTGGATTAAGATTGAGGGATCAGATAAATTCATCAGATTTACCTTTGTCTCCTGCCGTTCCTCGTGAACGTGCCCTATGCGACAGCCGGCGTCGCAGATCTGTGGGAGACGAACATGCGAGAAAAACGAACCGGCGTTGTAGACTGAGGAGGAACAGAGTCGCTCGCCTTGTGCCCCCTTTTGTTTTTTGAGCAACTGGCCTTGTGCCCCTGTGCGTGCCTGCTTGCTGCCTTCAGGCCTCTTGGCAGTTGGGCTTCTGTTGGAGATGGGCCTCCGTGCCTACAGAATCTTTTGTTTTTATTTAGCATTTCATCAAGGCCCATATCTATATATACACTGCAACAAACTAGGTCGGGGCCCCTAATTTGGCTGGGCCCCGGGCCATTGCCCCTGCTGCCCTGGCCCAGGGCCGGCCCTGGCGTTAAGCATGAACATTATATTTGGATCTTGTTTATTGCGAGACGGTTATTCATTTAAATCTGAGAATAATGGTTGTTCTATTTTTATGAGTAATATCTTTTATGGTCATGCACCCTTGAAGAGTGGTCTATTCTTGTTGGATCTCGATTGTAGTGATACACATATTCATAATATAGAAGCCAAAAGATGTAAGGTTAATAATGATAGTGCAACTTATTTGTGGCAGTGCCGTTTAGGTCATATTGGTGTAAAGCGCATGAAGAAACTCCATAGTGATGTACTTTTGGAATCACTTTATTATGAATCACTTGGTGCTTGCGAACCATGCCTCATGGGCAAGATGACTAAAACTCCGTTCTCCGGAACAATGGAGCGAGCAAAAGATTTGTTGGAAATCATACATACTGATGTATGTGGATCGATGAGTGTTGAAGCTCGCGACGGGTATCGTTATGTTCTGACCTTCACTGATGATTTGAGCAGATATGGGTATATCTACTTGATGAAGCACAAGTCTGAAACATTTGAAAGTTCAAAGAATTTCAGCGTGAAGTAGAGAATCATCGTAACACGAAAATAAAGTTTCTACGATCTGATCGTGGAGGTGAATATTTGAGTTACGAGTTTGTCTTCATTTGAAACAATGTGGAATAGTTTCACAACTCACGCCACCCGGAACACCACAGCGTAATGGTGTGTCCGAACGTCGTAACCGTACTTTATTAGATATGGTGCGGTCTATGATGTCTCTTACCAATTTACCACTATTGTTTCGGGGTTATGCTTTAGAGACAGCTGCATTCACGTTAAATAGGGCACCATCTAAATCTATTGAGATGACGCCTTATGAACTATGGCTTGGCAAGAAACCAAAGTTGTCGTTTCTTAAAGTTTGGGGATGCGGTGCTTATGTGAAAAAGCTTCAACCTGATAAGCTCGAACCCAAGTCGGAGAAATGTGTCTTCATAGGATAGCCAAAGGAGACTGTTGGGTACACCTTCTATCACAGATCCGAAGGCAAGATATTCGTTGCAAAGAATGGATCCTTTCTGGAGAAGGAGTTTCTCTCGAAAGAAGTGAGTGGGAGGAAAGTGGAACTTGATGAGGTAATTGTACCTTCTCCCGAATTGGAAAGTAGTACATCACAGAAACTGGTTCTAGTGATTCCTACACCAATTAGTGAGGAAGCTAATGATGATGATCATGAAACTTCAGATCAAGTTCTGGTGAACTTCGTAGATCAACCAGAGTACGTTCCGGACCAGAGTGGTACGGCAACCCAGTTCTGGAAGTCATGTTACTAGACCATGATGAACCTACGAACTATGAGGAAGCGATGATGAGCCCAGATTCCGCAAAATGGCTTGAGTCCATGAAATCTGAGATGGGATTCATGTATGAGAACAAAGTGTGGACTTTGGTTGACTTGCCCGATGATCGAGAAGCCATCGAAAATAAATGGATCTTCAAGAGGAAGACCGACGCTGACAGTAATGTTACCGTTTACAAAGCTCGACTTGTTGCGAAAGGTTTTCGACAAGTTCAAGGAGTTGACTATAATGAGACTTTCTCACCCGTAGCGATGCTTAAGTCTGTCCGAATCATGTTAGCAATTGCTGCATTTTATGATTATGAAATATGGCAAATGGATGTCAAAACTGCATTCTGAATGGATATCTCAAAGAAGAGTTGTATATGATACAACCAGAAGGTTTTGTCGATCCTAAAGGTGCTAACAAAGTGTGCAAGCTCTAGCGATCGATCTATGGACTGGTGCAAGCATCTCGGAGTTGGAATATACGCTTTGATGAGGTGATCGAAGCATATGGTTTTATACAGACTTTTGGAGAAGCCTGTATTTACAAGAAAGTGAGTGGGAGCTCTCTAGCATTTCTGATATTATATGTGGATGACATATTGTTGATTGGAAATGATATAGAATTTCTGGATAGCATAAAAGGATACTTGAATAAGAATTTTTCAATGAAAGACCTCAGTGAAGCTGCTTACATATTAGGCATCAAGATCTATAGAGATAGATCAAGACGCTTAATTGGACATTCACAAAGCACATACCTTGATAAAGTTTTGAAGAAGTTCAAAATGGATCAGTCAAAGAAAGGGTTCTTGCCTGTGTTACAAGGTGTGAAGTTGAGTAAGACTCAATGCCCGACCATTGCAGAAGATAGAGAGAAAATGAAAGTCATTCCCTATGCCTCAGCCATAGGATCTATCATGTATGCAATGCTGTATACCAAACCTGATGTGTGCCTTGCTATAAGTTCAGCAGGGAGGTACCAAACTAATCCAGGAGTGGATCATTGCACAACGGTCAAGAACATCCTGAAGTACCTGAAAAGGACAAAGGATATGTTTCTCGTGTATGGAGGTGACAAAGAGGTCATCGTAAACGGTTACGTCGATTCAAGCTTTGACACTGATCCGGATGACTCTAAGTCACAAACCGGATATGTATTTTTATTAAACGGTGGAGCTGCCAGTTGGTGCAGTTCCAAGCAGAGCGTCGTGGCGGGATCTACGTGTGAAGCGGAATACATAGTTGCTTCGGAAGCAACAAATGAAGGAGTCTGGATGAAGGAGTTCATATCCGATCTAGGTGTGGTACCTAGTGCATCGGGTCCAATGAAAATCTTTTGTGACAACATTGGAGCAATAGCCTTGGCGACGGAATCCAGGTTTCACAAGAGAACAAAGCACATCAAAAGACGCTTCAATTCCATCCGTGATCAAGTCCAGGAGGGAGACATAGAAATTCGCAAGATACATACGAATCTGAATATAGCAGACCCATTGACTAAGCCTCTTCCACGGGCAAAACATGATCTGCACGAAGACTCCATGGGTGTTAGAATCATTACTTTGTAATCTAGATTATTGACTCTATTTCAAGTGGGAGACTGAAGGAAATATGCCCTAGAGGCAATAATAAATATGTTATTTGTATTTCCTTGTATCATGATAATTTTTTTATTCATGCTAGAATTGTATTAACCGGAAACTTAGTACATGTGTGAATACATAGACAAACCAGTATGTCCCTAGTATGCCTCTGCTAGACTAGCTCATTGATCAAAGATGATTATGTTTCCTAGCCATAGACATGAGTTGTCATTTGATCAAAGAGATCACATCATTAGGAGAATGATGTGATGGACAAGACCCATTCGTTAGCTTAGCACTATGATCGTTTAGTTTTACTACTATTGCTTTCTTCATGACTTATACATGTTCCTATGACTATGAGATTATGCAATTCCCGAATACCGGAGGAACACCTTGTGTGATATCAAACGTCACAACGTAACAGGGTGAGTATAAAGATGCTCTACAGGTGTCTCCGAAAGTGTTCGTGGTGTTGGCATAGATCAAGAATAGGATTTGTCACTCCGAGTGTCGGAGAGGTAACTCTGGGCCCTCTCGGTAATGCACATAATAATAAGCCTTGCAAGCAAATGACTAATGAGTTAGTCACGAGATGATGTCTTATGGAACGAGTAAAGAGACTTGCCGGCAACGAGATTGAAATAGGTATTGGGATACCGATGATCGAATCTCGGGCAAGTAACATACCGATGACAAAGGGAACAACGTATGTTGTTATGTGGTTTGACCGATAAAGATCTTCGTAGAATATGTAGGAGCCAATATGAGCATCTAGGTTCCTCTATTGGTTATTGACCGGAGACGAGTCTCGGTCATGTCTACATAGTTCTCGAACCCGTAGGGTCCGCATGCTTAACGTTTGATGACGATCGGTATTACGAGTTTACGAGTTTTGATGTACCGAAGGTAGATCGGAGTCCCGGATGAGATCACGGACATGGCGAGGAGTCTCGGAATGTCCGAGACATAAAGATTGATATATTGGACGACTATATTCGGACACCGGAAGTGTTCCAGAAAAGTTTCGGATTAAACCGGAGTGCCGGGGGGGTTACCGAAACCCTCCGAGGAAGTATTGGGCCCTAGTGGGCTTTAGGGGAGAGAGAGGGCAGCAGCCCAGGAGGTGGCACGCCCCCTCCCAAGGGGAGTCCGAATTGGACTAGGGGAGGGGGGACGCGGCCCCTCTTTCCCTCTCCCTCTCCCTCTCCTTCCTCCCCCTCCCTCTTGGTGGACTCCTACTAGGAATAGGATCGGAATCCTATTCCTAGTAGGATTGGCCCTCTAGGGCGTGCGATAGGGGCCGGCCGGCCTCCCCCTTGCTCCTTTATATACGGGGGCAGGGGGGAACCTCTAGACACACAAGTTGATCAAGTTGATCTCTCCCTACCGTGTGCGGTGCCCCCCTCCACAGAAACACACCTCGGTCATATCGTTGCAGTGCTTAGGCGAAGCCGTGCGCCGGTAGCTTCATCATCTCTGTCACCACGCCGTCGTGTTGACGAAACTCCCCCATGAGGTTCTACTGGATCAAGAGCTCGTGGGACATCATCAAGCTGAACGTGTGCTGAATGCGGAGGCTCCGTACGTTCGGTGCTTGATCGGTTGGATCGCGAAGAAGTTCAACTACATCAACCGCATCACTAGACGCTTCCGCTCCCGGTCTACAAGGGTATGTAGACACACTCTCCCCTCTCGTTGCTATGCTTCTGGTAGATAGATCTTGCGTGATCATAGGAAATTTTTGAAATACTACGTTCCCCAACACTTTTGTTCCCGAGGACATGTGAGAAGTTTTGTTATAAGTAATCATGTGAATTTGGTATTCATTCGATATTTTGATGAGATGTATGTTTCCTTTCCTCTAGTGGTGTTATGTGAACGTCGACTACATGACACTTCACCATTATTTGGGCCTAGGGGAAGGCATTGTGAAGTAAGGAGTAGATGATGGGTTGGTAGAGTGGTAGAAGCTTAAACCCTAGTTTATGCGTTGCTTCGTAAGGGGCTGATTTATATCCTTATGTTTCATGCTATGGTTAAATTTATCTTAATAATTCTTTCGTAGTTGCGGATGCTTGCGAGAGTGGTTAATCATAAGTGGGAGGATTGTACAAGCAAGGACAACACCCAAGCACCGGTCCACCCACATATGAAATTATCAAAATACTAAACGCGAATCACACGAGCATGATGAAAACTAGCTTGATAGTAATTCCCATGTGTCCTCGGGAGTGCTTTGCTTTATATAAAAATATGTCCAGGCTTGTCCTTTGATACAAAAAGGATTGGGCCACCTTGCTGCACCTTGTTTACTTTTGATACTTGTTACCCGTTACAAATTATAATATCACACAACTATCTGTTACCGATAATTTCAGTGCTTGCAGAGAAAACCTTCCTGAAAACCGCTTGTCATTTCCTTCCGCTCCTCGTTGGGTTCGACACTCTTACTTATTGAAAGGACTATGATAGATCCCCTACACTTGTGGGTCATCAAGACTCTTTCCTGGCGCCTTTGCTGGGTAGTGAAGTGCCTTTGGTAAGGAAACATTTATATAGTGTGCTGAAATTTACTGTCACTTGTTACTATGGAAACCAATCCTTTGAGGTTTTTTTAGGGGTATCTTCACCCCGACCGGAAGAACAAATAGTTTCTCCTCAACCTACTGCACCTACTGAAAATATTTACTTTGAAATTCCTTTGGGTATGGTAGAGAAACTGCTAGCTAATCCTTATTAAGGATGGCAATTTTATCCATGGACATGGATATCCATGGATATCCGACCCGAACGGATAGGGTTTGGATACGCTTTTGTGCCCATGGGCAGCGCCCAAACCCGACCCGATTACTCGTGGGTAGGGCATGGATATAATCTTGTACCCGTGGGTATATCCAAACCCGACCCGATAGTATGGCTTAATGGCAAAAATCTGCTATCCCCGTCATAACTTTTATTAGTTGACATTCAATCCCCTCTGTAACATACCCCAACGCCCTTCCCTTTGTTTTATATCCTTGTTAAATGACTCATCATTCTCATCTGTTAGAAAAAAATACTAAATGATCTTATGTTGTTAGTGGACGTTGATTTACCATAAGTGAAGCCTAGCCTGCCACGAAGTGAAGAATGGAAGAGCTTATGTTAACATTGTGTTATGTCTTATTTATATGTCCAGAGAGGACCCAATGGATATCCAGTGGGTATGGATATCCATCGGGTTTGGACATGGACACAATTTTTCACCCATGGATTTTTTCATGGGCGGCCAAAGACTGTCTTCATGGATATGGATATGGATTTGATATTGTTCAACCCGATCCAAACCCGACCCATTGCCATCCTTAATCCTTATGCAGGAGATGGAACATTGCATCCCGATTTACACCTAATCTATGTGGATGAATTTGTGGATTATTTAAGCTTGCATGTATAGGATTTTGTCAAGAATAAGGTATCCCCTTTATCTTTGTAAGGAAATCCATTGACATGGTATAGGCTATGTGATGATATTGGATCATGGAACTACAACCGATTGAAATTGGAATTTCATCAGAAGCTTTATGCTAAGCATATAGTTCATCGTGATCGGAATTATATATACAATTTTTGGCCTCGTGAAGGAGAAAGTATCTCTCAAGCTTGAGGGAGGCTCAAGTCAATGTTATATTCATGCCCCAATCATGAGCTCTCAAGATAAATTATTATTCAGAATTTTTATGCTCGGCTTTCTCATAATGATCAATCCATGCTCGATACTTCTTGTGCTGGCTCTTATATGAATAAGACTATTGAATTCAAATGGTATTTATTGGAAAGAATTATTGGGATCTCGAAAAAGGTAATGAGTCAGGTATAAACCTCAAGTTTGATTGTGTTAAATCTTTTATGGATACCGATGCTTTTCATGCATTTATCACAAAATATGGACTTGAATCTGAGATAGTAGCTTCTTTATGTGAATCATTTGCTACTCATGTTGATCTCCCAAAGGAGAAGTGGTTTAAATATCATCCTCCCATTGAATTTAAAGTAGTTGAACCAATTAAAATTGAAGAAGAAACTATCACTTATAATGTTGATCCTGTTATTCCTACTGCTTATATTGAGAAACCACATTTTCCTGTGAAAATAAAGGATCATGCTAAAGCTTCAACCGTGGTTAATAAAAGTAATATTAGAGCACCTAGACCATCTGAACAAATCAAAGTTGAACCTAATATTGCTATGGTTAAAGATCTATTAACTGATAATGTTGATGGGCATGTTATTTATTTCTGTTATGAAGTTGCTAAAATTGCCAAACCCGAAACTAAAGATAAACATAGACCTATTGTTGGCATGCATGTTGTTTCTGTTAAAATAGGAGATCATTGTTATCATGGTTTATGTGATGTGGGTGCTAGCGTGAGTGCAATTCCTTTTACTTTATATGAAGAAATTATGAATGAAATTGCACCTGCCGAGTTAGAAGAAATTGATGTTACTATCAAGCTTGCTAATAGAGATACTATAGAAGAAATTGATGTTACTATCAAGCTTGCTAATAGAGATACTATAGAAGAAATTGATGTTACTATCAAGCTTGCTAATAGAGATACTATATCACCAATTGGGATTGTTAGAGATGTCGAAGTCTTATGTGGGAAAATAAAATATCCTACTGATTTTCTTGTTCTTGGTTCCCCACAAGATAATTTTTGTCCCATTATATTTGGTAGACCTTTCTTGAACACTGTTAATGCTAGGATAGACTGCGAGAAAGATACCGTTGGTCTTAGGGATATGTCTCATGATTTTAATTTCTCTAAATTTCATAGACAACCCCGTAATAAAGAATTGCCTAGTAAGGATGAAATTATTGGTCTTGCTTCTATTGCCATGCCTCCTACTGAACCTTTAGAACAATATTTGCTAGAACACGAAAACGATATGTTTAAGAATGAAAGAAGAAAAATAGATGAAATATTCTTTAAACAAGGACCTATTCTGAAAAACAATTTGCATGTTGAAATCCTTGGGGATGCTCCTCCACCTAAGGGAGATCCCATGTTTGAGCTTAAAACATTACCCGATACTTTCGGAGATGCTTATCTTGATGAAAAGAAGATATATCCTGTTATTATTAGTGCTAACCTTTCAGAGCATGAAGATTAGAGACTATTGAAAACTCTGAAGAAGCACCGTCTTGCTATTGGATATACTCTTGATGATCTTAAGGGCATTAGTCCCACTTTATGCCAACACAAAATTAAGTTGGAACGAGATACTAAACTAGTTGTTGATCTCCAACGCCGATTAAATCCGAAGATGAAAGAGGTGGTAAGAAATGAAATACTAAAACTTTTGGAGGCAGGTATTATTTATCCTATTGCTGATAGTCAGTGGGTAAGTCCTGTTCATTGTGTCCCCAAGAAGGGAGGCATTACTGTTGTTCCTAATGATAAAGATTAATTGATCCCGCAAAGAATTGTTACAGGTTATAGAATGGTAATTGATTTTCGTAAATTGAATAAAGCTAGTAAGAAAGATCACTACCCTCTACCTTTTATTGATCAAATGCTAGAAAGACTATCCAAACATACACATTTTTGCTTCTAGATGGTTATTCCGGTTTCTCTCAAATACCCGTGTCAAAAGAGGATCAAGAAAAGACCACTTTTACTTGCCCTTTCGCTACTTTTGCTTGTAGACGTATGCCTTTTGGATTATGCAATGCACCTGCTACCTTTCAAAGATGTATGACTACTATATTCTCCGACTTTTGTGAAAAGATTGTTGAGGTTTTCATGGATAATTTCTCCGTTTACGGAACTTCTTTTGATGATTGCTTAAGCAACCTTGATCGAGTTTTGCAGAGATGCGAAGAAATTATTCTTGTCTTGTAGCGACCACGATCTGAATGGACCGAAGTCTCTGTGTTTCAGTGTCATCCCTGGATCGGTAATGCTGACACACACAGTAGTTGAAGGATTTATAACAGAGTGGCAATCACACACTTATTACATCGAATGTCTCCAACGAGAACTTATTACAAAAATCTATGGCTTAAGGCCATCTAACAAAATAACAACAGAAGGCTTGGAAGATAAGTGAGTCCATCAACTCCAACGGCATAGCCGAGTGCCTGACAAACGACCTAGAACGTCTTATTCCTCGTTTGAAAAGTCTGCGACGTAATATGTTGCAGCCCGAAAACGGGTCAGCACATGGAATATGCTGGCAAGATAACACAGAAGAAGCAAGTAACAGCAATAAAGGCTATACTATATGCATATCCATACCTAATATCACATCCAATCCTTGTGACTCTAGAATGATTAGGTCGGAGGGGAAAGTATGGCGTCCTATGATCAATGCCGTCTGAAAACATCCTTGGTGTGCCATATACTCTGCTCTTGGTGAACTTACTAACATGGGGGTCTTAAGGACTCGGGTGGACATCCTATGTCTATTTACGAATCCCCTAGAAATGTATGAATGCGATGCACCAGTATCGAAAAGAACTATTACGGTAAATGTCTTAACCAAAAACTTACCGACAACAGCATCTGGTTGCTCTTCTATCTCCTCCACAGTCACGTGGTTCACTTGTCCTTTGTTGAACGGGTTGGGCTTCTTCCCGGCGCTTCCATTGCCGTTCCCATTCTTAGCTTCAGGGCAGTCTGTGGCATAATGTCCATTCTTCCCGCACTTGAAACAGGTGATATGGCTGAAATCCTTCTTAGCGGGTGTGGACGGGGTAGAGCGGCTCTGGTTATTACTTGATCCATTCCCATTTCCATTTCCATTCTTAGGGCCATTGTGGTTGTGGGAACTTCCATGGTTATGGGTATATCCTCCCGAATTCGGAGTGAATCGGGGCTTCTGCTGGGCTCCAGAATTATTCCTTTCTTGTCCATACTTCCTCTTGCGGCTTTCAATCTGCTGCTGCTTCCCTTCAATCATAAGAGCTTTATCTACCAACTCCTGGTAGTTGTTGAAAGTTGCCACCATCAACTGTACGCTCATCTCATCATTCAGCCCTTCCATAAATCTCTCCTACTTAGCGGCATCTGTGGCCACATCATCTGGGGCATAACGAGATAAGGTACTAAACTCATCCACATACTCAGCCACAGTACGATTTCCTTGGCGCAAGTTGCGAAACTCCCGCTTCTTCATGCTCATAGCTCCAATCGAGACATGGGCAGTACGGAAAGCTTGCTGAAACTGCTCCCAGGTGACTTTGGCTATGGGGAAGGTGGCTGTGTAATTCTCCCACCATGCTGCGGCTAGTCCAGACAACTGGTGTGCGGCAAATCGCACTTTCTCAGCATTCAAGCAATTGGCGATGGTCAAATCCCTTCCAATCTTGCGTAGCCAGTCATCAGCCACTATTGGTTCGATGCTGCGAGCAAACACTGGTGGTTGCAACCTTAAGAGACGTGTGAGGTTGTCCACGGGTGGTGGTGGTGGAGGGTTATTGTTGTTGTTGTTCTGGTTGTTCTGAGTGTTCTGAACAAGTAGTTGCATCAAGGTGTTCTGCTGCTGGATCAACTGAGTGAGCTCAGGGGGAAACTCAAATCCAGGCTCACGTCTTGGAGGCATCTGATGGGTGTAGTGGGAAGAGATTAGAATAGAATTGAGGTCTAAGGGAAAATCACTACCCATATGCACATGAGACAAACACAATCATATCACACCAATCCATTTCAAGCAAGGTCTTACAAATCTAACTACCGTTACAAAAGTGCTCTAAATACTACTATGTGGGGGTAACTACTAGTCATAAGGTGGTCATCTAAAAATATTGATCGGCGGAAGATTCCATGATGTCTGCTCCAGCTTCATCTTCATAGTCTTCGTCTTCACTATCATCGGGGTCTGAATCCGTGTCATCGATGATAACGTAATCTTCAGGAAAAATCTCCTTGGGTTCTTCTTCCTCTTCTTCACCTCCGGGTGCTGGATCTCCCATGAATACTCCTAGCTTCCTTGTCAAATCATCATTCTTCTCCACTAGTATCAACATCTCCTCCTCGTATCCGTCATGAGTAGACTTAAGTTCTTCTTCTAACTCCAAATTCATGTTTAGTGCCTTCTTCAATTCTATCATCCCAGCGCACATCTGGTGCTCCTGTCGTTGAATGTGCTAGTTCAACTCCTGGAAGAACGCTGCAATGGACCTATCCTTCCGGGCACTGATCTTGTCCCAATGCTCATCTCGGCGTCCACAAATCTGGTAGATGGTGTCCTTCAGCTCCTGCTTGTAGACTTCTCCGATCCTTCCCATGGTGATGTGAGCTGCCATACTCTTGCCTAGGCTCCAGGTTGGTGCATCAAAAGAAAACTCTATTGGCTCAGTGGATGGGGCGAAGGTTCTTCAGGGAATTTGAACTTGAATGCTCCATCGCTCCTCTTCTGGTAAAGTGGCAGTGTAGGTCCCGGTAAAGCTTGGTATTCCTATGTTCAGGTATCTAGTGACTTCCTTCAAGTGTCGTCCAAATGGTGTGTCTTCATCCGGTTGAGTGAACTTGTTCCTTGGGTCCACCATCCTAAAGAAGTAGAAAATGGAGAGAAGTCAGAAATGAGTAGAGAAGAGTGACCTAGGGTCTGCCTTAGTGGTCATGTCCTACATTCAGTGTGTGCTCTGATACCATCTTGTAGCGACCACGATCCGAATGGACCGAAGTCTCTGTGTTTCAGTGTCATCCCTGGATCGGTAATGTTGACACACACAATACTTGAAGGATTTATAACAGAGTGGCAATCACACACTTATTACATCGAATGTCTCCAACGTGAACTTATTACAAAAATCTATGGCTTAATGCCATCTAACAAAATAACAGCGGAAGGCTTGGAAGATAAGTGAGTCCATCAACTCCAACGGCATAGCTGAGTGCATGACAAACGACCTAGAACGTCTTATTCCTCGTCTGAAAAGTCTGCAACGTAATATGTTGCAGCCCGAAAATGGGTCAGCACATGGAATATGCTGGCAAGATAACACAGAAGATGCAAGTAACAGAAAAAAGGCTATACTATATGCATATTTGGCTGGTGGAGGCTCTAAGTTTAAAGTTTTTGCGTAAAGCCAAATTTTCCCTACAACAAAGGAATAGATATTTTTTAACTATCATGGTAGTTGAAACATCATTGAGAAGGTACCTCCAACTCAATCCCAATTAATGTAATCATTAACCCAACAAATTAAATCATAGAGTGATGAGATCAACCAATAATTCAAGTACCAGATACTCAAGATGTCCATAACCCGGGACACGGCTAATCATGATCAGTTTGTACACTCTGCAGAGGTTTGTGCACTTTTCCCACAAGACTCGATCGCCTCCGTTTGGTTTCTCGCACTGCATGGTGTTTGAGAAACGGATCACCGAGACACAGTCTTTCCGAAGAGGTCCCCTTAACCAGATAGATAGGCCGGTACACCTACAATCCCTCTACATCTGCTAGCCCATCATGGAAAGGTTTCCCACAACTTACTCAACTATGCCAGAGCCCATAATGGCATTGTGGCTGCACACGGAAGTTTCTAGCATGAATAGTTTTATGATCCCTTTGAGCCTGGGTGGCATTCCATAGGAAAAATCACACGGAACCCCAGGATTTCCTAGGACAACACTGGATTCTCTAGGTGCCCTGCAACCAATCCATCCAGATGTGTATTCAAGTAGCCACCTTAAATTGAATCCTTAATTAACAACTCACATCTGTCATGGATTTCACTCAAACCCAAACCACGTCTACGAGCATAGCATAGCAACCTAAGCAACGTAGAAGTAACTCCCAAGGGTTTGAAAATAATGCAGGTAATAGGTTCTACCACAAACTACTTCCCAGTCCCACAAGTTAAGAGATCCTACTCATGCAAGGTGTGAGGGTTTGATCTAATGCATAAAACTGGGTAATAAAAGGGTATGATCAAAGTGTTACTTGCCTTGCTGACGATTTGCAAAACCTAGAGACTCGTAGTAGCACGCTTCACAGTCCGGGTATTCTATCGCAAGCAAACAATAGCATACATAAGCAAACAAGCAATGAAGAACAAACAAAACTCCAAAATATAAGATCTAACCAGAAAGTTCAACTTAAGAACTCCGGTTTACAAAAAGAATCAAATCGAAAGAAACAACGAAACTCAAACTGCGAAAGAAATGAGCTCCGGTTACTGATTGATCTAAAGTCAAATTTTACAGTAGCCAAAACTTTGTTCAAGTTGGTTAAACGGAAAGAGGGCGTCGAGATGAATATCTGCGATTTTGAATCACCTGATTCTGACTCTCTAGCGAAAAGAAAAACGAAAAACAAGATCAGGGCAGAAATCCCGATCAGAATAATCGCGGATAAATACCCCGAAAAAGAAAACTGACGAACAGGCTAACGAACGAACGTTCGCTGTCTGCGGCTAACGGACGAACAGCGTTCGCTAAAACGAACATACGGACGAACGTCCGCTAAATAACTAAACCGGAAAAAAAACCGATCTAACCTAAAAAACCGAATCTAGGGTTTCCTAAAAAAACCCGATCGGTTTCTAAAGAAAACCGACGGCGGCGGATGTCTACCTCGACGGCAGCGGCGGCTCCGGCGACTCCGGCGGCGGGTCCGGCGGGCGGCGGCAAGTGGCTGCGGCGGCTGGCGGTGCTAGGTCAGGGGCGGCGCAGGCGGGCTGGGGCGGCTTCACGGGCCGGGGCGGCGGCTTATAAAGGCCCTAGGCCAGAGAGTCCTGGCCGGGTACGGCCCGGAGTCGGTTTCCCTTTTTTTAAAGAGTCCTGACGTAATAAAACGGGCGAAAAAAAAATACAAAATGGAGTCCAAAAGTTCCGAAATAAATTTTCACCGTCCTCTAATAATATTTAGGACAAAGTGAACATTTTTCCCGGACCTAAATGCAATTTTGAAAAACGCGTATTTTTCCTATGCAAATAAAATCACAAATAAATCCAGAAAAATACCAAAAGTGATTTTAACATTTTTCCTCCAATATTTCTGTCATTTTGGAGAAGTCATATTATCTTCGCTCATATATTTTATTTAGAAATACTTTTAGTAGAGAAAAATAATTAAAACCAACGCTATCCTCACACCGGTATTCGAGTAAACTCAAATACAAAATGGTGGAATTCCCAACTCTCTTCGTAGGTCCTTGAGTTGCTTAGAATTTCGAGGATCGCCACAAAAAAAATGCAAATAAACATGCAATGCAATATGATCTATGTATAACATTCCAAATTGAAAATTTGGGATGTTACAAACCTACCCCCCTTAGAATGAATCTCGCCCCCGAGATTCGACTTGGCTAGAGAACATGTGTGGGTGGTCCTTGCGAAGATTATCTTCTCGTTCCGAGGTGGCTTCTTCCTCGGTGTGGTGACTCCACTGAACTTTCCAAAACTTGATAACCTTACTGCGGGTGACTCAGCTCGAAAATTCGAGAATCTTAACAGGCTTCTCCTCGTAAGTCAGATCACTATCCAACTGAATTGCTTCCAGGGGTACTGTGTCTCTAAGCAGTATATCGGCCATCTCCGCATGGCACTTCTTAAGCTGCGAAACGTGGAACATGTCGTGCACCCCTGGCAATCCTTCGGGCAACTCCAACTTATAGGCAACCTCTCCCATGCGTTCCAAAACACGGTAAGGTCCCACAAATCTCGGGGCTAGCTTTCCCTTAACTCCGAAACGTTTAACTCCTCGTAGAGGCGATACTCTCAAGTACGCTCTGTCTCCGATCTCATAGGCTATCTTCTTGCGTTTCGAGTCTGCATAACTCTTCTGCCTGGACTGAGCTACCTTCAATCTATCTCGAATCAACTTAACCTTCTCCTCAGACTCCTTGATCAAGTCTGGTCCAAACAACTATCAGTCTCCAACTTCATCCCACATTAACGGTGTTCGGCATCTCCTTCCATACAATGCCTGTAACATCCCAAATTTTCAATTTGGAATGTTATACATAGATCATAATTGCATTTCATGTTTTTGCATTTTTGTTCGTGGCGTTCCTCGAAATTCTAAGCACCTCAAGGACCTACGGAGAGAGTTGGGAATTTTACCGTTTTCGTATTTGAGTTCGCTCGAATACCGGTAGGAGGACAATGTGATTCTAATTATTTTTCTCTCCTAAAAATATTTCTAAATAAAATAAATGAGCGGAGACAATATGACATCTCCAAAATAACAGAAATATTGGAGGAAAAATATTAAATTCACTTTTGATATTTTTCTGGATTTATTTTCGGATTTATTTGCATAGGAAAAATACGCGTTTTTCAAAATTACATTTAGGTCCGGGAAAAATGTTCACTTTGTCCTAAATATTATTAGAGGACGGTGAAAATTTATTTCGGAAATTTTGGAGTCCGTTTGGTATTTCTTTCGTTAGTTTTACTGCGCCGGGACTCTATTTTTTTTTAAAAAAAAAAGAAAAGGAAAGAAGAAACCGACTAGGACTAGTAAAGGATCAGGACTCTGGGCTTTAAATAGCGCCAGATCCGACCCGATTCGCCCAGCCGCCCCGCAGCCCCGCCGCCCGAGCCGCCGCCGCTGCCGCGCCGCCGCCGCGTGATGTCTACACACGCTTCTACTCTTGTAGACTATGTTGGGCCTCCAAGCGCAGAGGTTTGTAGGACAGCAGCAATTTCCATCAAGTGGATGACCTAAGGTTTATCGAACTCAGGGAAGTAGAGGTTGAAGATGGTCTCTCTCAAGCAACCCTGCAACTAAGATACAAGAAGTCTCTTGTGTCCCCAACACACCTAATACACTTGTCAGATGTATAGGTGCACTAGTTCGGCGAAGAGATGTTAAATGGCAAGTGATATGGATGGCAAAGCAAAGTAATACAAATCTGTAGTAAAAAGTGCAGCAAGCAAACAAGTGGTAAACGTGAGCACAAATGGTATTGCAATGGTGGAAATAAGGCCTAGGGATCATACTTTCACTAGTGGCAACTCCCAACAACATTAAATAATCGAATCACATGATATTTCCCATAAAACATGCAATGGAGACGCACCCGGAGGTCATTCCTTCGTGGTCAAGAGAGGACGAGAATTATGTAGGGCTACAAAAGCACACCTCAAAGTTCGTAGTTCTCAATCTAAGGATTTCCCAATGTCACCGCGGCCATCCAAAGAGAGTCCCACAATCACCACAACATATCTAAAGGATAGTCAAAGTCAAGCACCAAGAGACTCTCAATCTTCAATCAGCACACAAGAGAGGAAATCACTCATGAAAATATTTTTCTAATCCATGTCCAATAGACCGCTGTCACCTTGGTCTCGGGGATTATACTAGATAAAGACAAGTGAGTACATCAATCCAATACATAGAGGAAGGAGAAACATCATGGGATCACCCTAGATTAACATAGCCTATGATCACAACGAAGATCACATCATGGGAGAGAGAGATAACCACATAGCTACACATACGAGCCCTCGGCCCCGGAGGAGACTACTCACACATGGACATGGTGAGGAGGAGGTTGATGATGGTGTTGATGAAGAGGTGCAGCCCCGCGAGGAGGCGGCGGCCGGCGGCGGCCACGGAGGCGGCGGCGGCGAGGAGGAGACGACGGCAGCCCTAGGGGGCGGCGGCGGCCCTTGGGGGCGGCGGCGGCCCTAGGGGCAGCGGCTCCTTGGCCCCCCTTCTTCCTTTCGGATGGTGCTACAATGGTGCTGGTCCTCCTCTCCAAGACGGCGGCTTGAGAGGAGGAAAATTCGTGGCCCCTTGGTGACCTAGGTTTCCTCTCTTTATATAGACTCTCGGATTCCCGTCATCGGATTTTGGGCCTCAGTAAAACGGGCTTTACTCGGCCGTCCGGACTTCGATTTGGACGAATTTTATATCCAGAAGCATCGCCTCGAAATTCCCCACAACTTTCGCAACTAGACTTTTTCCGTTTGACGTCGTCTTCGGGCCGGAACGTGACCACCTTTAAAAAACGTTCTCAGACAGATTTCAGGAAAGTCAGAGTCCTACTCCAATACGACTCCTTTTGTGTTTTTGTCAATTCCCAAGTAATTCCTACACAATAAAGTGTAAAACAAGAACATTGTGCACTTTTGCAACCATTAGTAGGTTAGTCCAAATATGATCAAAAGTGTATGGAAGTGCATAAATATCATAGCAATATCACACAAAAAGGGCATGGAGCAAGCAGAAATTATAGATACGTTTTGGACGTATCAACATCCCCAAGCTTAATTCCTGCTCGTCCTCGAGTTGGTAAATGATAACAAGCACAATTTATGTGGTGACATGCTATTAACCATATAAGAACTTTTTACAGTCACATGACAAGTGCTTACTGAGACAATGAATCTGTAGTAATTAAGTTGCCTCATGAGAAAATCACAAAGAACTGAAAGTTTTACAATATGATACTGAAACACTCAATAGATTTGTAGTGAGCATGGTGTGCAAATATGACAAAGTGATATCTCGCTTGCCCCCTTTAGTGAAGCAAAACATAAATGCATGGGGCACCTCTAAGGTTTAAGTGACGACTAGATACAATGATTTCAGAATAAACGATATCATAATCATGCAAAAGACAATGGTACTTTGGGACAATGCACATTACACTCAGAATGACAATCATGCTCTAAATAGTTGGTGCTTTAAAGAAGGTGGAGACTCTCGAACCGTGGCTTTTGTTGGCAAGGTTGAAAACCCGTGGTCGGAAACAAAGACAAAACATATACCAGAGCTCTTGGTTTTAAAAACAGAGGTAATAATTTTTTTTTGAATATGCATGTTTCGTCAACGAATGCTAGCAGACAACTCAATCACTTCTTGAGATGGACAAGTTTCGAGGAACGGCTCCCGAATGAGGACGATCACACCCTCTTAATCTCCTTTGTTTATCACTGCCAAAGTTTTCTGATTTCTCATGAACAAAGCGTGAAGGAGGGTTTGTTTGTTATATTAATTTTGAGCCGGGCGCACTCTTTGCCAGTTCCTTCTCGTATTATGGGTTTGCACATTAGACATGCAATCCCGGGGTGAAGCTTGTCCAACTTAAAAAGATCATGAATTAACTACTACTTCCTCATGAACTAAAACAGAGGCACAAAAAAGAAATGCTTTTTTGAATAATTTTGAGATGGTACATGAAAGTCTTCGTTAGGAATGGAAGGTAAATACCATGTATAGGAAGGTATGGTGGACTCATATGGCATAACTGGTTTAAAGGATTTTGGATGCACAATCAGTCAGTCCGCTTAGTACAGGCGAAGGTTAGCAAAAGACTGGGAGCGACCAACTAAGAGAGCAATGACGGTCATAATCATGTAGAGCGACAAAGCAACATTGAATCAGGCATGGAAGTTATATCGCAACTCAGAAATTAAAGATCATCAAGGCTTGATAGACTTTCTGTACAGTCTTAAATATGCGTGAGCATACGCCAAGTCAATCAAAATAAATTCTTGGGGGAAGATACCACTAAACCATACCTCATCATAGGCAAACAAATCATGTTGGTACTCCAATAACACATTGAGAACCCCCCAACTATTTGAGATTAACCATAAGAAAACATGAACTACTAAGCACCATTATGCACATAGCATTTTTATCATAGACATATCAACCAGTGCAACAGAAGCTAACTCTCTTAACAAGATACGCATGATAAATAAAGAGACTTCCAGCGACCAACTAAACAAAAGCTCTTTAAAAAGATAAGCATGAAAACTAAGAGCTGAACATGATAGTAGCTATTGAAAGACAAAGAACACACACAACAAAGATAGACATGTAAATTCTATGTTATGTTCTAGGTTGAAGTGGAGCAGGTTTCTCTCCCACACAAAGACAGCTGGGTTCCAACTCGTTATGAACAGCAAGCAAAGCTAAAGAAAACTAAAAAGGAAACTAAAAGCAAGACGCTCCAAGCATAGCACATAACACATGAAGTGATAAAAATATAGTGGAACGAAAGACGAACTGATAATTGTTGATGGAGAAGGGGATGCACGGGGGCATCCCCAAGCTTAGACGCTTGAGTCTTCTTGAATATGTCTTGGGGGTGCACGGGGGCATCCCCAAGCTTGAGCGTTTGACACTCCTGAATCTTTTTATCATCTTCCCTCGCACACTTGAAAACTCCCTTCATACATAACTCATCATAATCTGATTAGCGAGGTTAGTACCAATAGTAAAATAATTTTTCCTTGCTGGAAATAAGGATATTCTTGAAGGTCTACTGTTTCTCAAGATTGCCAAAAGGTTTTTGCAAAGAAAAATCAAGCTCAAGGTTTGCAAAACGAAGAAAAGGCAAAACAGGACAGAATGTGTGAAAAACAGACCAGCAGGTAGTAAATAATTTTTTCGGGGCACTTCTGCAACTCAAATCAAAAAAACTCAGAACAGACGCCCGAAAGCCAATTGTATAGAGCACGCTGTCAAAAAAATTCAGACCAAAAAGATGATCTGGTGATTTTATACGAATTTTTCTATCCAAGGACAGAATCTGTTTTCTGGACTGCACGTCACAACTTTTGAACTTTCTTGCAATCAGAGGCTAAACTTGGCACAAAGCTGAAAAATAAAGATACAATGATGTTGCTACAGTAGTAACACACATCAAGACCACTAAAAACTGAAAGAACAAACTGAAAGTAAAGATAACAAGGGTTGTCTCCCTAGAGCTCTTTCTTTATAGCCATAAAGATAGGCTTAAGACTTTAATCATGCTCTCATATGAATAAGAGTTGAAGAACAAAAGAGAGCATCAAGAAGCATATATAAAACATATTTAAGTCTAACATACTTCCTATGCATGGGAATCTTGCAAGAAAATAAATTATTGAAGCATAAAGCAACTAGCATAGGAAGGCAGAACGAGCATAACTTCAAAATATTCACCATAAAGAGAGGGAACTTGATATTATTGAGATATCTATAAGCATATGTTCCCTTCTCATAATAATTTTCAGTGGGATCACGAATAAACTCAACAATATAAGCATCACATAAAGCATTGTTACCATGATCCACATGCAAAAAAGTACTCTTACTCTCCACACAAGCATCTTTGGGGAGCCCATGGTTAGGACTTTTTAGCATTAACGTTTTTAGTCTCCCCCAAGCTTGAGCTACGCTCTCTCCGTCATGAGGATAGAAATTATAAACATAATTCCTATTCTCATGGACTTCATGAAGAGGATAAAACTTGGAGTAAAAGAGAGACATAAGCTCTTGCCAATCAAGCAAGTGCGAGTTATCGAGAAGCTTATACCAATCTGAAGCTTTATCTATAAGTGATACGGCGAACAATTTCCTCATGACAAACTCCATTGATACACCTGCAAGCTTAAATAATGAACATAGTTGTGACAGATATAGCAAGTGTTCACCGGGATGTCTGTCTCCTGCATAACGATTAGCCAAAATATAATCGATAATACCAGCCGGTATTTTATAGGGCACAATTTCAGTAGGGGGAGGAGCAACCACCACAGGTGTGGGGCGTCTTCCCGCAAGCAACGATCCAATAGCAAGGTTGTCCATAAGCATAACTAGTGAAATAAAAACAAGAAACAAAAAGATTTAAATGCAAGATCTAAAGATATACCTTCAAGCACTCATTTCCCCGGCAACGGCGCCAGAAATAGCTTGATGTCTACACACGCTTCTACTCTTGTAGACTATGTTGGGCCTCCAAGCGCAGAGGTTTGTAGGACGGCAGCAATTTCCCTCAAGTGGATGACCTAAGGTTTATCAAACTCAGGGAAGTAGAGGTTGAAGATGGTCTCTCTCAAGCAACCCTGCAACTAAGATACAAGAAGTCTCTTGTGTCCCCAACATACCTAATACACTTTTCAGATGTATAGGTGCACTAGTTCGACGAAGAGATGTTAAATGGCAAGTGATATGGATGGCAAAACAAAGTAATATAAATCTGTAATAAAAAGTGCAGCAAGCAAACAAGTGGTAAACGTGAGCACAAATGGTATTGCAATGGTGGAAACAAGGCCTAGGAATCATACTTTCAGTAATGGCAACTCCCAACAACATTAACATAATCGAATCACATGATATTTCCCATAAAACATGCAATGGAGACGCACCCGGAGGTCATTCCTTCGTGGTCAAGAGAGGACGAGAATTATGTAGGGCTACAAAAGCACACCTCAAAGTTCGTAGTTCTCAATCTAAGGATTTCCCAATGTCACCGCGGCCATCCAAAGAGAGTCCCACAATCACCACAACATATCTAAAGGATAGTCAAAGACAAGCACCAAGAGACTCTCAATCTTCAATCAACACACAAGAGAGGAAATCACTCATGAAAATATTTTTCTAATCCATGTCCAATAGACCGCTGTCACCTTGGTCTCGGGGATTATACTAGATAAAGACAAGTGAGTACATCAATCCAATACATAGAGGAAGGAGAAACATCATGGGATCGCCCTAGATTAACATAGCCTATGATCACAACGAAGATCACATCATGGGAGAGAGAGATAACCACATAGCTACACGTACGAGCCCTCGGTCCCGGAGGAAACTACTCACACATGGACATGGTGAGGAGGAGGTTGATGATGGTGTTGATGGAGAGGTGCAGCCCCGCGAGGAGGCGGCGGCCGGCGGCGGCCACGGAGGCGGCGGCCGGCGGCGGCCACGGAGGCGGCGGCGGCAAGGAGGAGACGGCGGCGGCCCTTGGGGGCGGCGGCGGCCCTAGGGGCAGCGGCTCCTTGGCCCCCCCTTCTTCCTTGTGGATGGTGCTGCAATGGTGCTGGTCCTCCCCTCCAAGACGGCGGCTTGGGAGGAGGAAAATTTGTGGCCCCTTGGTGACCTAGGTTTCCTCTCTTTATATAGACTCTCGGATTCCCGTCATCAGATTTTGGGCCTCAGTAAAACGGTCTTTACTCGGCCGTCCGGACTCCGATTTGGACGAATTGTATATCCAGAAGCATCGCCTCGAAATTCCCCACAACTTTCGCAACTAGGCTTTTTCCGTTTGACGTCGTCTTCGGGCCGGAACGTGACCATCTTTAAAAAACGTTCTCAGACAGATTTCAGGAAAGTCAGAGTCCTACTCCAATACGACTCCTTTTGCGTTTTTGTCAATTCCCAAGTAATTCCTACACAATAAAGTGTAAAACAAGAACATTGTGCACTTTTGCAACCATTAGTAGGTTAGTCCAAATATGATCAAAAGTGTATGGAAGTGCATAAATATCATAGCAATATCACACAAAAAGGTCATGGAGTAAGCAGAAATTATAGATACGTTTTGGACGTATCACTGCGCCGCGCCGCCGCCGCCCGCTGCCACCCGCCGGACCGCCCCGCCGCCCACGCCGCCCACGGCCGCCGGTCCGCCGCCGCCCACGGCCTCCGGAGCACCGCCGCCCCGCCGCCCGCCGGAGATCCCGTCGGAGTTGTTAGAGAAGAGGTAGTTTTTTTTTTCGTTTAACCGATCGGTTTAGAAAATAAACCCGTAGATTCATTTTTTATTATTAGATTAGATCGGTTCGGTTTTTTTTCGGTTTAGCTATTTAGCGGATGTTCGTCCGTACGTTCGTTTTAACGAACGGTTTTCGTTAGTTAACCGCAGACAGCGAACGTTCGTTCGTTAGCCTGTTCGTCGTTTTTCTTTTTCGGGGTTTTTAACCGCGACTTTTCCGATCGCGATTTCTGCCCTGATCTTGTTTTTCGTTTTTCTTTTCGCTCGAGAGTCGGAATCAGGTGATTCAAAATCCCGGATCTTCGTCTCGAAGCCCTCTTTACGTTAGAACAGCTTGGACAAAGTTTTGGCTACTGTAAAATTTGACTTTAGGCCAACTAGTTATTCGGAGCTCGTTTCTTTTGCAGTTTGAGTTTTGTTGCTTCTTTCGAGTTGATTCTTTTTGCAAACCGGAGTTCTTAAGTTGAACTTTCTGGTTAGATCTCTTATTTGATTTTTACCCGTGCATTACTTAAGTACTTATTGTATGCTTGTTTGTTTGATTGCGATAGAGTACCCGGAGTGCGCCGCTTGCTACTTTGAGTCTCTAGGTTTTGCGGATCATAAGCAAGGCAAGTAACACTTTGATCATGCTTTCCAATTACCCAGTGTTCATTGCATTAGTCAAACCCTCACACATTGCATGAGTAGGATCAATTAAATTGTGGGATTGGGAAGTAGATTGAGGTAGTACCTATTACCTGCATTACATTCAAACCCTTGGGAGTTACTTCTACGTTTGCTGTTAGGACATGCTATGCTCGTAGACGTGGTTTGGGTTTGAGTGAAATCCATGACAGATGTGAGTTGTTAATTAATGGTTCAACTTAAGGTGGCAACTTTAATACACATCTGGGTGGGTTGAGGCATCTGGGTATTTCAGGATTGCCTGTTTTTCTTTTGGACCGCCACCCAGGCTCAAAGGGATCATGAGATTTTTCATGCTAGAAATTTCCGTGTGCAGCCACATGCCAATATGGGCTCTGGCATAGTTGAGTAAGTTGTGGGAAACCTTTCCATGATGGGCTAGCAGATGTAGTTGGGTTTTGTAGGTGTACCGGCCTATCTATCTGGTTAAGGGGACCTCTTCGGAAAGACTGTGTCTCGGTCATCCGTTTCTCAAACACCATGCAGTGCGAGAAACCAAACGGAGGCGATCGAGTCTTGTGGGGAAAGTGCACAAACCTCTGCAGAGTGTATAAATTGATCATGATTAGCCGTGTCGCCGGTTATGGACATCTTGAATATCTGGTACTTGGATTATCATGTGAATCTCAACATGTTACTTTAATTAATTTTGTTGGGTTTAATGATGAACTTTAATTGGGGTTGAGAGGATGTCTATCTTCTCAACGATGTTTCAACTACCATGATAGTTAATTAAATACATTCCTTTGAAGTAGGAAAAAATTGGCTTAACGCAAAAACTTAACCATAGAGCTTTCCACCAGCCATATTGCATATAGTATAGCTTTACTTTCATTGCATTCTCTTGTGTTACCTTGCCAGCATATTCCATGTGCTGACCCGTTTTTCGGGCTGCAACGTTTCATGTTGCATACTTTTCAGACGACGAGTAAGATGCCCTTTTAGGTCGTGGTTCTATACTCAGTGATGTCGCTGGAGTTGATGGACTCACTTATCTTCCAAGCTTTCCACTGTTATCGTGTTAGATGGCCTTCAGCCATATTTATTTGTAATAAATTCATCGTTGGACTATCGATGTAATAAGTGTGTGATTGCTACTCTGTTATAAATCCTTCGAGTACCATGCGTGTCAGCATTACTGATCCAGGGATGACACTGATGCATGGAGATCAGACTATTTGAGGTCTGGTCGCTACAATATGGTATCAGAGCAGACGCTGACTGTAGGACACGACCACTAAGACAAGCCCTAGAACACTATCCACTCTTTTCTCTTCTGACTCCTCATCTTTTCTATTCTTTAGGATGGTGGAAGCAAAGCACAAGTTCATGCAACTGGATGATGATACACCTTTTGGACGACACCTGAAGGAAGTCACCAGATATCTACACATTGGATTACCAAGTTTTACTGGAACCTACAATGCCACTCTACCTGAGGAGGAGCGTTGGTTGATTCAAGCTCAAGTTCCAGGAAGGACGTTCACACCCGTCACCTCACTCATAGCATTTTCCTTTAATGCACCTACATGGAGCCTAGGAAGGAGTATGGCAGCCCACATTGCTATGGGAAGGATTGGAGAAGTCTACAAGCAGGAGCTAAAGGACACCATCTACCAGATTTGTGGACGCCGAGATGAGAACTGGGATATGATCAGCACTCGGAAGGGTATATCCATTGCCACATTCATCCAGGAGTTGAACCACCACATTCGTCGCCAGGAGCACCAGATGTGTGCTGGGATGATAGATTTGAAGAAAGCCCTAAATAGGAATTTGGAGCTAGAAGAGGAACTCAAGTCTACACGCGACAGTTATGAGGAGGAGATGAAGATACTTGTGGAGAAGAATGCTGATTTGACTCGGAAGTTAGGGATACTCATGGGAGAAGAAGACGAGGAAGAAGAACCCAAGGAGATTCCACCGGAAGACTATATCATCATAGATGATACGGATTCGGAAGCTGAGGATAGCAAGGATGAAGACTATGAAGATGAAGCTGGGGCAGATACTATGGAATCCTCTGCCGATCAATATTTTTAGATGACCACCCAGTGACTAGTAGTTACTACCATACATTAGATTTAAAGCACTTTTGTAAATGATCGTTAGATTTGTAAGACCTTACTTGAAATTGATTGGTGTGGTATGATTGTGTGTTTGTCTCATGTGCATATGGGTAGTGATTTTACCTTAGACCTCTTTTCTATTCTAATCTCTTCCCTCTACACCCATCAGATGCCTCCAAGACGTGAATTCGAGTTTCCCCCTGAGCTCACCCAGTTGATCCAGCAGCAGAACACCCTGATGCAACTTCTTGTCCAAAACACTCAAAACAACCAGAACAACAACCCTCCACCACCACCACCCGTGGACAACCTCACACGTTTCTTAAGGTTACAACCACCCGTGTTTTCTAGCAGCATCAAACCAATTGTGGCTGATGACTGGCTACGCAAGATTGGAAGGGATTTAACCACCACCAATTGCTCGGATGCTGAGAAGGTGCGATTTGCCGCACACCAGTTGTCTGGGCCACCTGCAGCATGGTGGGAGAATTACACAGCCACTTACCCCGTAGCCAATGTGACTTGGGATCAGTTTCAGCAAGCTTTTCGTACTGCCCATGTGTCGACTGGAGCAATGAGTATGAAGAAGCAGGAGTTTCGCAATTTGCGCCAAGGAAACCGTACTGTGGCTCAGTACGTGGATGAGTTTAGTACCCTATCTCGTTATGCCCCAGATGATGTGGCCACAGATGCCAAGAAGCGGGAGAGATTTATGGAAGGGCTGAATGATGAGATGAGTGTACAGTTGATGGTGGCAACTTTCAATAACTATCAGGAGTTGGTTGACCGAGCCCTGAAGATTGAAAGGAAACATCAGTAGATTGAGAGTCACAAGAGGAAGTATGGGCAAGGGAAGTATAATTTTGGAGCTCAGCAGAAGCCTCGCTTTACCCCTAAAGCAGTAGGATAGTTTCAGCATACCCATGGAGGAAGTAGCTCACACAACCACAATGGCACCAAGAATGGCAATGGTAATGGGAATGGGAATGGAACCAATGGAAACCAGAACCGCCCTGCACCGTCCACACCCACCAAGAGGGATTTTAGCCATGTCACTTGTTACAAGTGTGGGAAGACTGGACATTATGCCAATGAATGCCCTGAAGCTAAGAATGGGAACGACAATGGAAGCACCGGGAAGAAGCCCAACCCGTTCAACAAAGGACAAGTGAACCACGTGATCGTGGAGGAGGTAGAAGAGCAACCAGATGCTGTTGTCGGTAAGTTTTTGGTTAAGACATTTACCGCAATAGTTCTTTTCGATACTGGTGCATCACATTCATATATTTCAAGGGGATTCGTGAATAGACATAGGATGTCCACTCGAGTTCTTAAGACCCCCATGTTAGTAAGTTCACCTGGAGCAGATTATATGGCACACCAAGGATGTTTTCAGACGCCATTGATCATAGGACGCAATACTTTCCCCTATGACCTAATAGTCCTAGAGTCACAAGGATTGGATGTGATATTAGGTATTGATTGGCTATCGAAGTATGGAGGTAACATTGACTGTGCCAGTAAGTCTATTTTGCTCACCATCCCGGAGGAAAAAAGGATTAAGTATGTATCTAGGCATTCGCCTACAAGGACTCAAGTATATTCTCTCACGGGAGTTGTTCAGGAGGAAGTGCCAGTAGTGAAGGATTATCCGGATGTGTTTCCAGAGGAGTTACCTGGCATGCCACCGGATAGAGATATAGAGTTTTTGATTGAACTTTTGCCAGGCACCGGGCCAATTTCTAAGAGACCCTATAGGATGCCCGCAAAGGATTTGGAGGAGATTAAGAAGCAGATTAAGGAGTTACTGGATAAAGGATTTATACGCCCAAGTTCTTCGCCTTGGGGTTCGCCAGTACTTCTAGTGGAGAAGAAGGATGGATCGTTCAGAATGGTTGTTGATTACCGTGGATTGAATGAGGTAACGATCAAGAATAAGTACCCACTGCCAATGATCAATGATCTGTTCGATAGATTGCAAGGAGCTAAGGTATTTTCGAAGATCGATCTACGATCAGGGTACCATCAATTGAAGATCCGAGAGCAAGATATCCCTAAGACGGCCTTTACCACTAGGTATGGGTTGTATGAGTATACCGTTATGTCGTTTGGTCTGACAAACGCACCGGCCTACTTTATGAACCTGATGAACAAAGTGTTTATGGAGTATTTGGATAAGTTCATCGTAGTGTTCATAGATGATATTTTGATCTTCTCGAAGGATGAAGAGGAGCATGAAGAACATTTGCGTTTGGTATTGGAGAAGCTCAGAGAACATCAGTTATATGCCAAGTTTAGCAAATGTGAGTTTTGGTTGAAGGAAGTCGGATTCCTCGAACATGTTATATCCGGAGAAGGAATAGCAGTAGATCCCGCCAAGGTGGAGACCGTGACCAATTGGAAAGCACCGACGACCGTTGGAGAGATCCGGAGTTTTCTTGGACTCGCAGGATACTACCGGAGATTTATCGAGAATTTCTTGAAGATTGCAAAGCCAATGACAGAGTTGTTGAAGAAGGAAACCAAGTTCCGTTGGACCGAAGAATGTGAGACTAGTTTCCAGGAGTTGAAGAAAAGGTTGGTATCATCCCCTGTGTTGATTCTGCCAGATCAACAGAAGAATTATGAGGTGTACTGCGACGCTTCACGTCGAGGACTTGGAGCTGTTCTTATGCAGGAAGGAAGAGTTGTTTCATATGCTTCACGACAACTAAAACCTCATGAGATGAACTATGCCACCCACGATTTGGAGTTAGCAGCCGTAGTGCATGTGTTGAAGACGTGGAGACATTTTCTCATAGGAAACCATTGTGAAGTATATACGGATCATAAGAGTCTGAAGTATATATTCACTCAGAAGGAGCTGAATCTTAGGCAAAGGAGATGGCTGGAACTCATTAAGGATTATGACATGAGATTGCATTATCACCCCGGGAAGGCTAACGTAGTAGCTGATGCGCTAAGCCATAAGAGCCATGTCAATACCCTAATGATGGAGGAATTTCCAAAGGAGTTAGCCGAGGACCTACGAGAACTACGTTTGGAGATAGTTCCGAGAGGCTATGTAGCAACACTAGAAATCCAGTCTACCTTGATGGATAAAATCAGAGAAGCTCAGAAAGCTGACAAGGAGATTGTCGCTATAAAGGAGAGGATGAGCGAAGGAAAAGCTAAAGGTTTTCGTGAGGATGAGCACGACACCTTATTGTTTGAGGATCGAATCTATGTGCCCAATGACCCGGAGATTAGAAAGTTGATTTTACAGGAGGCCCATGATTCACCATACTCGATTCACCCAGGAAATACTAAGATGTATTTGGATTTGAAGGATATTTTCTGGTGGACCGGTATGAAGAAAGACATTGCGGAGTATGTACAGTTTGTGATGTGTGTCAAAGAGTAAAGGCAGAACATCAGAAGCCAGCAGGATTGCTACAACCTATGCCAATTCCCGAATGGAAGTGGGAGAAGCTTGGTATGGATTTTATCACCGGATTGCCCAGGACCAAAGCATGATATGATTCAATCTGGGTAGTAGTAGACCGATTGACGAAGGTAGCCCACTTTATCCCGGTGAAAACCACATATACCAGTGCGAAGTTGGCTAAGATATATATGACTAGAATTGTATGTCTGCATGGAGTTCCGAGGAGTATTGTATCTGATAGAGGAACCCAGTTTACCTCAAAGTTCTGGAATCAGTTACATGAAACTTTGGGCACCAGGCTAGAGTTTAGCACCGCATTTCACCCGCAGACAGATGGACAGACGGAGAGAGTCAATCAGATTCTGGAGGATATGTTGAGAGCCTGTGCATTAGATTATGGATCTAGTTGGGATGATAACTTGCCCTACGCAGAGTTCTCATACAACAACAGTTACCAGGCCAGTTTGAAGATGGCACCGTTCGAGGCATTGTATGGAAGGAGATGCCGAACACCGTTGTCGTGGGACGAAGTTGGAGACCGACCGTTGTTTGGACCAGACTTAATCAAAGAGTCTGAGGAGAAAGTGAAGTTGATCCGAGATAGACTGAAGGTAGCTCAGTCCAGGCAGAAGATTTATGCCGACTCGAAGCGCAAGGAGATAACCTATGAGATCGGAGACAGAGCGTACTTGAGAGTATCGCCTCTGCGAGGAGTTAAACATTTCGGAGTTAAAGGGAAGCTAGCCCCGAGATTTCTGGGACCTTACTGTGTTTTGGAACGCATGGGAGAGGTTGCCTATCAGTTGGAATTGCCCGAAGGATTGTCAGGAGTGCACGTCGTGTTTCACGTTTCGCAACTAAAGAAGTGCCAAGCGGAGATGGCCGATATACCGCTTAGAGACACCGTACCCCTGGAAGCAATTCAGTTGGACAGTGATCTGACCTACGAGGAGAAACCTGTTAAGATTCTCGAATTTTCGAGCTGAGTTACCCGCAGCAAGGTGATCAAGTTTTGCAAAGTTCAGTGGAGTCACCACACCGAGGAAGAAGCCACCTGGGAGCGAGAAGATGATCTACGCAAGGACCACCCACACCTGTTCTCTAGCCAAGTCGAATCTCGAGGGCGAGATTCATTCTAAGGGGGGGGGGGGGTAGGTTTGTAACATCCCAAATTTTCAATTTGGAATGTTATACATAGATCATAATTGCATTTCATGTTTTTGCATTTTTGTTCGTAGCGTTCCTCGAAATTCTAAGCAACTCAAGGACCTACGGAGAGAGTTGGGAATTTTACCGTTTTCGTATTTGAGTTCGCTCGAATACCGGTACGAGGACAGTGTGATTCTAATTATTTTTCTCTCCTAAAAATATTTCTAAATAAAATAAATGAGCGGAGATAATATGACTTCTCCAAAATAACAGAAATATTGGAGGAAAAATATTAAAATCACTTTTGGTATTTTTCTGGATTTATTTGCATAGGAAAAATACGCGTTTTACAAAATTGCATTTAGGTCCGAGAAAAATGTTCACTTTGTCCTAAATATAATTAGAGGACGGAGAAAATTTATTTCAGGAATTTTGGAGTCCGTTTGGTATTTCTTTCGTTAGTTTTACTGCGCCGGGACTCTATTTTTTTTTAAAAAGAAGAAATCGACTAGGACTAGTAAAGGACCAGGACTATGGGCTTTAAATAGCGCCAGATCCGGCCCGATTCGCCCAGCCGCCCCGCAGCCCCGCCGCCCGAGCCGCCGCCGCCGCCGCGCCGCCGCCCAGTGCCACCCGCCCCACCGCCCCGCCGCCCGCGCCGCCCACCGCCGCCCACCGCCGCCGGAGCACCGCCGCCCCGCCGCCCGCCGTAGATCCCGCCGGAGTTGTTAGAGAAGAGGTAGTTTTTTTTCGTTTAACCGATAGGTTTAGAAAATAAACCCGTAGATTCGTTTATTTATTATTAGATTAGATCGGTTTTTTTTTTCGGTTTAGCTATTTAGCGGACGTTCGTCCGTACGTTCGTTTTAACAAACGGTTTTCGTTAGTTAACCGCAGACAGCGAACGTTCGTTCATTAGCCTGTTCGTCGTTTTTCTTTTTCGGGGTTTTTAACCGCGATTTTTCCGATCGCGATTTCTGCCCTGATCATGTTTTTCGTTTTTCTTTTCGCTCGAGAGTCGGAATCAGGTGATTCAAAATCCCGGATCTTCGTCTCGAAGCCCTCTTTACGTTAGAACAACTTGGACAAAGTTTTGGCTACTGTAAAATTTGACTTTAGGCCAACTAGTAATTCGGAGCTCGTTTCTTTTGCAGTTTGAGTTTCGTTGCTTCTTTCGAGTTGATTCTTTTTGCAAACCGGAGTTCTTAAGTTGAACTTTCTGGTTAGATCTCTTATTTGAGTTTTACCCGTGCATTAGTTAAGTACTTATTGTATGCTTGTTTGTTTGATTGCGATAGAGTACCCGGAGTGCGCCGCTTGCTACTTTGAGTCTCTAGGTTTTGCGGATCATCAGCAAGGCAAGTAACACTTTGATCATGCTTTCCAATTATCCAGTTTTCATTGCATTAGTCAAACCCTCACACATTGCATGAGTAGGATCAATTAAATTGTGGGATTGGGAAGTAGATTGAGGTAGTACCTATTACCTGCATTACATCAAACCCTTGGGAGTTACTTCTACGTTTGCTGTTAGGACATGCTATGCTCGTAGACGTGGTTTGGGTTTGAGTGAAATCCATGACATATGTGAGTTGTTAATTGATGGTTCAACTTAAGGTGGCAACTTTAATACACATCTGTGTGGATTGAGGCATCTGGGTATTCCAGGATTGCCTGTTTTTCTTTTGGACCGCCACCCAGGCTCAAAGGGATCATGAGATTTTTCTTGCTAGAAACTTCCGTGTGCAGCCACATGCCAATATGGGTTCTGGCATAGTTGTGTAAGTTGTGGGAAACCTTTCCATGATGGGCTAGTAGATGTAGTTGGGTTTTGTAGGTGTACCGGCCTATCTATCTGGTTAAGGGGACCTCTTCGGAAAGACTGTGTCTCAGTCATCCGTTTCTCAAACACCATGCAGTGCGAGAAACCAAACGGAGGCGATCGAGTCTTGTGGGGAAAGTGCACAAACCTCTGCAGAGTGTATAAACTGATCATTATTAGCCGTGTCCCCGGTTATGGACATCTTGAGTATCTGGTACTTGGATTATCATGTGAATCTCAACATGTTACTTTAATTAATTTTGTTGGGTTTAATGATGAACTTTAATTGGGGTTGAGAGGATGTCTATCTTCTCAACGATGTTTCAACTACCATGATAGTTAATTAAAATACATTCCTTTGAAGTAGGGAAAAATTGGCTTTACGCAAAAACTTAACCATAGAGCTTTCCACCAGCCATATTGCATATAGTATAGCTTTACTTTCATTGCATTCTCTTGTCTTACCTTGCCAGCATATTCCATGTGCTGACCCATTTTTCGGGCTGCAACGTTTCATGTTGCAGACTTTTCAGACGACGAGTAAGATGCCCTTTTAGGTCGTGGTTCTATACTCAGTGATGCCGCTGGAGTTGATGGACTCACTTATCTTCCAAGCTTTCCGCTGTTATCGTGTTAGATGGCCTTCAGCCATATTTATTTGTAATAAATTCATCGTTGGACTATCGATGTAATAAGTGTGTGATTGCTACTCTGTTATAAATCCTTTGAGTACCATGCGTGTCAGCATTACTGATCCAGGGATGACACTGATGCATGGAGATCAGACTATTTGAGGTCTGGTCGCTACAATGGCTCGAACGGTGCCATCTTCAAACTAGCCTGGTAACTGTTGTTGTACGAGAACTCCGCGTAGGGCAAATTATCATCCCAACTACATCCATAATCTAACGCACAGGCTCTCAACATGTCCTCCAGGATCTGGTTGACTCTCTCGGTCTGTCCATCGGTCTGCGGATGAAAAGCGATGCTGAATTCTAGCCTCGTTCCCAAAGTTTGGTGTAGCTGATACCAAAACTTTGAGGTGAACTGTGTTCCTCTATCTGATACAATGGTCCTCGGACTCTGTGCAGACATACGATCCTGGTCATGTATATCTTGGCCAACTTCGCACTGGTGTATGTGGTTTTCACAGGGATAAAGTGGGCTACTTTGGTCAAATGGTCCACTACTACCCAGATTGAGTGATATCCTGCTTTGGTCCTGGGCAATCCGGTGATAAAATCCATGCCAAGCTTCTCCCACTTCCATTCGGATATCGGCATAGGCTGTAGCAATCCTGCTGGTTTCTGATGCTCTGCTTTTACTCTCTGGCATACATCACATACAGCTACATACTCGGCAATATCCTTCTTCATTCCCGTCCAACCAGAAACGTTCCTTCAAATCCAAATACATCTTGGTGTTTCCGGGGTCTATCGAGTATGGCGAATCATGTGCTTCTTCCAGTATCAACTTCCTGATCTCCGGGTGGTTGGGCACATAGATTCGATTCTCAAACCACAAGGTGTCGTGCTCATCTTCACGAAATCCCTTGGCTTTTCCTTCACTCATCCTTTTCCTTATCTCGGCAATTTCCTTGTCATCCTTCTGGGCTTCGCGTATCTTTCCCAGTAATGTTGACTAAACCTCCAACGTTGCCACGAAACCTCTAGGGACTATCTCCAAACGAAGCTCCCTAAGATATTTTGCTAGCTCCTGTGGCAATTCCCCTTTTACTAGGGTATTTGCATAGCTCTTCCGGCTCAAAGCATCTGCAACAACATTGGCCTTTCCTGGGTGATAGTGCAGCTTCATATCATAATCCTTTATAAGCTCCAACCATCTCCTCTGTCTGAGGTTCAACCCCTTCTGAGTGAAAATGTAATTCAAACTGTCGTGATCCGTGTACACATCACAACGATTTCCAATAAGGAAATGTCTCCAGGTTTTCAATGCGTGCACTACAACTGCTAACTCCAGATCGTGCGTCGCGTAATTGAACTCGTGCGGTCGCAGTTGACGGGATGCATAGGAAACAACTCTTCCATCCTGCATAAGTACTCCTCCAAGTCCTAAGCGTGAGGCATCGCAGTACACTTGGAAATCCTTACGTATATCTGGCAATATCAGCACTAGGGTTGTCGTCAACCGTTTCTTCAACTCCTGGAAACTTTCTTCGCACTCTTCAGTCCAATCGAACTTTGTCTCCTTCTTCAACAATGTCGTCATTGGCTTTGCAATCTTGGAGAAATTTTTTATGAATCTCCGATAGTATCCCGCGAGTCCAAGAAAACTGTGGATCTCTCCAACTGAAGTGGGTGCCAACCACTCCGTGACTGCCTGCACTTTGACGGGGTCCACTGCTATACCTTCTCCCGATATAACATGCCCTAGGAATCCAACTTCCTTCAACCAAAACTCGCATTTGCTAAACTCGGCATACAACTGATGTTCTCTGAGCTTCTCCAATACCAAACGCAAATGCTCTGCATGTTCCTCTTCATCCTTCGATATAACATGCCCTAGGAATCCAACTTCCTTCAAGAACTCCAGGAACACCTTGTTCATCATACTCATGAAATAGGCAGGTGCGTTAGTCAATCCAATTGACATAACCGTATACTCATATAGCCCGTACCTTGTGGTGAAGGCTGTATTAGGTATATCCTTCTCTCGGATCTTCAACTGGTGGTATCCAGATCGTAGATCTATCTTGGAGAATACTTTCACTCCCTGGAGTTGGTCAAACAAATCATTGATCATCGGCAGCGGGTACTTATTCTTAATAGTCACTTCGTTCAATGCATGATAATCGACGACCATTCTTAAAGATCCATCCTTCTTCTTGACCAACAGCACTGGGGCTCCCCAAGGTGATGAACTTCGGCGAATAAATCCTTTCTCCAACAACTCCTTAATCTGCTTCTTGATCTCCTCCAGATCATTCGCTGGCATCCGATACGGTCTCTTAGATATTGGTCTGGTGCCAGGCAACAACTCAATCAAAAACTCAATATCTCTATCCGGTGGCATGCCAGGTAGCTCCTCTGGGAACACATCCGGATAATCCTTTACTACATGCACTTCATCCTGAACAACTCCTGTGAGAGAATGCACTTCATCCTATGTCTATTTACGAATCCCCTAGAAATGTATGAATGTGATGCATCAGTATCGATAAGAACTATTGCGGTAAATGTCTTAACCAAAAACTTACCGATAACAGCATCTGGTTGCTCTTCTATATCCTCCACAGTCACGTGGTTCACTTGTCCTTTGTTGAACGGGTTGGGCTTCTTCCCGGCGCTTCCATTGCCGTTCCCATTCTTAGCTTCAGGGCAGTCTGTGGCATAATGTCCATTCTTCCCGCACTTGAAACAGGTGATATGGCTGAAATCCTTCTTAGCGGGTGTGGACGGGGTAGAGCGGCTCTGGTTATTACTTGCTCCATTCCCATTTCCATTTCCATTCTTAGGGCCATTGTGGTTGTGGGAACTTCCATGGTTATGGGTATATCCTCCCGTCCGAGTGAATCGGGGCTTCTGCTGGGCTCCAGCATTATTCCTTCCTTGTCCATACTTCCTCTTGCGGCTTTCAATCTGCTGCTGCTTCCCTTCAATCATAAGAGCTTTATCTACCAACTCCTGGTAGTTGTAGAAAGTTGCCACCATCAACTGTACGCTCATCTCATCATTCAGCCCTTCCATAAATCTCTCCTTATTAGCGGCATCTGTGGCCACATCATCTGGGGCATAACGAGATAGGGTACTAAGCTCATCCACGTACTCAGCCACAGTACGATTTCCTTGGCGCAAGTTGCGAAACTCCCGCTTCTTCATGCTCATAGCTCCAGTCTAGACATGGTCAGTATGGAAAGCTTGCTGAAACTGCTCCCAAGTGACTTTGGCTATGGGGAAGGTGGCTGTGTAATTCTCCCACCATGCTGCGGCTGGTCCAGACAACTGGTGTGCGGCAAATCGCACTTTCTCAGCATCCAAGCAATTGGCGGTGGTCAAATCCCTTCCAATCTTGCGTAGCCAGTCATCAGCCACTATTGGTTCGATGCTGCTAGCAAACACTGGTGGTTGCAACCTTAAGAAACGTGTCAGGTTGTCCACGGGTGGTGGTGGTGGAGGGTTGTTGTTGTTGTTCTGGTTGTTCTGAGTGTTCTCGACAAGTAGTTGCATCAAGGTGTTCTGCTGCTGGATCAACTGAGTGAGCTCAGGGGGAAACTCAAATCCAGGCTCACGTCTTGGAGGCATCTGATGGATGTAGTGGGAAGAGATTATAATAGAATTGAGGTCTAAGGGAAAATCACTACCCATATGCACATGAGACAAACACAATCATATCACACCAATCCATTTCAAGCAAGGTCTTACAAATCTAACTATCGTTACAAAAGTGCTCTAAATACTACTATGTGGGGGTAACTACTAGTCATAAGGTGGTCATCTAAAAATATTGATCGGCGGAAGATTCCATGATGTCTGCTCTAGCTTCATCTTCATAGTCTTCATCTTCACTATCATCGGGGTCTAAATCCGTGTCATTGATGATAATGTAACCTTCAGGACAAATCTCCTTGGGTTCTTCTTCCTCTTCTTCACCTCCGGGTGCTGGATCTCCCATGAATACTCCTAGCTTCCTTGTCAAATCATCATTCTTCTCCACTAGTATCAACATCTCCTCCTCGTATCCGTCACGAGTAGACTTAAGTTCTTCTTCTAACTCCAAATTCCTATTTAGTGCCTTCTTCAATTCTATCATCCCAGCGCACATCTGGTGCTCCTATCATCGAATGTGCTGGTTCAACTCCTGGATGAACGCTGCAATGGACCTATCCTTCCGGGCGCTGATCATGTCCAAATGCTCATCTCGGCGTCCACAAATCTGGTAGATGGTGTCTTTCAGCTCCTGCTTGTAGACTTCTCCGATCCTTCCCATGGTGATGTGGGCTGCCATACTTTTGCCTAGGCTCCAGGTTGGTGTATCAAAAGAAAACTCTATTGGCTCAGTGGATGGGGCGAAGGTTCTTCCGGGAATTTGAACTTGAATGCTCCATCGCTCCTCTTCTGGTAAAGTGGCGATGTAGGTCCCGGTAAAGCTTGGTATTCCTATGCTCAGGTACCTAGTGACTTCCTTCAAGTGTCATCCAAAAGGTGTGTCTTCATCCGGTTGAGTGAACTTGTTCATTGGGTCCACCATCCTAAAGAAGTAGAAAATGGAGAGAAGTCAGAAATGAGTAGAGAAGAGTGACCTAGGGTCTGCCTTAGTGGTCGTGTCCTACATTCAGCGTGTGCTCTGATACCATCTTGTAGCGACCACGATCCGAATGGACCGAAGTCTCTGTGTTTCAGTGTCATCCTTGGATCGGTAATGCTGACACACACAGTACTTGAAGGATTTATAACAGAGTGGCAATCACACACTTATTACATCGAATGTCTCCAACGAGAACTTATTACAAAAATCTATGGCTTAAGGCCATCTAACAAAATAACAGCAGAAGGCTTGGAAGATAAGTGAGTCCATCAACTCCAACGGCATAGCTGAGTGCATGACAAACGACCTAGGACGCCTTATTCCTCGTCTGAAAAGTCTGCAACGTAATATGTTGCAGCCCGAAAACGGGTCAGCACATGGAATATGCTGGCACGATAACACAGAAGATGCAAGTAACAGAAATAAAGGCTATACTATATGCATATTTGGCTGGTGGAGGCTCTAAGTTTAAAGTTTTTGCGTAAAGCCAATTTTTCCCTACAACAAAGGAATATATTTTATTTTTAACTATCATGGTAGTTGAAACATCATTGAGAAGGTACCTCCAACTCAATCCCAATTAAAGTAATCATTAACCCAACAAATTAAATTATGGAGTGATGAGATCAACCAATAATTCAAGTACCAGATACTCAAGATGTCCATAACCGGGGACACGGCTAATCATGATCAGTTTGTACACTCTGCAGAGGTTTGTGCACTTTTCCCACAAGACTCGATCACCTCCGTTATTTTTCTCGCACTGCATGGTGTTTGAGAAACAGATGACCGAGACACAGTCTTTTCAAAGAGGTCCCCTTAACCAGATAGATAGGCCGGTACACCTACAATCCCTCTACATCTTCTAGCCCATCATGGAAAGGTTTACCACAACTTACTCAACTATGCCAGAGCCCATAATGGCATTTTGGCTGCACACGGAAGTTTCTAGCATGAATAGTTTTATGATCCCTTTGAGCCTGGGTGGCATTCCATAGGAAAAATCACACGGAACCCCGGGATTTCCTAGGACAACACTGGATTCTCCAGGTGCCCTGCAACCAATCCACCCAGATGTGTATTCAAGTAGGCACCTTAAGTTGAATCCTTAATTAACAACTCATATCTATCATGGATTTCACTCAAACCCAAACCACGTCTACGAGCATAGCATAGCAACCTAAGCAACGTAGAAGTAACTCCCAAGGGTTTGAAAATAATGCAGGTAATAGGTTCTACCACAAACTACTTCCCAGTCCCACAAGTTAAGAGATCCTACTCATGCAAGGTGTGAGGGTTTGATCTAATGCATAAAATTGGGTAATAAAAGGGTATGATCAAAGTGTTAATTGCCTTGCTGACGATTCGCAAAACCTATAGACTTGTAGTAGCACGCTTCACAGTCCGGGTATTCTATCGCAAGCAAACAATAGCATACATAAGCAAACAAGCAATGAAGAACAAACAAAACTCCAAAAGATAAGATCTAACCAGAAAGTTCAACTTAAGAACTCCGGTTTGCAAAAAGAATCAAATCGAAAGAAACAACGAAACTCAAACTGCGAAAGAAACGAGCTCCGCTTACTAATTGATCTAAAGTCAAATTTTTACAGTAGCCAAAACTTTTTTCAAGTTGGTTAAACGGAAAGAGGGCGTTGAGACGAAGATCTGGGATTTTGAATCACCTGATTCCGACTCTCGAGCGAAAAGAAAAACGAAAAACAAGATTAGGGCAGAAATCGCGATCGAATAATCGCGGATAAATACCCCGAAAAAGAAAACTGACGAACAGGCTAACGAACGAACGTTCGCTGTATACGGCTAACGGACGAACAACGTTCGTTAAAACGAACGTACGGACGAACGTTCTGATTGCAAGAAAGTTCAAAAGTTGTGACGTGCTGTCCAGGAAACAGATTCTGTCCTTGGATAGAAAAATTTGTATAAAATCACCAGATCATCTTTTTGGTCTGAATTTTTTCGACAGCGTGCTCTTTACAATTGTCTTTTGTGCATCTGTTTTGAGTTTTTTGATTAGAGTTGCAGAAGTGCCCCGAAAAAATCATTTACTACCTGCTGTTCTGTTTTTCACAGATTCTGTCCTGTTTTGCCTTTCCTTCATTTTGCAAACCTAGAGCTTGCTTTTTCTTTGCAAAAACCTTTTGGCAATCTTGAGAAACAGTAGACCTTCAAGAATATCTTTATTTCCAGCAAGGAACAATTATTTTATTATGGGTACTAACCTCGCTAATCAGATTATGATGAGTTATGTATGAAGGGAGTTTTCAAGTGTGCGAGGGAAGATGATAAAAAGATTCAGGAGTGTCAAGTGCTCAAGCTTGGGGATGCCCCCATGCACCCCCAAGAAATATTCAAGGAGACTCAAGCGTCTAAGCTTGGGGATGCCCCCGTGCATCCCCTTCTCCATCAACATTATCAGTTCGTCTTTCGTTCCACTATATTTTATCACTTCATGTGTTATGTGCTATGCTTGGAACGTCTTGCTTTTAGTTTTCCTTTTTAGTTTTCTTTAGCTTTTCATAACGAGTCGGAACTCAGCTTTCTTTATGTGGGAGAGAAACACGCTCCACTTTCTACCTAGAACATAACATAGAATTTTCATGTCTATCTTTGCTGTGTGTGTTCTTTGTCTTTCAATAGCTACTATCATGTTCAGCTCTTAGTATTCATGCTTATCTTTTTAAAAGAGCTTTTGTTTAGTTGGTTGCTTGAACTCTATTTATTTATCATGATTATCTTATTAAGAGAGTTTGCTTCCATTGCATTGGTTGGTATGTTTATGATAAAGATGCTACGTGCATAATGGTGCTTAGTAGTTCATGTTTTCTTATGGTTAGTCTCAAATAGCTGGGGGGTTCCCAATGTGTTATTGGAGTACCAACATGATTTGTTTGCCTATGTTGTGGTATGGTTTAGTAATATCTTCCTTCGAGAATTTATTTTGATTGACTTGGCGTATGCTCACGCATATTTAAGACTGTAAAGAAAGTCTGTCAAGTCTTGATGATCTTTTGTTTCTGAGTAGCGATATAACTTCCATGCCTGATTCAATGTTGCTTTGTCGCTCTGCATGATTATGACCGTCATTGCTCTCTTAGTTGGTCGCTCCCAGTCTTTTGCTAACCTCCACCTGTACTAAGCGGACTGACTGCTTGTGCATCCAAATTCTTTTAAACCAGTTATGCCATATGAGTCCACCATACCTTCCTACATGGTATTTACCTGCCATTCCTAACGAAGACTTTCATGTACCATCTCGAAATTATTCAAAGAAAAAAAATGCATTCCTATTTTGTGCCTCTGTTTTATGTCCATGAGGAAGTAGTAGTTAATTCATGATCTTTTTAAGTTGGACAAGCTTCACCCCGGGATTGCATGTCTAATGTGCAAACCCATAATACGAGAAGGAACTGGCATTGAGTGCGCCCGACTCAAAATTAATATAATAAACAAACCCTCCTTCACGCTTTGTTCATGAGAAATCAGAAAACTTTGGCAGTGATAAACAAAGGAGATTAAGAGGATGTGATCGTCCTCATTCGGGAGCCGTTCCTCGAAACTTGTCCATCTCAAGAAGTGATTGAGTTATCTGCTAGCATTCGTTGACGAAACATGCATGATCTAAGAAAAAATATATTATTACCTCTGTTTTTAAAACCAAGAGCTCTGGTACATGTTTTGTCTTTGTTTCCAACTACGGGTTTTCAACCTTGCCAACAAAAGCCACGGTTCGAGAGTCTCCACCTTCTTTTAAAGCACCAACTACTGAGAGCATGATTGTCATTCTGAGTGTAATGTGCATTGTCCCAAAGTAGCATTGTCTTTTGCATGATTATGATATCGTTTATTCTGAAATCATTGTATCTAGTCATCACTTAAACCTTGGAGGTGCCCCTGCATTTATGTTTTGCTTCACTAAAGGGGCAAGCGAGATATCACTTTATCATATTTGCACACCATGCTCATTACAAATCTTTTTGATGTTTCAGTATCATGTTGTAAAACTTTCAGTTATTTGTGATTTTCTCTTGAGGCAACTTAATTACTACAGATTCATTGTCTCAGTAAGCTTTTGTCATATGACTATGAAAAATAAAAAGAGTCCTATATGGTTAATAGCATATCACCACAGAAATTATTCTTGTTATCATTTACCTACTCGAGGACGAGCAGGAATTAAGCTTGGGGATGTTGATACGTCCAAAACGTATCTATAATTTCTGCTTGCTCCATGCCTCTTTTGGGTGATATTGCTATGATATTTATACACTTCCATACACTTTTGATCATATTTGTACTGACCTATTAACTCAGTGCACCCTAGTGCCAGTTTCTGTTTTCTGCTGTTTTTGTATTTCAGGTTTTCCCATTACGAGAACTGCCAGAAAAATTCCGGAAAAATTATATAAAAAATCAGCGTTCCAGAAGCTTCCCAGCAACCAAAGTACAGCCGTGAAGGAAATATGCCCTAGAGGCAATAATAAAGTTGTTATTTATATTTCCTTATATCATGATAAATGTGTTTTATTCATGCTAGAATTGTATTAACCGGAAACTTAATACATGTGTGAATACATAGACAAAATATTATGTCCCTAGTATGCCTCTACTAGACTAGCTCATTGATCAAAGATGGCTGTGTTTCCTAGCCATAGACATGAGTTGTCATTTGATCAACGGGATCACATCATTATGAGAATGATGTGATGGACTAGACCCATCCGTTAGCATAGCACTATGATCGTTTAGTTTTACTGCTATTGCTTTCTTCATGACTTATACATGTTCCTATGACTATGAGATTATGCAACTCCCGAATACCATAGGAACACCTTGTGTGCTATCAAACGTCACAACGTAACTGGGTGATCATAAAGATGCTCTACAGGTGTCTCCAAAAGTATTCGTGGTGTTGGCATAGATCAAGATTAGGATTTGTCACTCCGAGTGTCGGAGAGGTATCTCTGGGCCCTCTCGGTAACACACATCATAATAAGCCTTGCAAGCAAAAGACTAATGAGTTAGTCACGCGATGATGTGTTACGGAACGAGTAAAGAGACTTGCCGGTAACGAGATTGAACTAGGTATAGAGATACCGACGATCGAATCTCGGGCAAGTAACATACTGATGACAAAAGGAACAACGTATGTTGTTATGCGGTTTGACCGATAAAGATCTTCGTAGAATATGTAGGAGCCAATATGAACATCCAGGTTCCGCTATCGGTTATTGACCGGAGATGAGTCTCGGTCATGTCTACATAGTTCTCGAACCCGTAGGGTCCGCACGCTTAACGTTTGATGACGATCGGTATTATGAGTTTATGAGTTTTGATGTACCGAAGGTAGTTCGGAGTCCCGGATGAGATCACGGACATGACGAGGAGTCTCGGAATGTCCGAGACATAAAGATTGATATATTGGACGACTATATTCGGACACCGGAAGTGTTCCGGAAATGTTTCGGATTTAACTGGATTGCCGGAGGGGGTTACCGGAACCCCCTACGAGGGGGGATGGTCCATAGTGGGCCTTGAGGAAAGGAGAGAGGCAGCCCATAGAGGCTGGCCGGCGCCCCACCAGGGGATCCTAGTTGGACTAGGATTGGGGGGCGCCACCTCTCCCTCTCTTTCTTTTTCCATCTCTTCCTTCTTGGTGGACTCCTACTAGGAATAGGATTGCAATCCTATTCCTAGTAGGATTGCCCTAGCCGCACCATAGGAGGCCGACCGGCCCTCCCCTCTTGCTCCTTTATATACGGGGGCAGGGGGGCACCCAAAGACACACAAGTTGAATTGTTCCAGCCGTGTGCGGTGCCCCCCTCCACAGAAACACACCTCGGTCATACCATCGCAGTACTTAGGAGAAGCCCTGCGCCGGTAGATACATCATATCCGTCACCACGCCGTCGTGCCGACGAAACTCTCCCGTGAAGCTCAACTGGATCAAGAGCTCGTGGGACGTCATCAAGCTGAACGTGTGCTGAACACGGAGGTGCCGTACGTTCGGTACTTGATTGGTTGAATCGCGAAGAAGTTTGACTACATCAACCGCGTCACTTGACGCTTCCGCTTCCGGTCTACGAGGGTACGTAGACACACTCTTCCCTCTCGTTGCTATGCATCTGGTAGATAGATCTTGCGTGATCGTAGGAAAATTTTAAAATACTACGTTCCCCAACAGTGGCATCATGAGCCAGGTCTATGCGTAGATGATATGCACGAGTAGAACACAATGAGTTGTGGGCGATACTAGTCATACTGCTTACCAGCATGTCATACTTTGCCTCGGCGGTATTGTGAGATGAAGCGGCCCTTACCGACATTACGCGTATGCTTACGCGAGACTGGTTTCACCGTTAAGAGCACTCGTTGCTTAAAGGTGACTGGCGGGTGTCTGTCTCTCTCACTTTAGCGGAATCAAGTGTGGCTACGCCCGGTCCTTGGGAAGGTTAAAACAGCACATACTTGACGAAACATCGTTGTGGTTTTGTATGCGTAGGTAAGAACGGTTCTTGCTAAGCCCGTAGCAGCAACGTAAAACTTGCAACAACAAAGTAGAGGACGTCTAACTTGTTTTTGCAGGGCATGTTGTGATGTGATATGGTGAAGACATGATGAGTTATACAGTTTTGTATGAGATGATCATGTTTTGTAATGTTATCGGTAACTGGCAGGAGCCATATGGTTGTCGCTTTATTGTATGAAATGCAATCGCCATGTAATTGCTTTACTTTATCACTAAGCGGTAGCGATAGTCGTAGAAGCAATAGTTGGCGAGACGACAACGATACTACGATGGAGATCAAGGTGTCGCGCCGGTGACGAAGGTGATCATGACAGTGCTTTGGAGATGGAGATCAAAAGCACAAGATGATGATGGCCATATCATGTCACATATTTTGATCGCATGTGATGTTTATCTTATTCTGCTTCTTATTTTGCTTAGAACGACGGTAGCATTATAAGATGATCCCTTACTAAATTTCAAGGTATAAGTGTTCTCCCTGAGTATGCACCGTTGCGAAAGTTCGTCGTGCCGAGACACCACGTGATGATCGGGTGTGATAAGCTCTACGTTCAAATACAACGGGTGTAAGCCAGTTTTGCACACGCAGAATACTCTGGTTAAACTTGACGAGCCTAGCATATGCAGATATGGCCTCGGAACACTGGAGACCGAAAGGTCGAGCGTGAATCATATAGTAGATATGATCAACATAAGATGTTCACCATTGAAAACTACTCCATCTCACGTGATGATCGGACATGGTTTAGTTGATTTGGATCACGTGATCATTTAGATGACCAGAGGGATGTCTATCTAAGTGGGAGTTCTTCAAGTAATATGATTAATTGAACTTTAATTTATCATGAACTTAGTCCTGGTAGTATTAGTATATCTATGTTGTAGATCAACAGCTCGCGATGTAGCTCCCCGTTTATTTTTTATATGTTCCTAGAGAAAACTAAGTTGAAAATTGTTAGTAGCAATGATGCGGAATTGTTCCGTGATCTGAGGATTATCCTCATTGCTGCACAGAAGAATTATGTCCTTGATGCACCGCTAGGTGACATACCTATTGCAGGAGCAGATATAGACGTTATGAACGTTTTGACAAAATCTCGGTATGATGACTACTTGATAGTTTAAGTGCACCATGCTTTACGGCTTAGAACCGGAAATTCAAAAAGGTTTTGAACGCCACAGAGCATATAAGATGTTCCAAGAGTTGAAATTAGTATTTCATACTAATGCCCGTGTCGAGAGGTATAAGACCTTTGACAGTTCTTTGCCTACAAGATGGAGGAGAATAGCTCAACCAGTGAGCATGTGCTCAGATTGTCTGGGTACTAGAATTACTTGAATCAAGTGGGAGTTAATCTTCCAGATAAGATAGTAATTGACAAAGTTCTCTAGTCACTATCACCAAGTTAGTAGAACTTCGTGATGAACTATAATTTGCAAGGGATGACGAAAGTAATTCCTGAGCTCTTCGCGATGCTGAAATCGGCGAAGGTAGAAATCAAAAAGGAGCATCAAGTGTTGATGGTTAACAAGACCACTTGTTTCAAGTAAATGGCAAAGGGACAGAAGGGGAACTTCAAGAAGAATGACAAGAAAGTTGTCACTCCCGTGAAGAAACCCAAATCTAAACTCAAGCCTGAAACTAAGTGCTTCTACTACAAAGGAAATGGTCACTAGAAGTGGAACTGCCCTAGATATTTGGCGGATAAGAAGGATGGCAAAGTGAACAAAGGTATATTTGATATACAGATTATTGATGTGTATTTTACTAGTGTTCATAGCAACCCCTCGGTATTTGATACTTGTTCAGTTGCTAAAGAGTAGTAACTCGAAATGGGAGTTGCATAATGAACAGAAACTAGTTAAAGGATGAAGTGACGATGTGTATTGGAAGTAGTTCCAAGATTGATATGATCATCATCGCACACTCCCTATACTTTCGGGATTAGTGTTGAAACTAAATAAGTGTTATTTGGTGTTTGTGTTGAGCATGAATATGATTTGATCATGTTTATTGCAATACGGTTATTCATATAAGTTAGAGAATAATTGTTGTTCTGTTTACATGAATAAAACCTTCTATGGTCATACACCCAATGAAAATGGTTTGTTGGATCTCGATCGTGTGATACACATATTCATAATATTGAAGCCAAAAGATGCAAGGTTAATAATGATAGTGCAACTTATTTGTGGCACTGCCGTTTAGGTCATATTGGTGTAAAGCGCATGAAGAAACTCCATAGTGATGGACTTCTGGAATCACTTGATTATGAATCACTTGGTGCTTGCGAACCATGCCTCATGGGCAAGATGACTAAAACTCCGTTCTCCGGAACTGTGGAGCGAGCAACAGAGTTGTTGGAAATCATACATACTGATGTATGCGGACCAATGAGTGTTGAAGCTCGCGGCGGGTATCGTTATTTTCTGACCTTCACTGATGATTTAAGCAGATATGGGTATATCTACTTAATGAAGCACAAGTCTGAAACATTTGAAAAGTTCAAAGAATTTCGGAGTGAAGTGGAGAATCATCATAACATAAATTAAGAGTTTCTACGATATGATCGTAGAGGTAAAATATTTGAGTTAGCAAGTTTGGCCTTCAGTAAAAACAATGTGAAATAGTTTCACTACTCACGCCACCTGGAACACCATAGTGTAATGGTGTGTCCAAACGTCATAACCGTACTTTATTAGATATGGTGCGATCGATGATGTCTCTTACCGATCTACCACTATCGCTTTTGGGGTTATGCATTAGAGATAGCTACATTCACGTTAAATAGGGCACCATCTAAATCCGTGGAGATGACACCGTATGAACTGTGGTTTGATGATAAACCTAAGCTGTCATTTCTTTAAGTTTGGGACTGCGATGCTTATGTGAAAAAGTTTCAACATGATAAGCTCGAACCCAAATCAGAGAAGTAAATCTTCATAGGATACCCAAAAGAAACTATTGGGTACACCTTCTATCACAGATCCGAAGGCAAGGTCTTTGTTGCTAAGAGTGGATCCTTTCTAGAGAAGGAGTTTCTCTCGAAAGAAGTGAGTGGGAGGAAAGTAGAACTTTATGAGGTAATTGTACCTTCTCCCGAATTGGAAAGTGGACCATCACAAAAACTAGTTCCAGTGATTCCTACACCAATTAGTGAGGAAGCTAATGATGATGATCATGAAACTTCAGATCAAGTTTCTGCAGAACGTCGTAGATCAACCAGAGTACATTCCGCACCAGAGTGGTACGGCAACCTAGTTCTGGAAGTCATGTTACTAGACCATGATGAACCTACGAACTATGAGGAAGCGATTTTGAGCCCAGATTCCGCAAAATGGCTTGAGGCCATGAAATCTGAGATGGGATCCATGTATGAGAACAAAGTGTGGACTTTGGTTGACTAGCCCGATGATCGGCAAGCCATCGAAAATAAATGGACCTTCAAGAGGAAGACTGACACTGACGGTAATGTTACTGTTTACAAAGCTCGACTTGTTGCGAAAGGTTTTCGACAAGTTCAAGGAGTTGACTACGATGAGACTTTCTCACCCGTAGCGATGCTTAAGTCTGTCCGAATCATGTTAGCAATTGCCGCATTGTATGAAATCTGGCAAATGGATAACAAAACTGCATTCTTTAATGGATTTATTAAAGAAAAATTGTATATGATGCAACCAGTAGGTTTTGTCAATCCTAAAGGTGCTAACAAAATGTGCAAGCTCCAGCGATCCATCTATGGACTGGTGCAAGCATCTCGGAGTTGGAATATACGCTTTGATAAGTTGATCAAAGCATATAGATTTATACATACTTGCGGTGAAGCCTGTATTTACAAGAAAGTGAGTGGGAGCACTACACCATTTCTGATAAGTATATGTGAATGACATATTGTCGATCGGAAATGATGTAGAATTTTCTGGAAAGCATAAAGGAGTGTTTGAAAGGAGTTTTTCAAAGAAAGACCTTGGTGAAGCTGCTTACATATTGGGCATCAAGATCTATAGAGATAGATCAAGACGCTTGATAAGACTTTCGATGAGTACATACCTTGATAAGATTATGAAGTAGTTCAAAATGGATCGGTCAAAGAAGGAGTTCTTGCCTGACTTGTAAGGTGTGAAGTTGAGTAAGACTCAAAGCCAGACCACGGCAGAAAAATATAGAGAGAATGAAAGTCATTCCCTATGCCTCAGCCATAGGTTCTATAAAGTATGCCATGCTGTGTACCAAACATGTTGTGTACCTTGCCATGAGTTTGTCAAGGGGGTACAATAGTGATCCAGGAGTAGATCACTGTACAGCGGTCAAAATTATCCTTAGTAACTGGATGACTAAGGAAATGTTTCTCGATTATGGAGGTGATAAAGAGTTCGTCGTAAAGGGTTACGCCGATGCAAGCTTTGACACTAAATCCAGATGACTCTAAGTATCAATCTGGATGCGTATTGAAAGTGGGAGCAATTAGCTAGAGTAGCTCTATGCAGAGCATTGTAGACATAGAAATTTGCGAAATACATACGGATCTGAATGTGACAGACCCGTTGACTAAACTTCTCTCACAAGCAAAACATGATCACACCTTATTACTCTTGGGTATTAATCACATAGCGATGTGAACTAGATTATTAACTCTAGTAAACCCTTTGGGTGTTGGTCACATGGCGATGTGAACTATGGGTGTTATTCACATAACGATGTGAACTATCGGTATTAAATCACATGGCGATGTGAGCTAGATTATTGACTCTAGTGCAAGTGGGAGACTGAAGGAAATATGCCCTAGAGGCAATAATAAAGTTGTTATTTATATTTCCTTATATCATGATAAATGTCTTTTATTCATGCTAGAATTGTATTAACCGGAAACTTAATACATGTGTGAATACATAGACAAAATAGTATGTCCCTAGTATGCCTCTACTAGACTAGCTCATTGATCGAAGATGGCTGTGTTTCCTAGCCATAGACATGAGTTGTCATTTGATCAACGGGATCACATCATTATGAGAATGATGTGATGTACTAGACCCATCCGTTAGCATAGCACTATGATCGTTTAGTTTTACTGCTATTGCTTTCTTCATGACTTATACATGTTCCTATGACTATGAGATTATGCAACTCCCGAATACCGTAGGAACACCTTGTGTGCTATCAAACGTCACAATGTAACTGGGTGATCATAAAGATGCTCTACAGGTGTCTCCAAAAGTATTCGTGGTGTTGGCATAGATCAAGATTAGGATTTGTCACTCCGAGTGTCGGAGAGGTATCTCTGGGCCCTCTCGGTAACACACATCATAATAAGCCTTGCAAGCAAAAGACTAATGAGTTAGTCACGAGATGATGTGTTACGGAACGAGTAAAGAGACTTGCCGGTAACGATATTGAACTAGGTATAGAGATACCGACGATCGAATCTCGGGCAAGTAACATACCGATGACAAAAGGAACAACGTATGTTGTTATGCGGTTTGACAGATAAAGATCTTCGTAGAATATGTAGGAGCCAATATGAACATCCAGGTTCCGCTATTGGTTATTGACCGGAGATGAGTCTCGGTCATGTCTACATAGTTCTCGAACCCGTAGGGTCCGCACGCTTAACGTTTGATGACGATCGGTATTATGAGTTTATGAGTTTTGATGTACAGAAGGTAGTTCGGAGTCCCGGATGAGATCACGGACATGACGAGGAGTCTCGGAATGTCCGAGACATAAAGATTGATATATTGGACGACTATATTCGGACACCGGAAGTGTTTCGGAAAAGTTTCAGATTTAACTGGATTGCCGGAGGGGGTTACCGGAACCCCCTACGAGGGGGGATGGTCCATAGTGGGCCTTGAGGAAAGGAGATAGGCAGCCCATAGAGGCTGGCCGGCGCCCCACTAGGGGATCCTAGTTGGACTAGGATTGGGGGGCGCCACCTCTCCCTCTCTTCCTTCTTGGTGGACTCCTACTAGGAATAGGATTGCAATCCTATTCCTAGTAGGATTGCCCTAGCCGCACCATAGGAGGCCGACCGGCCCTCCCCTCTTGCTCCTTTATATACGGGGGCAGGGGGCACCCAAAGACACACAAGTTTAATTGTTCCAGTCGTGTGCGGTGCCCCCCTCCACAGAAACACACCTCGGTCATACCATCGCAGTACTTAGGAGAAGCCCTGCGCCGGTAGATACATCATATCCGTCACCACGCCGTTGTGCCGACGAAACTCTCCCGTGAAGCTCAACTGGATCAAGAGCTCGTGGGACGTCATCAAGCTGAACGTGTGCTGAACACGGAGGTGCCGTACGTTCGGTACTTGATTGGTTGAATCGCGAAGAAGTTCGACTACATCAACCGCGTCACTTGACGCTTCCGCTTCCGGTCTACGAGGGTACGTAGACACACTCTTCCCTCTCGTTGCTATGCATCTGGTAGATAGATCTTGCGTGATCGTAGGAAAATTTTAAAATACTACGTTCCCCAACAAGCCGGAGGGGGGCCACCAGGGCTCCAGGCGCCCTGGTGGCGCGGCCCCCCTCCTGGCCGCGCCGGGGGGCGCCTGGGCCCCCCGGGCCTCCGCTGATGCCCCCCTTTGGCATATATTTATATCGTGTCCCGAAACCCTCGAGACGGGAACCCTTTTTCGCGATCTCATCTCTGTTCCGCCGCCGCCGCGCTTCCAAGATCGGGAGCACCAGAAGAACTCTTCCCGGCACCCTGCCGGAGGGGAGGATCACCACCGGGAGCCTCTCCACCACCATGGACGCCTCCCGGATGAGTTGTGAGTAGTCTCCCTTGGACCATGGGTCCATGACCAGTAGCTATGTGATGTTCTCCTCCCCTTCTTTTGCTTCACTAATTAGTCCTCGTGAGCTGCCCTACATGATCGAGGCACATATGTAATCCTTATGCTGTTGCTATGATGAGTTTGCTGGGATCCGATGGATTGTGAGATTATGTTCAGATTGTGTTTGAGTAATATATTTGATCTACCTCTTTTATATTTATGTTCGTAAGTAATTCTTGCATGTTCTCCGTTGTTATTTATTGCTTTGGCCAAGTAGTAGGTAGTGACTCCAAGAGGGAACGTTATGCTTGATTGTGGGTTCATGCCCCTCGATGACTAGCTTGAGTGACAGAAACATGAGTCTAGGGGATGTGCTGTTGCCACAAGGGGGAAAACAACGGTGCTTGTGCCCGCGGGTGCAAGGATTGTTTACTTTACGCAAAGTTCTTTTAATGCAGTTGTCTGTTGCTTTGAGTTTACACTATGGATGGGACTCGCAACTTAATACGAGCGAGATGTTCTGGATAGATATCTCAAGGTGGATGATTAGTAGTAGATGCAGATGGATTTCGGTCTACTTGCCTTGGCGTACCGCCCATGCTTTGAACCTCTACCTTTCTTGTAACATAGTTAGCATTGGTTTGCGCACATAATTCTGTCAATTGCCCAGCTGTAATTCGTTTACCTCACATAGCTGTTTTATCGTCTTTTGGGAGAGAGACATCACTAGTGAACATCATGGGACCCCGGTCCATATTACCTTCATTGAACACATCCACTATTTACTTTACGCTTTTACTTACTATTGCAGCATTACCTATCACTATTATCATTTGCGTTTGATCCTTTGTAAACTACAAGGCCGGAGAGATTGACAACCTCTCTGTACTCGTTGGGAGCAAAGTTATTTGTATCTGTGTGCAGGTCCACGTTGATTGCTAATATCTGGCGCCGTTAGCAGTTGACACCTTCTTGTTGAAACTGGGAGTCTCAGGGAAATCGATCCTTGGTATCTTTGCCAAGGGAAAACTTCCGCTACACTGCATCTCAAACCTTCCACTTGGGGTAACCAACGAGGGGCGAGAAGCCATCAAGCAACGATTCATTTGCAAATTTTTCCCACGACGTTTTGATCATTTTGTCTTTGTTCCCTCGGTTAGGGCTTCTGGTGGCATGATAGTACTATGGAACTCTGCTATTTTTACTGGCAAACTAATAGAATCTCTCAGTTTTGGTATATCTGTGGAATTTCAATCGAGATACAGTTCTGATGTCTGGACCTTGGTTACTGTTTATGGCCCATGCCAAAACCCTGCTAGAGACACCTTTATCACATGGCTGTATAATCTTGATATTCCCATAGATGCTAACTGGCTTTTGCTTGGGGATTTTAATTTTCTTAGGTCCATGGACAACAGGAATAGGCCAGGTGGTAATGTTAATGATATGCTTTTATTCAATGAGGTAATTGGACACCTTGGCCTTATTGAGCTTCCTTTGAAAGGAAGAAGATTTACATGGTCAAATATGCAAACTGTACCTTTGTTGGAGCAAATAGACTGGTTCTTTACTACAGTCAATTGGACATGTCAATTCCCAAACACCTTGGTGCTTCCTCTAGCCAGATCAGCATCAGATCATACTCCTTGTGTGGTTTCCATCAAAACCATGATCCCTAAGGCCAAGATTTTTCGTTTTGAAAATTACTGGGTTGATCTGCCTGGATTTATGGACTGTGTTAGTCAAGCTTGGTCTAACCTGTACACAGGACTTCTTCTGCTGCTACCTTATCTGCAAAATTTAAGAATCTCAGATATGCTCTCAAGGTATGGCACACCAACCATTCTAAACTCAAGAGGCTAATCCAAGATTGCAACAAGGTAATCCTCCACTTGGATACTCTTGAAGAGCTTAGACCTCTATGCACTCGTGAAGCTAATTTCAGAAGGATTGTGAAATTACACTTGGAGGGGATCCTTAGATTACAATTTATTTACTGGAAACAAAGATGCACAATTAGAAATATCAAAGTTGGGGAGGACAATACAAAGTTCTTTCATGCTATGGCAACTGAAAGATTCAGGTCCAACACCATTTCCAGTATCACTGTGGATAATGATATCATATCTGACCATGCTACCATGTCAGCACTCTTCTTGCAAGAGTTCAAAAATAGAATGGGTTGTTCCAATGGTATTCACATGGGGTTTGACCTGGATTCCATTATTACAAGAGTGGAGGGTCTGGATGATTTAACTAGGCCCTTTTCAAAAGAGGAAATTGAGCTAGTTATCAAGCAGATGCCATCTGATAGGGCTCTTGGGCCTGATGGTTTCACTGGCCTATTTTTAAAAAAGTGCTGGAATGTTATCAAGGAGGATTTCATGAAGTTAGTGCAAGAATTTTATGATGGATCTTTAAACTTGGAATGTATCAACACTTCCTTGATAACTCTGATACCAAAGAAACCAAGCTCTGAAACTATGAATGACTACAGGCCTATTTCTCTCACTAACACATGCCTAGAGTTTTTAACAAAACTGTTAGCTAATAGGCTGCAAGGAGTCATTCTGTCATGTTTGCACAAGAATCAGTATGGGTTCTTGAAGTCTAGATCTATCCAGGACTTTTTGGCATGGTGTTTTGAATATATACATCAATGTCAGGCTTCAAAAAGACCTATTGTACTTCTTAAGCTGGATTTCACTAAAGCTTTTGACACCATTGAACATGAAGCTATTTTAAGAATCCTCAGATATAAGGGTTTCAATGAGAAGTGGATTTCATGGATCAGGACCATCTTATCTTCTGGATCTTCATCAATTCTGCTGAATGGGGTACCTGGAAGTCACTTCCATTGTAAGAGAGGGGTCAGACAAGGGGATCCCATGTCCCCTTTGCTATTTGTTCTTGCTTCTGATCTGTGGTGAATGACATGTGCAGCAGAGGAATCTTAACTATGCCAATCCCTACAAACTGTCCACATTATCCAATTGTTCAATATGCAGATGATACTTTAATTGTTCTTCCTGCTGTAGATCAGCAACTAATTGCCTTGAAGGACATGTTGGATGTTTTTGCAGCTTCAACTGGATTATCAGTCAACTTTGCTAAATCTATGATGGTCCCCATTAACTTATCTGCTGAAGAGGCAAACAGATTATCAACTCTATTAGGTTGTAAGCTTGGAACAATGCCCTTTACCTATTTAGGTTTGCCTATGGGTACAACCAAACCTATAGTCTAGGACTTGCTTCCTTTGGTGCATAGAATTGAGAGAAGGCTTTCTGCATCATCTTGTTTTCTTAATCAAGGTTGCAGACTACAACTACTACAGTCTGTCTTATCTTCTATGCCCATATATTTCTTTTGCTCTCTGGACATTCCAATTGGCATTCTAAAGCAGATTGAAAGAATACAGAGACAATGTCTTTGGAGAGGCAATTCTGACACACCAAAACAGTCTCTTGCTGCATGGAAATTGGTCTGCTTACCAAAAGATAAAGGGGGTCTTGGGGTGCTTAACCTCAAGGTGCACAATGAAGCTCTGTTGATGAAATTCCTCCATAAGTTCTACAACCATCATGATATCCCTTGGGTCAGCTTGGTCTGGGATTCTTACTACCATGACTTTGTGCCTCATTCCACTATCCTTTGTGGATCATTTTGGTGGAGAGATGTCTTCAAATTATCTGCCAAATACTTGTCTATTGCCAAGCCTTGCCTTGGTAATGGCACCTCCATCCTTTTCTGGCATGATCCTTGGCTATCTGACATCAATGGAGAAACACTGAGTAATTATTTCCCCAGATTATTTTCATATGTGATTGATGGTCAACTTTCTGTTGCTCAAGTCATGGATCAGGATCTTATGGGGCTTTTTCACCTACCTTTATCCACACATGCTTTTGATGAACTGCAGAACCTGCAGACTGCTCTGAGTTCTCAGTGCACTTCACAAGACACTGATAGCTGGATTTGGCCTTTTAATAAAGGATCCTTTAGGCCCAAATCATACTACACTCAAGTTCATCAGCAAATAGTTACTGACCCTATCTTTTCTTGGATATGGAAAAGTGCATGCACAATGAAGATTAAAATGTTTGGTTGGCTACTGCTTAGAGACAGGCTGAACACCAGAGATATGCTTCAACGTAGGCATTGACATGTGGATGACCTAACCTGTGTTCTATGTCCTCATCATATACATGAAGAAGTCAGCCATCTTTTCTTCTCCTGCATATTCAGCCAAAGAGTTTGGAACTATTTGCAAATTTCCTGGGATCCAGTACCTGGTATGACCACCTACCACATGGCTTGCAAAGCAAGGGCTGATTTTGGCCAACCATTCTTTACTGAAGTGGTTTTTACTACTGCCTGGAACATCTGGATTACTAGGAATGGAAAGGTCTTCAGAAATGAAACTCCTCTTTTCAGGCGATGGAGGCACAATTTTATCCATGACATGACCCTTTTATCTCATAGGATAAAATGTAAATACAAGGATAGCTTTATGTATTGGCTAACTAACTTACCTTAGGTTCTTTTGTTTAGTCTGCTCATGTAAGTATTTCTAACCTTGTTGTAATTTGATTTTATTATATTTTAATAAAGTGGGCTGTGAGGCTTTTGCCTTGCAGTATATAGTCAAAAAAAAACATTAGCTCACTTGATGAATGGAGAACCCAAGCCTATGAGAATGCCAAGTTGTTTAAAGAAAAAGTTAAAAGATGGCATGATAAGAGAATAAAAAAATGGGAGTTTAACGTAGGTGAGCATGTTCTACTATACAACTCTCGTTTCAGATTTTTTGCAGGAAATCTTCTCTCTAAATGGGAAGGTCCTTACATTACTAAAGAGGTCTATCGCTCCGGTGCCATCAAAATCAACAACGCCGAAGGCACAAATCCAAAGGTGGTAAACGGTCAAATAATCAAACACTATATCAGAGGTACTCCCATAAATGGTGAGACCAATATAATTGACACCATGACACCGGAGGAGTACATAAGGGACACTTCTAGAACGTTTCAGACTCCGAAAAAGAATAGGTACGTGGCATGGTAAGTAAACAAACTCCAAAATGTTCCAAACAACAAATTTTCTCCGTTTTGGAATATTTAAAAAATAAGGAAAATTAAAACTTGTCCGGAAGAGACACGGGGCAGCCACAAGGGTGGAGGGCGCGCCCTCCCCCCTGGGCGCGCCCCTACCTTGTGGCCACGCCGTGTGCCTCCCTGACTCCGTTTTCGTGCACGATACTTCTTTTGGTCGGTAAAAAATCATTATATAATCTCACGAAGGTTTTGACCAACGTACCACGACATTATCTTCTGTTTTTGGTTCGAGCTGTTTTCTGCCAGAGTTTTCAATGTCGGGCATCGTGTCTTCCCCCTCCTCCAACCATGGGGGCGAAGATGCTTGGTTGATGAAGATAGAGATGAAGAGAGAGGAGCTTGGGGACAACAAAGGGGTTGATAAGATCAGGAAGGTCGAGGGAGATCCAGTTCTGGCAGCGGAAGAAGAAGACATCCTTCAACCATACTACAATCAGCTTACACCTACTGAAATTGACGCTTTTAGAGTCATTGAGATGGTTCGTTTGCAAAACAAATATCTCACTCGTGAAAATGTTTTGTTGCAAGAGCATGTCATCGCCCTTCAGAGCATCATTCATAGATTGGAGTACCTCTTGAGCTTGAAGATGTATGACAAACCTACTTCACGAACAACTCCATCAACACCGCCTCCGAGGAAAGAATCATAAATACATGGGTATGGGCACTCCCCTTGGCAACTGCCAAGCTTGGGGGAGGTGCCCCGGTATCGTATCACCATCACACCTTTACCTTTACCCTTTTTCGTAGTTCGACCCTTTTGGTTATATCTTGATCTAGTAGAATAAAGTTTTTAGTACGATTTAGCTTTGAGTTTTGCTTTGATCACTATTTATGTAATAGAGGCCTCGAGTTATATAATAAAGAATAGTTTTGAGTGAGGGCTTTGCTATATTGCTATGATCTTAAGGGAATAAATAATAAAAGGAATAAAAAGGAATAAATAAAGATCATATGTTGATCTTATGTGAAGTAATGACTTCACATATAAAGAATATGATGATTAAAAGTTGTTGAGTGTTGACAAACTTAGTTTTGGTCATTGTTGCAATTAATAGGAAGTAATAAAGAAAGAGAGGTTTCACATATAAATATACTATCTTGGACATCTTTTATGATTGTGACCACTCATTAAAATATGACATGCTAAAAAGTTGAAGTTGGACAAGGAAGACAACATAATGGGTTATGTATTCTTACATCCTAACATAAGTTATATTGTTATAGATCCTCCAGCATGTTGAGCTTGCTTTCCCTCTCATGCTAACCAAAATTCTTTGCACCAAGTAGAGATACTACTTGTGCTTCCAAATATACCTTAAACCCAGTTTTGCCATGATAGTCCACCATACCTACCTATGGATTGAGTAAGATCCTTCAAGTAAGTTGTCATCGGTGCAAGCAATAAAAAATGCTCTCTAAATATGTATGATCTATTAGTGTGAAGAAAATAAGCTTTATACGAGCTTGTGATGTGGAAGAAATAAAAACGACATACTGCGTAATAAAGGTCCATTATCACAAGTGGCAATATAAAGTGACGTTCTTTTGCATTAAGATTTTGTGCATACAACCATAAAAGCGCATGACAACCTCTGCTTCCCTCTCCGAAGGGCCTATCTTGTACTTTTATCTCCTATCCTCATAAAAGAGTCATTGTGATCATCACCTTTCCTTTTTACTTTTATCCTTTGGCAAGCACACTATGTTGGAGTTAGATCTAGATATATATAGCAATGCGGATGTAGAGAGCCATGAACCATTATTGTTGACATTACCCTTGAGGTAAGTTGTTGGGAGGCGAAACTATAAGCCCCTATCTTTCTCTGTGTCTGGTTGAAACTTTGAACTCATTAGTATCACGTGAGTGTCAGCAATTATGAAAGACTAAATGATAGTTGAGTATGTGAACTTGCTGAAAAGCTCTTATATTTGAAGCTTTCCTATGTATGATAAATTGAAATTGCTTCAATGACTAAGATCATAGTTTGGTGGCTATCAATAAATTTCTGATTCATACTTTACCTTGTGAATGAATTGTTACTTTAACATAAGAACTTATATGACATCATCATTAACATTATCACTAGGTTCATGTTCAGTACCAGATTGTGTCTCAGCATCAGAAACAGAGATATCATTGGGATTCTCAGGTGTGTCAGCTACAGGTTCACTAGAAGCATGCAAAGTCGTATCATTTTTCTTTTTCTTCTTCTTAGAAGAACTAGGTGCATCTAAATTAGCTCTCTGAGAATCTTGCTCAATTCTCTTAGGATGGCCTTCAGGATACAGAGGTTCCTGAGTCATTTTACCACCTCTAGTCAGAACTCTAATAGTATTATCATTTTTCTTACTATTTAATTCATTGAGCAAATCATTTTGTGCTTTAAGTACTTGTTCTACTTGAGTGGTGACCATAGAATCATGTTTACTAATGAGTTTCAATTCACCGTTAACTCTAGACATATAATCACTCAAGCGTTCAATCATATAAGCATTACATTGCAATTGTCTACCAACATAAGCATTGAAGTTTTCTTGCTTCACAATAAAATTGTCAAACTCATCTAAGCATTGGCTAGCAGACTTATAACGAGGAATATCACTTTCATCAAATCTATAAAGAGAATTTACCTTTACTACATGTGTCGGGTTATCAAGACCATGTATTTCTTCAATAGGCGGTAAATTCTTAACATCTTCAGCTTTAATACTTTCGTAGATTTCTTTGCCTCTTGCATATCTTCGGGACTGAGAAATAGAACACCTCTTTTCTTCGGAGTTGGCTTAGGGGCTGGTTCAGGAAGTGTCCAATTATTTTCATTGGTCAAAATATTATTCAATAGTAATTAAGCTTGATCAATTGTTCTTTCCCTGAAAACACAACCAGCACAACTATCCAGGTGGTCTCTAGAAGAATCGGTTAGTCCATTATAAAAGACATCAAGTATTTCATTCCTCTTAAGAGGATGATCAGGCAAAGCATTAAGTAATTGGAGAAGCCTCCCCCAAGCTTGTGGGAGACTCTCTTCTTCAATTTGCACAAAATTATATATTTCCCGTAAGGTAGCTTGTTTCTTATGAGCGGGAAAATATTTAGCAGTGAAGTAATAAATCATATCCTCGGGACTACGCACACAACTAGGATCAAGAGAATTAAACCATGTCTTAGCATCACCCTTTAACAAGAACGGAAATAACTTAAGGATATAGTAATAACAAATCTTTTCCTCGTTGGTGAAGAGGGTGGCTATATCATTCAACTTAGTAAGATGTGCCACAACAGTTTCAGATTCATAGCCATGGAAAGGATCAGATTCAACCAAAGTAATTAACTCAGGATCAACAGAGAAATCATTATCCTTATCAGTAACAAAGATAGGTGAAGTAGCAAAAGCAGGGTCATATTTCATTCTAGCATTCAAAGACTTCTTTTTCAGCTTAGCTAATAATTTCTTAAGATCATATCTATCGTTGCAAGCAAGAAAGTCTCTACCAGTTTCTTCATCCATAACATAACCGTCAGGAATAACGGGCAATTCATATCTAGGGGGGAGAATCTTCATCATCACTTTCATCAATATTATTAGTTTCAATATTTTCATTCTCCCTAACCTTAGCAATTTGTTCATCTAGAAATTCACCTAATCGCATAGTATTATCAAGCATAGATGTAGTTTCATCATACATACAGAAGTGGCATCATCAAGAACATGCGACATATCAGATTCAATAGCAGGAGTAGGTGTCGCAAGTTTACTCATAACAGAGGGTGTGTCAAGTGTAGAGCTAGATGGCAGTTCTTACCTCCCCTCGTAGTTGAGGGATAAATCTTGGTTTTTGAGTCTTTCAAGTTCTTCATAGTGATCAACAGATATAAATTCCAAGTGACTTAAAGAATATAACTATGCTCCCCGGCAACGACACCAGAAAATAGTCTTGAAAACCCACAAGTGTAGGGGATCACAACAGTTTTCGAGGGTAAAGTATTCAACCCAAATTTATTGATTTGACACAAGGGGAGCCAAACAATAGTCTTAAGTATTAGCAGTTGAGTTGTCAATTCAACCACACCTGGAAACTTAGTATCTGCAACAAGGTAGTTTAGTAGCAAGGTAATATGGAACTAACGGTAACGGTAGCAAAGGTAGCGATAGTGTTTCTGTAGTGATTGTAACAGTAGCAATGGAAAAGTAAATAAGCAACAAGCAATATGTGACAAGCTTGTAGGCATTGGATCGGTGATGGAGAATTATGTCAGATGTGATTCCTCATGTAATAGTTATAACATAGGGTGACACAGAACTAGCTCCCATTCATCAATGTAATGTAGGCATGTATTTCGAATATAGTCATACATGCTTATGGAAAAGAACCTGCATGGCATATTTTGTCCTACCCTCCCGTAACAGCGGGGTCCTAGTGGAAACTAAGGGATATTAAGGCCTCCTTTTAATAGAGTACTGGACCAAAGCATTAACACATAGTGAATACATGAACTCCTCAAACTATGGTCATCACCGGGAGTGGTCCCGATTATTTTCACTTCGGGGTTGCCGGATCATAACACATAGTAGGTGACTATTGACTTGCAAGATAGGATCAAGACCACACATATATTCATGAAACATAATAGGTTCAGATCTGAAATCATGGCACTCGGGCCCTAGTGACAAGCATTTAGCATAGCAAAGTCATAGCAACATCAATCTTAGAACATAGTGGATACTAGGGATCAAACCCTAACAAAACTAACTCGATTACATGGTAAATCTCATCTGACCCATCACCGTCCAGCAAGCCTACGATGGGATTACTCACGCACGGCGGTGATCATCATGGAATTGGTGATGGAGGAAGGTTGATGATGATGATGCCGACGATCTCCCCTCTCCGGAGCCCCGAACGGACTCCAGATCAGCCCTCCCGAGAGAGATTAGGGCTTGCGGCGGCTCTATATCGTAAAATGCGGTAATTCCTTCTCTCCGATTTTTTCTCCCCGAAAGTGAATATATGGAGTCAGGGGATACGTCGGTGGAGCAACAGGGGGCCCATGAGGCAGGGGGGGTGCGCCCCCCACCCTCGTGGACAGGGTGTGGGCCCCCTAGTCTGGTTCTTTCTGCAGATATTTTTTATATAGTCCATAACAATTATCCGTTGAATTTCAGGTCATTCCGAGAACTTTTATTTCTGCAGAAAAATAACACCATGGCAGTTCTGCTGAAAACATCATCAGTCCGGGTTAGTTCCATTGAAATCATGCAAGTTAGAGTCCAAAACAAGGGCAAAAGTGTTTGGAAAAGTAGATACGTTGGAGACATATCACTCATCATCACCCTGTTTCATTATCTTTGTTTGTATTCATTCGTTACCATCTTATCCCTAGGATTCATCTGTCAAATCTTTCTGAAAGAACATGCAGTGCCCCCATGTTTGGTTTTGGTAATTATGCTTGCCTTGAGTTATATTTGAAGGATTTGTCCATAGCCTTTTATTGGAGTCCATTTGTTTGTTTCAAGGAGAGTTTGTGATGACCAAGGTGCTATTAAGGAATTATCCAAAGATTGGTCATGTGAGTGTTGAGCTTATTGCAAGCATATCTTGAAGAAGAAGAGTGTGTGATCATTCATGTTACCTTCAAGACATCATCCAAATGAAGAGAGTTGGAAAGATTCAAGGTTGATCAAGACTAAGTACAGAGAGTGATTCAAGTTGATTAGCACACAAAGCGTAGAAGATGTATGGAGAGGGATCAAGTGATCCCATGGTATGGTAAGCATTGTCCATTACGCTTTGTGTACTAACCCATGGTCTACGTGAGAGTTCTATGTGGCGTTAGGTATGTTTCCATGGGCTTGCGTCAAGAGGAAGATATTATACAACCCATGGAGGATGACATCAAGTGGTGATCATCATCGAGATTGCGGTGTGCAAGTTCAAGTGGAGCATTACAAAGAGATCAAGTGCTTGAAGCTTGCCATCCATTGTGGTGTCAATGGACTTGTGAAGATGCGCCGAAGAGTGCCTCATCCATAGTGGAGTATGGGGGAGCAATCAACTAGTATTCATCGAGCCAACGCAACCAATAAAGGTGGTCCAACTTGAGGGAGTCAAGATCGTCATCATCTAGTTCAAGTGGACTATGTGCAAGGCAAAGGTTTGTCCTTGATAGGTTTTCTATTTTACCGGTCTCATGGTGTTAGTTGGGAGACTGGATTATAGGATCGATATCTGTACTATCAAGGGGGGCTCTTGATGAGTAGCTTGATCGTATCATTCGTACAGAGCTCAAACCATTGCATCCTTGCATCATCTTTATTGGTTCTTGTTTGGTTATTCTCCTTGTGAGATTTGGAGCTTATGGTCATTTTCACGACAAGCTCGAGTTTGTCAAAAATAGAGTTCACATGCATCTTCTATGATGTTTTCGATGTTGGGGTTTTTGCAGGTTCTCTTTGTGAGTCTTAGAGTTTATGGTCATCTTGATGACAAGCTCGAGTTCATCGAAAACAGAGTTCACATGCATCTTCTATGATGTTTTCGATGTTGGAGGTTATGCCGGTTCTTCTCTGTTGGAGGTTCCACTCTTCTATATCTTCGCCGTTGGATAGTATTTGTCGTTATCTATCCAACAAGCTTGAGTTTGCTCAATTTGGAGCTTATTTGCAGAAGTTATGTTAGTTATGGTTTCTACTCCTTGCGGTTGTACCGTGGGTCCGAGCGGTGGTACCGCCCTAGGGGATGATACCCCAGGGTTGTTGTCTCCAGGTGTTCTTCAAGCGGTTGTACCGCTTCCCCCGGGCGGTTGTACTGCTTGGTGCTTGGAAAACTCCAGGTGTGCGTCTAGGCGGTTGTATCTGCCCACTACCGCCCTACCACCGGATTGGGTTCTGTTGTGGAGAAGTTCTTGGGCGGTGTTGGCCCAGTTAACTTGTTTTGAGCGGAACTACCGGTTTCCGAAGTGGTTGTACCGCTTGTGACTTAGCCACCACCTGAGCTCGGTCTTGGCGATTGCACCGGTGCAACCACCGTCTCAACTACCGCTCGAGGGTGAGTCCTCTATGTTTTTAAAGCGGTGGTGGAGCGGTTGTTCCGGTTTCTCGATTCAACCAGTACTACCGCCCGCGCCGCCGGTTAATAGGTTAGTCCCAATGATATAAAATAGCATATTAATGCATATGAAACATCCAAAGTAAATAATATAATACTCCCTCCGTTCCAAAATAGGTGACTAAATTTGTATTAACTTTAGTACAAAGTTAGTACAAAGTTGAGTCACTTATTTTGGGAAGGAGGGATGGAACAACAAAAAATTATATATACGTTGGAGACATATCAATGGGGACCCACATGAACATGGGTAGTGGGGAAAGTCCCCACAACCTTGGTCTAGGCGCACCAAGATCCTACCTTAAAAGGAATAGTATCATATCCCAAAAGGGATAAGATCAGGATCCTGAAAAGGGGGATAGTGATCGATTTCCTTCCTCCCCCTTTGGCCAATGACCCTAGGGCCTTGGAGGGCAAGCCACCAGCCCCTCCACTCCTATATAAAGGTGGGTGGCGTTGGGGGCAGCCACCCTTCGACCCTTGCCCGTTACCTCTCCCAACTCCTCCCATGTTTCACCGGTATGCGCATGGCGAAGCCCTACCGTAGTTCCGCTGCCATCACTACCACCACGCCGTCATGTTGGTTCAGATCTCATCTACCTCCTCTCCCTTGTTTGTTGGATCAAGAAGGAGAGGACGTCACTGAGCCGTACATGTGCTAAACCCGGAGGTGCCGCCCATGCGGTACTAGATCAGGTTGGATCACGATTGGATCGTGAAAAGTACGACTGCATTAATTGTATCTTGACACTAACACTTTCGGTCTACAAGGGTATGTAGACACACTGCCCTCTCATAGCTATACATATCCTAGATTGGATCTTGCGTGTTTCGTGGGATTTTTTTGACTTTCATGGAACGTTCCCCAACAATTTACTGTCCACTTCTTATCTTGGAGTGAAATTGTTTGGATCATGCTTGTAGAAGCATTGCTCAATGATTCTTCAAAGATGTGTTGAGTTGTGATTCAAATGAGACTTGATACGAAAAAGCCAATTAGGAAAATCATTTAACATAAGCTTAGGAGGAGGACCAAGGTGGTTGATATGAGGTGAGGGGACCGATCCTCCGTAGATTGGTGGAGGGGCAAACGCAAAATGGATGCATGTCCCATTCTTTCCTAGATGCAGCATAGCCTTATCACTACTAGCCCCCTACTTATCCGAGTTGGCATCCGAATCCAAGATAGTGGGATTAACCACTTGTAACGGATCGGTAGAAAGTTTGAGACCCTCAAGTAATTATTTAAACAAGGATCTGACCTTGGTCCTCATAGAAGTTTTAAGTGAAGCAATAGCTTCATTTAAATCCTCTTGTGTGTCCGTGTCCACCACCTCGTCCGCGGGTAACTGATGTCTACACACGCTTCTACTCTTGTAGACTATGTTGGGCCTCCAAGCGCAGAGGTTTGTAGGACAGTAGCAATTTCCCTCAAGTGGATGACCTGAGGTTTATCGAACTCAGGGAAGTAGAGGTTGAAGATGGTCTCTCTCAAGCAACCCTGCAACTAAGATACAAGAAGTCTCTTGTGTCCCCAACACACCTAATACACTTGTTAGATGTATAGGTGCACTAGTTCGGTGAAGAGATGTTAAATGGCAAGTAATATGGATGGCAAAACAAAGTAATATAATTCTGTAATAAAAAGTGCAGCAAGAAAACAAGTGGTAAACGTGAGCACAAATGGTATTGCAATGGTGGAAACAAGGCCTAGGGTTCATACTTTCACTAGTGGCAACTCCCAACAACATTAACATAATCGAATCACATGATATTTCCCATAAAACATGCAAAGGGGACACACTCGGAGGTCATTCCTTCGTGGTCAAGAGAGGACGAGAATTATGTAGGGCTACAAAAGCACACCTCAAAGTTCGTAGTTCTCAATCTAAGGATTTCCCAATGTCACCGCGGCCATCCAAAGAGAGTCCCACAATCACCACAACATATCTAAAGGATAGTCAAAGATAAGCACCAAGAGACTCTCAATCTTCAATCAACACACAAGAGAGGAAATCACTCATGAAAATACTTTTCTAATCCATGTCCAATAGACCGCTGTCACCTTGGTCTCGGGGATTATACTAGATAAAGACAAGTGAGTACATCAATCCAACACATAGAGGAAGGGCAAATATCATGGGATCACCCTAGATTAACATAGCCTATGATCACAACGAAGATCACATCATGGGAGAGAGAATTGACCACATAGCTACTCGTAAGAACCTCAGCCCTGAGGAGGAACTACTCCCGCCTCATGGAGGGAGGAAGCAACGTCGATGGAGATGAATCCGGGGGCACTTCCCCGTCCCGGCAGGGTGCCGGCGCAGGAATTCTGGTCCCCCGAAGCTTGATGGCGATGGCGGCGGATATCGGAATCGCGTCTGGAGAAAAGGGGTCCTGTTCTAAGGGTTACGGAGGACCCTTTAAATATATGCCAAAGTAGGGCATCGGGGGAGCTTCGGGGGGCCCAGGCGCCCCCCTGGCGCGGCCCAGGGGGGGGGGGGCGCCGCCAGGGCGCTTGGAGGCCCCCCCAGGCTGCCCTTCGGATGCAGTGTTGTTTCCGGAACGCTGATTTTTTATATAATTTTTCTGGATTTTTCTGGGCAGTTCTCGAAACGTGAAAACCTGAAATACAAAAACAGCCGAAAACAGAAACTGGCACTGGGGTGCACTGGATTAGTAAGTTAGTCCAAATATGATCAAAAGTGTATGGAAGTGTATGAATATCATAGCAATATCACCCAAAAGTGGCATGGAGCAAGCATAAATTATAGATACGTTTTGGACGTATCAACATCCCCAAGCTTAATTCCTGCTCGTCCTCGAGTAGGTAAATGATAACAAGTATAATTTCTGTGGTGACATGCTATTAACCATATAGGACTTTTTCATAGTCATATGACAAAAGCTTACTGAGACAATGATTCTAAAGTAATTAAGTTGCCTCAAGAGAAAATCACAAATGACTGAAAGTTTTACAACATGAAACTGAAACATCAAAAAGATTTGCAATGAACATGATGTGCAAATATGATAAAGTGATATCTAGCTTGCCCCCTTTAGTGATGCAAAACATAAATGCAGGGGCACCTTCAAGGTTTAAGTGATGACTAGATACAATCATTTCAGAATAAACGATATCACAATCATGCAAAAGACAATGCTACTTTGGGACAATGCACATTACACTCAGAATGACAATCATGCTCTCAGTAGTTGGTGCTTTAACATAAAGGTAAAAGAATGGTTAAGTGCTAGAGGTTTTTATTTTGAAAACATGGAAGCAATTGTGTCAACGGTAGTAGTACTTCATATGTGTCATGCATAAAACATCCTATAAGTTGCAAGCCTCATGCATCGAATACCAATAGTGCTCGCACCTTGTCCTAATTAGCTCGGATCTCCATGGGTTATAATTGCATTACATATGTTTTAACCAAGTGTCACAAAGGGGTACCTCTATGCCACTTGTACAAAGGTCCAAGGAGATAAATCGCATTTGATTTCTCGTTTTTGATAGATCTCAACTTGAGGACATCCATACCGGGACAACATAGAAAATAGATGATGGACTCCTCTTTAATGCATAAGCATATTCTCATGAGAGATTGAGGATTAAGGTCCAAGCTAAAACTTCCACCATGATACATGGCTTTGGTTGGCGGCCCAATGTTCTTCTCTAACAATATGCATAGTCATTCAATCCCACGGTAAATCACCCTTACTTCAGACAAGACGAACATGCATAGAAACTCACATGATATTCAACAAAAGTGTGACAGTTGATGGCGTCCCCAGAAACATGGTTACCGCTCAGCAAGCAACTTATAAGAAATAAGATACATAAGCAACATATTCTTTACCACAATAGTTTTTAGGCTACTTTCCCATGAGCTATGTATTGCATGGTTAGTTTGCTTAGTACAGGTGGATGTTAGCAAAAGACTGGGAGCGACCAACTAAGAGAGCAATGACGGTCATAATCATGCAGAGTGACAAAGCAATATTGAATCAGGCATGGAAGTTATATCGCTACTCAGAAATAAAAGATCATCAAGGCTTGACAGACTTTCTTTACAGTCTTAAATATGCATGAGCATACGCCAAGTCAATCAAAATAAATTCTCGAAGGAAGATATTACTAAACCATACCACATCATAGGCAAACAAACCAAGTTGGTACTCCAATAACACATTGGGAACCCCCCAGCTATTTGAGATTAACCATAAGAAAACCTGAACTACTAAGCACCATCATGCAAGTAGCATCTTTATCATAGACACATTAACCAATGCAACGGAAGCAAACTCTCTTAATAAGGTGAGCATGGTAATTAAAGAGAGTTCAAGCAACCAACTAAACAAAAGCTCTTTGAAAAGATAAGCATGAATACTAAGAGCAGAGCATGATAGTAGCTATTAAAAGACAAAGAACACACACATCATAGATAGACATGAAAATTCTATGTTATGTTCTAGGTAGAAGTGGAGCTTGTTTCTCTCCCACATAAAGGAATGCTGAGTTCCGACTCGTTATGAAAAACTAAAAAGAAAACTAAAAACAAGACGCTCCAAGCATAGCACATAACACATGAAGTGATAAAAATATAGCGAAACGAAAGACGAACTGATAATGTTGATGGAGAAGGGGATGCACGGGGGCATCCCCAAGCTTAGACGCTTGAGTCTCCTTGAATATTTCTTGGGGGTGCACGGGGGCATCCCCAAGCTTGAGCGCTTGACACTCCTGAATCTTTTTATCATCTTCCCTCGCACACTTGAAAACTCCCTTCATACATAACTCATCATAATCTGATTAGCGAGGTTAGTACCCTTAATAAAATAATTATACCTTGCTGGAAATAAGGATATTCTTGAAGTTCTACTGTTTCTCAAGATTGCCAAAAGGTTTTTGCAAAAAAAAAAAGCAAGTTCTTGATTTGCAAAGTGAGGGAAAGGCAAAACAGGACAAAATCTGTGAAAAACAGAACAGCAGGTAGTAATCGATCTGTTCGGGATACTTATGCAACTCAAATAAAAAAACTCAGAACAGATGCACGAAAGACAATTATATAGAGAACGCTGTCGGAAAAATTCAGACCAAAAAGATGATCTGGTGATTTTATACGAATTTTTATATCCAAGGACAGAATCTGTTTCCTGGACAGCACCTCACAACTTTTGAACTTTCTAGCAATCAGAGGCTATACTTGGCACAAATATGAAAAGCAAAGATACAATGATGATGCTAAAGCAGTAAACAACATCAAGACACAACAAAAGCAAAAAATTTATTCATGTGGGCTGCCTCCCAAAAACGCTTTCTTTTATGCCTTTAAGCTAGGCATAGGACTTTAATGATGCTCTCGTAAGAATAAGAGCTGAAGAACAAAAGAGGCATCAAGAAGCAAATGCCAAATACATTTAAGCCTAACATGCTTCCTATGCATAGGAATATTGCAATAGAATAATTCATTGAAGCACGAAGCAACTAGCATAGGAAGGCAAAACAAGCATAACTTAAATATTCACCATAAAGAGAGGAAACTTCTTATTATTAAGATATTTAGAACCAAGCCTCCCTCTCTCATTATAAATTTCAGTGGCATCATGGATGAACTCAACAATATAAGCATCACATAAAGCATTGTTACCATGATCCACATGCAAAAAGGTACTCTCACTCCCCACATAAGCATAATTTTTCTCATTGGTAATAGTGGGAGTAGGACTATCATAAACAACTTGAACACTATAGATTAGTTGTATATTAGGAGGGTGGTGTTCAACAAGGGAGTAATTCCCTTCATGATTATGACAAGTTTCATAAGGATAATTTCTCCTTATGTCATAGGTACCTTTATAATCACTATAGATTGGAGTTATAACATCATCATGGTAGAGAAGAGCATTATCATTGCTAGCAACTATATTTATAAACATGTTGTCTTTATTCTTACTAGCAAGAGAATTATCAATTATCACATCACTAGTGGGGATAGGATTTGCAATCCTATCATCCCCAAGCTTAGAGCTTCCCATATCTTCACTTTCAGAGTTGGTACCAAAAAGATTTTCAAGATCATAAGCAGCATTATCATCATTTTCCCAATCACAATAAGTAACATGCATATCATAATCAAAATCATCTTCAATAGTACCTACGGACGTATCCTCAAGATGATAATTAAGGCAATAAACTTCACCTTCTTCTTTAAACTTACAACCGTTAGGATAAAAGTTGATGGGAGGAATATGCTCAGGCCAGGTTGATGCCCATTCTTCTTCCTTCTTGCTCCTCTTCCTCCTCCTCTTCTTTTTCTTCTTCTTCACCTTAGGAGGGGGTGGTTGGAGATGAAGCTTCTCCACATATCCTGGTTTATCATTAGAAACAATAGGGGAAACTTGGGAGAAACTCTCCTTTTTATTAGCAGAAATATAAGAGACATTTTTATACTTTGGTAAAGTTCCCTCCTTTCCAATCTTACTTATGTAATCATTTTCATGGCAATTAACAACACAATAGAGATGGCAATTTTGCAAAGTGTTTTTTATTCCTATGGCATTATCATCCAGCCAAGAAGTCTTTTCTGATAACTCTTCACACATCAAAAATAACATAAGCTCATCATAAAGATCAGAGGTGATCATGTTATCACACAACCGGTTAACAGTTATGTTTTGAAAGTTCATGCATTGAAAATTAAAGTGACCCTCTATACGACAAAGTTCACAAGTAAAAGGATAAAGGTCACACAATTCTCTAGCAATTTCATTTAAATCTCTGACCCAGGTGATTGTTCTTTCATGCTTATTGTCGGGGAAACTGACCGCCCACGAACACCTATGGGACCGGAGCCCCTTCTACGGTACGGCAAGGGAGCGGATGGAGCACAGAGAGCAGATCGAGGGGCACACGCGGGCAGTTTACCCAGGTTCGGGCCGCGCGGACGCGTAAAACCCTACTCCTGCCTTTTGGTTGTATTGAGTTCTTGAGCTCGGGAGCTTGAAGATCTACAGTACTAGCTACACCGAGCGTAGGAGTGATCGAGTTTCTGGAGTCGAACCTCTTCTACGTTGTGCATGGGCCTCCTTTTATAGCTCAAAGGGGTCACCGACAGGTGTCAACGTAGATGAGGCTAAAAGTGTAAAATTGGTGGTAGATAGAACAGTGCATGAACAGTGTATGCACAGTGACCTATACCTAAACCAGACGGCGGGGGACAAAGGCATTGAATGCCCGTCGCCGTCACCCCAAAAGCGTCCGCCCGGGCGTCTCCGTTCGCCACGACGATGGCCTCGTCACCGCGGCTCGCCACCGTGTACCCCAGGCTGCACAGCCATCTGCCACGTGCCCCTGGAAGGGCCCCAGGGCCACGCGTGGCCAGATGAGCTGGAGCGCAGTCACACCGTGTAAGCCTCCCCCGGCAAGCGCCTTGCTGGGGTTTCTATCTTGCCGGGCCCGGAAGCTTGTCGCTCTTCGGGTCCTGCCGGGGCGCACGATGCGCCACGATACATCTTCTGAGGTGTTGTTTCTTGGTCTTCCTGGCAAGCTCCTCTTGCCAGGGTCTTGTGAGAATAGAGTGGTCTTGTGCTTAGAGCAGCCTTCCCGGCAAGCTCCTCTTGCCGGGGCCTTGATCTTCTGACTTGTATACTTTGTTCTTGAATGGCTTCAAAGGGGTCCAGAGTGGGTTTTGGCGGGCGCGTGGTGAGCCAGACCACGGGACGCTGCTACTGCCCGTGCACAAGTCGGGATACTAAGGTACCCCTACTTTAGTACACCGACAGGAGCCCCCGGGCCTGGGTCACACACGGTGCCGAGCGCTGTTGGGCCAGGCCCAAAACAGTGCACGGGCACACGCGGCCCACGGCGCGCCGTTTTCCACTCCGCATCTGCCGCATCTCTCCCTAACGGCATGCTTCGATTGCGGCGTCGTGGGAGAGATCGTGGCCTGCTTCTTTAATGGAAAAATGTGGAACGTCCCACACTTCCCCCTTAAAAGCAGAGGAAGCAGGGGCAGTTTCCCCCCATTGCCTTCATTGTGTCTTGAATCTCCAGAAACCCCCGCCGCTCTCTGCCTCCCCAAAGGTTGACAGAGAGCCGAGCTCCACCCTTCCTCCGCCGTCCCCAGCATCCGCGGCGCCGTCGACCTCCCTCGCCGTCCCCGCCATGGCCCCGAAGAGCGACAAGGCGAAGAGCGACAAGGCGAAGAAGGAGAAGTCCGACAAGGCGGCGAAGCTGGCAGCCATGCGGATAAGGATGGTGGTCTTCCCGCCGAGGCTCGGCGCGAGGGAGCTGCGGGACAAGTACTACTTGTTCTGGGCGAGGGAGACGAAGGCTCACCCGCGCACCAGAGTCCTCCCCGCCGCAGCCATCGACCTGTACCCGGGAGGTTACCACTTCTTCGCTTTGTTCTTCCAGTGCGGTCTCTGTCCTCCGTATTCAGAGTTTTTCTGCGATGTGATGAACACATATGGATTCCACCTCTTAGAATTCACCCCGAATGCCGTCCTTACTTTGGCCGTTTTCGCACATCTGTGCGAAAACTATGTCGGGGTCCACCCAAACGTAGCTCTCTTCCGCCACTTCTTCACGCCTAGAGTAGAGTCCGGATCTCCACTCTCCGGCGGTATCTCCTGGATCTTCAGGCTCGGCAAGAAGGAGGCGTACTTGATTGGAGAGCTCCGCGGCAAGTGGGAAGAGTGGAGGGCTGATTGGTGCTGGGGCATGGAGGATGAACCCGAGCAGTTCACCTCGCCGCGTCGAACTGCAATAGTGCCCGGCAAGGATTGGAGTGACTTGGCCCTGGAGGACGACAAGCTGCAGATTGCCCTCACTAGGATCCTTCGCCTCCGGGCCGCCAACCTTACTGTAGGTGAAGTTGGGGCTGATTTCCTCCGCCGCCGCATTGCCCCTCTGCAGGAAAGGAAGAGGCCTGCCTGGGAGTTTGGCAACGCGGCAGACCGCATGAGGCTGCGCCCCGGGCTGAATTATAACTTCACTGTCTTGGAACTCAAGGGGATGGTCCGGGAGCTGTTCAAACATGACCCCAAGCACAAGGAGCGGTTCACCCCGTCCCGGGGAGTAGTTCCGTTGTGCAACAATACTGCTCTTAGTGCCATCCGTGCGGCAATGCCTGAGTGTGACTCCCACGGGGTTGTCCCTACTTGGCTGACGCCCTCAGAGGAGACCGTGCAGGCCTTCTTCGACAACCTGGTTGAACGGCCGCACAACCCCGATGAGAAGAAAGGGCTCACTCGGGAGACCACCGAGCGAGATGTGGCATATATAGCCACCAGAATGGAGGAGGCCGCTGCAGCTGCGGCTGCGGGTGAGTTTGGGTACACTGTGGATGAAACAGAAGCAGCAGACGCAGTGAGCCAGGCCGAGGAGGAGGAAATCCTCAAGCTTTTGAAGATTGCGCCCGAGGAGTTCGCCGGGGAGCCTGCCGGGGAGCCTGCCGGGACGAGCGAGGCTGCCGGGCAGGGCTCCGAGTCCAGTGAGCCCGCCGAGGAGGAGGCCGAATCGGGCGATTCTGACGAAGACTCGGGCGGGTCACTGAACCTTGACGACGACGCCTCCTCATCCTCAGAAAATTCTCCGCCACCACCAAGTCCTCCGCCACAGCCGAAGAAGCGCCTCCGCAAGGCCACTGAGACGGCGAGGCCACTGGCTCCCCGACAGCAGCCAAAGCGTCGTGCGACGCGTGCCACCACGACGAGCAAGGTCGTCAAGGAGGTGCCCCGTGCCCGAGCGACAAGTGGAGGGGGATCTTCCCGGAGTGGTTCTGGTGCTCCCTCCGCCCCTTGGTCCTCGGGGACGACCGGAGCGGGGTCTTCACAACCCACGGCCCCGGAGCCCGCCAAGCGCCCGAGGGAGCCTTCTCCTCCAGCTCCTCACGCTGGAGCACGCGAGGCGGAGTTTGACTTCTCCGCCCTCAGCTCCGACGAAGAGGAGGAAGAGTAAGCACTTGCAATTCCTATTTCCTTTGATTTTTGTTGCTTTTGTCTTGATTTCTCTTGCTTGGTTCTGATCTCGTTTGGCTCCCAGGACCTTGACCCAGAGGATGGCGAAGAGGGCCAAGATCCCTGTGGTTGACCTCGAGGACGACGAGCCCGTCGCAGCGGCAGGTGACGCGCCAGCGACAGGCTTGCCGGACCAGCCTGCTGCTCCGGAGAGCAGCCCCAGCGCAGCCCCCAGCGTAAGTCTGGTATTCATTTTTCTGCTCGACGAGCGCGCTTGAGGTTGTTATCCTTATTGATGTCTTGTTTGCTTGTTGTCTTGTGCAAAAGTGGAGCCGCAGCCGCAGGGGCATCAAGATACCGCCCCCGACGAGCCGCTTGTTCCACCCTCCCCGCCAAGGAGGAGCTCCCCGGTGAGGGACAGCGCTCCGCCAAGGATGGGTACTCCACCAAGGGCGAGCACCCCGCCAAGGGCGAGCACCCCGACAAGGGTGGGCACCCCGCCAAGGGAAGGCGCAAGCGGCCCTCCGCCAGCAGGGGCCACTACTACACCGCCAAGGGAGAATTCCCCGGCGAGGGACCCCATTATCGATGAGGCCCGCGCAGGTAAACCCTTGTACTTTCCTTCTTTCGAACTCTTCTTTTTGGATATTTGCTTGACGATTCTTTCTTTTCTTTTTCTTCTGTTAGATCCGCCCGCCCCGGAGCCGATGGAGACGGAGACCATCGCCGAGGAAGACGTGCGCGGCAATGCTGGCGACGCCACCACCGAAGGAATGGCTGGTGCTGATGAGCCAGCCGCCGAGGAGACCGCCCCGACCGCTGACGCCGCAGCTGGGGAAGGGACCGGCGACCGCACTGCTGGCCCTGAGGCCGCAGGAGCGCCGGACGCTGCACCGGCCGCCGACCCCTCCGCCCCCGCGGCTAGGTCGGGTGTATATCTGGAGGCCGCCAACGGGGTCTTTATTCAAGTCCCGTGGGCGTCCTCATCAAGGGCACCCGCAGAGGGGGAGACCTTCGACGGAGAAGTTCTCGCCTCCGCCGGGCTGAGTGTTGTTGACGCGCCCGGCAGCAGCAACGAGGCCGAAGAGGAACAACTCCTACGTCGACTCCTGGCCTTGTACCGGGCCAGGCAAGCTAAGTTGGAGTCCCGGGAGGCCCTGGCTGCCAAGGCTGGTGCTGATCTGGAGAAGCGCACCGCGGAGCTCCGTGCTGCCAACCAGGCGGCCCTCCGAAACTTGGCGGAGGAGCGCGAAGAGCTTGCCGGAGCACACCAGGCGTTCCTCCTCGAGAAGGCCGAGGTGGAGGAGCAGCAGCGACTGGCCGCCGAGGATCTGTCTCGGCGGGAGGGAGAGCTCAACCAGTGGAAGGTCGACCTCGATAGCCACGAGGACGACCTTACCGCTCGCGAGCAGGCCATTGGCGGGGCTCTGCAGGAGGCGAGGGACGCCACTGCCGCCGCAGAGATCGCCAAGAGGGATCTAGAGGCCAGGGTGGCGCAGTTGGAGGCGAGCTTGAAGGCAAGCGAGGACAGGGTCGCCGCGCTCAATGTGGCGCGGGAGAAGGACGCCCACACCAACTCGGAGCTGCAAGTATGCCTCTCCGAGAAAGGCAAAGAGCTCAACGACGCCAAGGACTCCATTGCTGACTTGGAGCTGAAGGTTTCCACCCTCACCGATTCGCTTGACGCCACCCAGGACCGCGAGACGAAGCTGAAGGACGATCTCCGTGCTGAGATGGCCTTGCTGGACAGTGCCGCCCTGTCGCAGAACAACTTCCAGCAGACGGTGGAGCAGTGGACCGAGGAGCTCGTCGCCTCCGACGCCAACATTGATAAGGAGCTGGTGGCGCTGAGGGCGGAGCATCTCGTGTACTCCCCCGACGAGAGCCTCCCCCACAGCGCCAAGCTAAGCTTGTTCTTCAAAAGAGTGGCGCCGGCTCTCGCGCAGCTACAGGAGAAGATCCCCGCGCAGCTGGCTGACGAGGCGCGCCGGCTTTGCACGGGTACTATGGAGCGGGTGTTGTCGAAGATCGTCTACCGCAACCCCGGGATCAACCTCATCAACGTCCTCCGGACCCTGCCGCCCGAAGCTGACCAGGAGGCGTTGAAGGCACAAGTTGCCCACATCGTAGCCAAGGCGGGCTAGATCAAGAGGATCGACGGAGACCGAAGAGACTAGGCTCCTTTCTTTCTGCTTCCCTTGCCGCTGTCGATTAAGTCATGGGTAGTAGTTGGTTAGAACAGCGGCAAGCTATCTTGTTATATTACTTTATTTTGGATAATCAATGCAGTGTTATCTCCGTTGTTTGGTCCCTTTACTTTGTATGCTTTCCACCCTACGCTTTTAGGGAACTTGTCGGCAAAGGAACCCTTGCCGCGAGCTCTGAGTGCGGGACTCTTAGCAGCCTGCTAACAATGCCCTTGCCGGCAAGAAACCTTGCCGCAGCTAGTCGCAGCACACTTAGATTGCTGAGCGAACTCAAAAACGAAGTAAGGGCGCGACACTTGTCGCAGCTCACTTAAGTCGTTGAGCGTGCTCGAAACAAGGTAAGGGTGCGGCTAGCCATAGGTAGGTTCCTCTACGCACAGGTTTTCCATACAAAGTGTGGTTGTTCAAGGAAGACAACTAAATTTTTTTAAAAGTTTGAATTGCTCAAACTCTGGTAACTTATCTTTCATGGAAAATTTTGAATTGCTCAAACTCTGGTAACTTATCTTTCATGGATTGTTTGCTTCCCAGCAAGGCTTCCCTTTCTTGAACAGCACTTGGTCCATACCTCTATCTCCTTCCCCCCGGCAAACTTGTGCGCGAGGAACACTTCTTCTATTTAAGAAAGAGAGGAAAAGAGGAGGAAACACAAGTATGGAGCCTTGCGGCTTGTTACTGCTTACCGGGGATGTGTGTTGCACAAAATGTCAGATGATACGTGCAAGTAAAAAGAAAGGCATGACATGACAAACAGTGCGAAGCACAAAAGTTTTACTGATGCACGGGGTCTGCGCCCGGCTTTGTACAAAGGTTTACATGCAATAGCGGCAAGACTTGTACAAAAGGTGGTTGCCGGAACGGATCACGGCAACCGCGCCTCACGGGTGAAACTTGCGAAGATGCTCGATGTTCCAGGAGTTGCTCACCGGTAAGCCTTCTACGGTCTCAAGGCAGACAACGCCGGGCCTTGTGACTTGTCTCACCCGATAAGGGCCTTCCCACTTCGGCGTCAACTTGTTGGAATTCTTGGCGGACTGAACACGCCGAAGAACAAGGTCGCCTTCCTCGAGACTCCTGGCCTTGACCTTGTGGCTATGATAGCGACGCAAGTGTTGCTGGTATCGAGCAGCTCGTACAGCAGCCTGGAGACGGTCCTCCTCGAGGAGCAATGCATCATCTTGCCGCAGTTGCTCTTGCTCGAGCTCGTCGTAAGCGAGTACTCGAGGAGACCCGTATACGAGTTCCGTGGGGAGAACTGCCTCTGCTCCATAGACAAGAGCAAAAGGTGTTTGTCCGGTGGCTCGATTTGGTGTCGTCCTGATTGACCAAAGAGCAGCCGGCAACTCTTCTATCCAGTTTCTTCCGCACTTGTGCAGTCTGTCGAACGTTCTTGTCTTTAGTCTGCGCAGCACTTCAGCGTTGGCCCTCTCCGCTTGACCATTGCTCCTTGGGTGAGCAACAGAAGCGAAGCAGACCTTGGCGCCAAGGTCTTGGACGTACTGCATGAAGGTGCGACTTGTGAACTGTGTGTCGTTGTCGGTGACGATCCTGTTAGGGATTCCGAAACGACAAACAATTGACCTGAGGAACTTCACTGCTGACTGTGCTGTCACCTTTCTCACTGGTTCCACTTCTGGCCACTTTGTGAACTTGTCGATTGCAACGTACAAGTACTCAAAGCCCCCGACGGCACGGGGGAAGGGGCCGAGGATGTCGAGCCCCCAGACCGAGAAGGGCCAGGACAAATGGATTGTCTGGAGAGCTTGAGCTGGCTGATGTATTTGCTTGGCATGGAACTGGCACCCTTCACACTTGGTTACTTGTGCAGTTGCATCTTGGAGGGCTTCTGGCCAAAAGAAACCTTGCCGGAACGCCTTCCCGGCAAGTGCTCTTGCGCCAATGTGGTGGCCACATATGCCTCCGTGTATCTCTGCCAACAGCTTCTGTCCATCTTCCCGAGATATGCACTTCAACCTGACACCATTGAGTCTTCTTCTGTAAAGTTCATTGCCGACGAACTGGTACATACTTGACTATCTGGTTATCCTCTCTATCTCTTCTGGTTCTTCGGGAAGTTCTCCAGTTTGAAGAAAACAGACGATTTGTTGCGCCCATGCTGGAGCATGGGGCTCAACAGCAAGGACTAAAGGCATCAGGGCTGCTGCGGGAACCTCAGCTTCTACGGCAAGAACCTGTGGCTCTGCCGAAGCTGAGTGTTCCCCGGCAAGCCTGCCGGGGCAAGGCTTGTCGGGAACGCCTGCTTCAACTGTACAGACCCTTGGGTCCGCAGGAGCAGACTGTTCGTCAGCATCTTGGTTGTTGATCTTGGGGACCTTGGCGGCGGTTTCAGGAAGATCTGCCGGCAAGTAGTCGCCGGAGACCAACTTCCTCTTCTTGCCTTGCCCAACTGATGGTGTAACGGATGGTTGAGTTAGCTTGAGCACGAAGACCCCTGGTTCCACAGGTAACTTCATTGCAGCACACTTTGAGAGGCCATCTGCGATATCATTCTGAGCTCTTGGGACATGCTCCATCTGCAGGCCTTCAAAGTGTTCTTCAAGCTTCCTCACTTCATCGACATAAGCTTCCATCAAAGGACTCTGGTAACTCTTGTTTACTTGTTGGACCACCAATTGTGAATCTCCCCGCACAATCAGCTTCTTGATCCCAAATTCGGCCGCAATTCTGAGGCCGGCAAGCAAACCTTCATACTCAGTAGTATTGTTTGTCGCTTTTCTCCTTGGGAAAGTGCATCTGAACAACGTACTTGAGGTGCTCTCCGGTGGGCGCTATGAGTAACACGCCAGTGCCGGCGCCTTGCAGCGAGAAGGCACCATCGAAGTACATTATCCACTCTTTGCTTACTTCTTGGACGGGGATGCTTGTCTCTGGAACTTCTTCATCTGGTGTTGGTGTCCACTCTGCTATAAACTCTGCCAAAGCTCTGCTCTGTATAGTTGAAGTACTCTCAAACTTGAGACCAAAGCTTGACAGCTCCAGTGCCCACTCGACGATCCTGCCTGTTGCTTCTGGGTTTTGCAATATCCTCTTCAACGGAAAGCGAGTGACCACCGTTATCTCATGTGCTTGGAAGTAGTGGCGCAGCTTTCTTGAGGCCATGAGGAGGCCGAAAAGTAACTTTTGCACGCCAGAATATCTTGATCTAGCCCCCTGCAAGAGGGAACTTACAAAATAAACTGGGCGCTGCACCATCTTCTTTCGCACTTCTCCTTGTTCCTGCGCAGACTTGTCTTTGTCGGGGTCAGAGCTTGTCGGGGAAGCCCCCTGCTTGTCGCTGGATGCGCTTGCCTGGGATGTGGGTTCCTCATCTGCCTCCCTCTCCTCTACTAACGCAGCACTAACCACTTGATTGGTTGCCGCTAGGTACAACAGCAACTTCTCTTGTTGCCTAGGTGCGACAAGTATTGGAGTGGAGGACAGGTATCCTTTCAAGTCTTGCAGCGCTGCCTCCGCTTCCGGAGTCCATTCCATAGGACCTGCCTTTTTCAAGATTTTGAAGAAAGGCAGGGCGCGTTCTGCAGACTTTGAAATGAACCTGCTGAGGGCAGCCACACAACCAGCAAGTCTCTTTACGTCCTTGACGCGCTTCGGGGCTTCGATCTGCTCGATGGCTTTTATCTTGTCGGGATTGGCCTCAATCCCCCTCTGGGACACAAAGAACCCGAGAAGCTTGCCGGAGGGAACTCCGAAGACGCACTTCTCGGGGTTCATCTTGAGTTGTATCTTGCGCAGATTCTCAAAGGTTTCTTCTAAGTCTTGGATCAGGGTATCCTTGCTCTTGCTCTTGACCACTATAGCATCCATGTAGGCTTCTACATTCCTGTGTATCTGTGGTTCAAAAGCAGTGTGGACCACCCTTGCAAATGTTGAGCCTGCATTCTTCAATTCGAAAGGCATGTGTATGAAGCAATATGTGCCACATGGAGTAATGAATGCAGTCTTCTCTTCATCTTCCTCAGCCATGAATATCTGGTGGTAACCTGAGTATGCATCGAGAAATGAAAGCAACTCACATCCAGCCGTAGAGTCAACAATCTGGTCAATGCGCGGCAAGGGAAATGGATCCTTGGGACAAGCTTTATTCACATTAGTGAAGTCTATACAAAGTCTCCACTTTCCATTAGCCTTGCGCGCGACAACTGGATTGGCCAGCCACGTGGGATGGAGTACACCTCTAACAAGGCCTGCTGCTTCCAACTTCTTGATCTCTTCGGCAATGAACTCTTGGCGCTCCACCGCTTGCTTCCTGACCTTCTGCTTGACGGGCCGCGCGTGAGGACAAACAGCAAGCTTGTGCTCAATTACCTTCCTGGGAACGCCGAGGATGTCAGACGATTGCCATGCAAACACGTCGACATTCGCTCGCAGGAAGGCAACGAGCGCGCTTTCCTATTTGGGGTTGAGCGTAGCACTGATGGTGAAGGTACCACAAGTGTCGTCCTCCTTGGCGGACACCTTCTTGGTTGCCGGTGGAGCTGCCATTCCTATCTTGCACTTGCCGGCGGAGCTCGATGGTGCGTTCTCGATGGCAGCGCAGCACTCCGAAGAGGTGCGTTTGCCGGAGTGGGCCCCAGAGCTCTTGCCGGACTTGGTCTTGGTCTTCCCCCCGGGAGCTTCAGCGGCAAGTGTCTTGCTGTCTGCCGCGGCTGCTGCGTCCCGGTAGATCTTGTCGGCGCAGATAAGCGCGTCCTTCTTGTCGCCGGGGACAGAGATGACGCTTATTGGCCCTGGCATCTTGAGCATATTGTATGCATAGTGCGAGGCTGCCATGAACTTGGCGAGCGCAGGACGGCCAAGTATCCCATTGTATGGTAATGGGATATCGGCAACGTCGAACGTGATCCTCTCCGTCCTGAAGTTAAGCTCTCCGCCAAAGGTCACCGGCAGCGTGATCTTCCCCTTCGGCTTGATCCTTCCCGGGTTGATTCCTTGGAACGTCCCGGTTTCCTCGAGCTCGCTGTCGGGGATCTGTAGCTTCTTGATCATAGCGGAGGATATCAAGTTGAGGCCGGCCCCGCCGTCAACCAACATCTTGGTGACCTTGAGGTTGCGGATAGTTGGTGAAACCAACATCGGCAAGGACCCGACCGCAGTTGTGCGGTCAGGGTGGTCCTCAAGGTCGAAGATGATGGGCGTGCCGGACCATTTCAGCAGTCTGCGCGACTCGACGGGTGGCTCAGCTGCATTCACTTCCCGCACCCATTGCTTGAGTTTGCGGTGGGAAGTGTGCAGAGAGGCACCTCCGTCGACACACAGAACTTCTGTGGCCTTCTGGAACTCCTGCTCACTGTTGTCTCCTTCATCCATGTCCTCGTCATCGTCTTCGTCTTCATCCTTGTCGCGGCCCCAGGGAGGTCTGTCTCCTTGTCGCTGCTTGGCCTTGCCGCGGCGCCCTCCCCGGCCATTGAACGGCCGCTTCTTAATGGGCTCTCCTCCGCCTCCTTGGGCTTTCTCCTTGTCGCGTCGCTCGTATTCAGCCTTCTGCTGCTCTACGAGGTACTCTACTCTTTTGCAGTTCTGGAGATCGTGGCCCTTGGTGCGGTGGATCTTGCAGTACTGCTTGTCGGAGCCGTCCTGCTTGTCGGCGGTCGCTACAGGGGTGGCCTCCTTGCCGGAGCCACCAGCCTGTTTCTTCTTGGCGGCAGCCTCCTTGCCGGACTGCTCGACAACCAGTACCTCCTTCTTCTTCTTCTTCTTATTGTTCCGCCGGCGGTTTTTCCTTGCTGGGGCGGCATCCTCGCTGTCCGTTCCTCCTGCTCCAGTATCCTTTCCGGGGAGTCTCCTCCCCTCTTCAGCTCGGGCACATTTGCCAGCCAGAGCATAAAGCTCACTGACGTCCCGGATCTTGGTCATCGCCATCTCCTCCCTCATCCGGCGGTTATGCACGTTCTGATGGAACGCGCTGATAACCGCGGCAGGGTGGATATCCGGAATGTTGTGCTGAATGCGGCTGAACCTTTGGATGTACTTGCGCAGGGACTCTCCCTCCTTCTGGGCAAGGATGTGTAGATCGCTCTCCTGGCCGTGGGGCTTGTGGCCGCCCGTGAAGGCGCCGACAAACTGGTGGCACAGATCTGCCCAAGAAGAGATGGAGTTCTCCGGCAAGTGCATAAGCCAAGATCTGACGTTTGGCTTAAGCACGAGCGGGAAGTAGTTAGCTAGAATCTTCTCGTCGCGTCCCCCGACAGCCTGCACCGCAATGGTGTAGATGCCGAGGAACTCCGAGGGGTGAGTCTTCCGTCGTACTTCTCGGGTACGTCGGGCTTAAAGTTCTTCATGCTGGGCCACTGGACTTGCCGCAGCTCTCGGGTGAACGCAGGGCAGCCTGCCGCGTACGGCAAGTCGCCTGGTTCACCGGGCGCGTGCATGTCGACAGCAGTCCCAGCGCGCTGGTCGGACTGTCTTCGGGCTTCTCTTCGACGCTCGATACGAGTTCGAGCGTCCTCTTGTCGCCTGTCGTCGAGGACTTGGCATTGAAAGCGGCGGGCCCGTGGGTCCGACGACGCCGTGGAGTCGTCGTCAACGTTGATCCGGTGGGCCGGCGATTTCTGCTTCCGCGGCGGGGAGTGCACGGTAGTTGCACCCCCGGCGGTCTTGTCTCCATCGGCCTTCGCCTGGTCGACTTGTCGCGGCCGTGATGTTGCCGGCTGCTGCAGTGTGTCGTTGTTGGCGAAGGCGATGAGACTCTGGATCGTAGCCCTCCAGTCTTCGGCCTTGTCCGCCACTGGAGGGAAGTCGAGGAGCAGCTGGGCTCTGGCTAGAGCTTCTGCTGGAGAGGAGGGAAGCGGCGGTGAGCGGTGCGAGGAGCGAGATATGCTCGGACTTCTAACAGGGTTAGAAGGAGCAGGGTCTCGCCCCGGCGACCGCGCCTTGCTCGTGCCAGCGCGCTGGCCTTGAGCATCCCGCGACCCACCGGCTTGTCCACATCCCAGCAAGCGTATGGTACCCCCGGTACCACGTCGCTGCTGGTCAGGCACCTCCTGAGAGGGACGTGGTGCGTGCACAGACGCCGAGGTCTTGGAGTTCGCCCGGTCGTCCGTCTTGTCCTTGGACTTGGCGACGCCATGAGTGTCCTCGCCGGCGTCCACCCTTCCGCCAACGTCTCCCCCACCAACCGTCGGTTCTGGTGGTGGTGGGATCGACGCGGACGGGCCTCCAACCTTCGAAGCCTTCTTCTTCGGAGGCATGCTGATGTAGTCGATGAGGTTGATGAAGCTGGAAAGGTTGCTGAAGATTGCGCCCGCGTGAGCGCCGGATCAGGTTCGCACAACCTCGACGCCCCCTACCTGGCGCGCCAAAGATGTCGGGGAAACTGACCGCCCACGAACACCTATGGGACCGGAGCCCCTTCTACGGTACGTCAAGGGAGCGGAGGGAGCACAGAGAGCAGATCGAGGGGCACACGCCGGCAGTTTACCCAGGTTCGGGCCGCGCGGACGCGTAAAACCCTTCTCCTGCCTTTTGGTTGTATTGAGTTCTTGAGCTCGGGAGCTTGAAGATCTACAGTACTAGCTACACCGAGCGTAGGAGTGATCGAGTTTCTGGAGTCGAACCTCTTCTACGTTGTGCATGGGCCTCCTTTTATAGCTCAAAGGGGTCACCGACAGGTGTCAACGTAGATGAGGCTAAAAGTGTAAAATTGGTGGTAGATGGAACAGTGCATGAACAGTGTATGCACAGTGACCTATACCTAACCCAGACGGTGGGGGACAAAGGCATTGAATGCCCATCGCCGTCACCCCAAAAGCGTCCGCCCGGGCGTCTCCGTTCGCCACGACGATGGCCTCGTCACCGCGGCTCGCCACCGTGTACCCCAGGCTGCACAGCCATCTGCCACGTGCCCCTGGAAGGGCCCCAGGGCGACGCGTGGCCAGATGAGCTGGAGCACAGGCACACCGTGTAAGCCTCCCCCGGCAAGCGCCTTACCGGGGTTGCTATCTTGCCGGGCCCGGAAGCTTGTCGCTCTCCGGGTCCTGCCGGGGCGCACGATGCGCCACGATACATCTTCTGAGGTGTTGTTTCCTGGTCTTCCTGGCAAGCTCCTCTTGCCAGGGTCTTGTGAGAATAGAGTGGTCTTGTGCTTAGAGCAGCCTTCCCGTCAAGCTCCTCTTGCCGGGGCCTTGATTATCTGACTTGTATACTTTGTTCTTGAATGGCTTCAAAGGGGTCCAGAGTGGGTTTTGGCGGGCGCGTGGTGAGCCAGACCACGGGACGCTGCTACTGCCCGTGCACAAGTCGGGATACTAAGGTACCCCTACTTTAGTACACCGACACTTATGTTGCTTACAATACTTCTCTTCTTCAATCATAGGCCTTTCACAAGGTCTATCCACTCCACAATAATTAACATGCTTATATAAAACTTCATTTTTAGAATTGGATCATGCATGTTGCAATCATCATGAACAATTTCATTTTCTTTGCAAGTCTCTTTAAAAGGTTTATGATACTTGATCCAATCCTCCTTAGGCATATTAAGATGTGAAGCAAAAGATTTGAGGAAATCAACAAGGAGTTGAGAATCAAGCCCAAACTTAGCACTAAACTTATTAAAACTTGTAGTTTCAACAAAGGACTTAATGCAATCATACTCATAAATTATACCTGACTCTTTACCTTTGTCGATCTCCCAATATTCAGTGTTGCGTTGAATTCTTTCAAGGAGTTCCCATTTAGCATCAATCTTTTTGTTTGTGAAAGAACCCATAGAGGAAGCATCGAGCAAATCTTTATCCTGTCGAGAGAGCCTCGCATAGAAGTCAGTAATAATAATATCTTTGGGGAGCCCATGGTTAGGACATTTTAGCATTAACGTTTTCAGTCTCCCCCAAGCTTGAGCTATGCTCTCTCCGTCATGAGGGTAGAAATTATAAACATAATTCCTATTCTTATGGACTTCATGAAGAGGATAAAACTTGGAGTAAAAGAGAGACCGGATCTCTTCCTAATCAAGCAAGTGTGAGTTATCGAGAAGCTTATACCAATCTGAAGCTTTATCTATAAGTGATACGGCGAACAATTTCCAGCTGGTATTTTATAGGGCACAATTTCAGTAGAGGGAGGAGCAACAACCGCAGGTGTGGGGCGTCTTCCCGCAAGCAACGATCCAATAGCACGGTTTTCCATAAACATAACTAGTGAAATAAAAACAAGAAACAAAAAGATTTAATTGCAAGATCTAAAGATATACCTTCAAGCGCTCACCTCCCCGGCAACGGCGCCAGAAATAGCTTGATGTCTACACACGCTTCTACTCTTGTAGACTATGTTGGGCCTCCAAGCGCAGAGGTTTGTAGGACAGTAGCAATTTCCCTCAAGTGGATGACCTGAGGTTTATCGAACTCAGGGAAGTAGAGGTTGAAGATGGTCTCTCTCAAGCAACCCTGCAACTAAGATACAAGAAGTCTCTTGTGTCCCCAACACACCTAATACACTTGTTAGATGTATAGGTGCACTAGTTCGGCGAAGAGATGTTAAATGGCAAGTGATATGGATGGCAAAACAAAGTAATATAATTCTGTAATAAAAAGTGCAGCAAGAAAACAAGTGGTAGACGTGAGCACAAATGGTATTGCAATGGTGGAAACAAGGCCTAGGGTTCATACTTTCACTAGTGGCAACTCCCAACAACATTAACATAATCGAATCACATGATATTTCCCATAAAACATGCAAAGGGGACACACTCGGAGGTCATTCCTTCATGGTCAAGAGAGGACGAGAATTATGTAGGGCTACAAAAGCACACCTCAAAGTTCGTAGTTCTCAATCTAAGGATTTCCCAATGTCACCGCGGCCATCCAAAGAGAGTCCCACAATCACCACAACATATCTAAAGGATAGTCAAAGACAAGCACCAAGAGACTCTCAATCTTCAATCAACACACAAGAGATGAAATCACTCATGAAAATACTTTTCTAATCCATGTCCAATAGACCGCTGTCACCTTGGTCTCGGGGATTATACTAGATAAAGACAAGTGAGTACATCAATCCAATACATAGAGGAAGGGGAAATATCATGGGATCACCCTAGATTAACATAGCCTATGATCACAACGAAGATCACATCATGGGAGAGAGAATTAACCACATAGCTACTGGTAAGAACCTCAGCCCCGAGGAGGAACTACTCCCGCCTCATGGAGGGAGGAAGCAACGTTGATGGAGATGAATCCGGGGGCACTTCCCCGTCCCGGCAGGGTGCCGGCTCAGGAATTCTGGTCCCCCGAAGCTTGATGGCGATGGCGGTGGAGATCGGAATCGCGTCTGGAGAAAAGGGGTCCTGTTCTGATGGTTACGGAGGACCCTTTAAATATATGCCAAAGTAGGGCATCGGGGGAGCTTCGGGGGGCCCAGGCGCCCCCCCCCCCGGCGCGGCCCAGGGGGGGGCGCCGCCAGGGCGCCTGGAGCCCTGATGGCCCCCCCAGGCTGCCCTTCGGACGCAGTATTGTTTCCGGAAAGCTGATTTTTTATATAATTTTTCTGGATTTTTCTGGGCAGTTCTCGAAACGTGAAAACCTGAAATACAAAAACAGCCGAAAACAGAAACTGGCACTGGGGTGCACTGGATTAGTAAGTTAGTCCAAATATGATCAAAAGTGTATGGAAGTGTATGAATATCATAGCAATATCACCCAAAAGTGGCATGGAGCAAGCAGAAATTATAGATACGTTTTGGACGTATCAGTAACTCATCCACCCTTGGCTTGTCGTCTACCATACTCTTTAGGCGGTAAAGCCGTTAAAAGAGACAAGGCTCTGATACAAATTGAAAGGGTCGATATGGTTGATTAGAGGGGGTTGTCAGGGATATTACTAGCAGGTATAAACCGGCTAGTATAAACCGGATTATGGTAATATTGTTGTATAGTTGTAATGCCCAGTAAGATATTACGGCCCAAGGGGGCTTAGGGCCCATATGTAGAGTTACGGTTTTTAAACTGCCTAATCATGTAACTTGAGGAACAAGGAAGAAAGAGCAGAGACCGAGGCGGACACAAGTATGAGCCGGCCTCGGGACTCTGTAAACCGGACCGGGCGTCGCCTCCATATAAAGGGACGACCCGGCGGCGGTTCAAGGATAGGAAACAACCCGTCGAGACACAGGCAAGCGATCTGCTCCCTGTTCATCGACGCCCAAGCAATACCAAACAAAACTAGACGTAGGCTTTTACCTTCATCGAAGGGGCCGAACTAGTATAAACCCTCTGTGTCCTTTGTGTGCTTTTAACCCCTTCAAGCTAACCTGTGCGATGGTTCCATCACTAAGTCCATTAAACCGGACACCTGCCGTGTTATTTCCATGACAGTTGGCGCCCACCGTGGGGCCTCCGCACGATGGTTTCGAGTTCTTGAAGGGCAGCTTTGAAGGGCTCAGGGGCTATGCGGTCGGCCGGATGACCAAGAGTCGCCGCGGCCGGATCTACATCGACGACGCAGGCTGGGGACCAGAGGCCGATTCAATCGAATACGGGTACCGGGTTCCCTTCGGTGGCATCCACGTCTTCATCGGCAAGATCGGCGAACCGGGACCTGAGCCAGACATCTTCCCCAACATCGTCGAGCCGGTTCAGCGTGCGAGGATGGCCCGGATTCAGCCCGCCATGAAGCGCGTTTTCGTTGGAGTAGTTCACGGGGTTCAAACCGAGGACGGATCGGATTCCGGTGGTGAGACAGTTATCTATTCCGACAATGAATCTTCATCCGGAGAGACCGAGTCTTTGTATCAGTTGGGGGACGGCCGGTCTGAGGGTGAGTCCGACGGAGACAGTATTCCGGACCCCTTTGACCCGCCAAACCGGGTGGCTGTCTTTATGGCCGGTTCACAACCTACGCCACAGTCCACGGTGATCGGGGCGACAGCAGAAGCTGGTGTAGGGGGGAGCGGCCAGGCCCTCTCACCCACTGACGTTCTATCCACCTTGGTCGAGGAGTTCACAGCCCGAGCCATGGCAGAGGTAGCTCCAGCAGACAAGGCACAACATGATGCAGAGCTCCTTCAGCTAAAGGGCCGGATCGATCAAGAGAGGGAAAGTCTGAAAGCAGAGAAGGCTATGATAGCAATGAGGCAGGCAGAGCTGGATGATCAGGCTTTTCATCTAAGGATGGAGCAGGCCTCTGCACACGGAGTAAGGAGTCGGAAGTACCAGTCTTGTCTACCGCCGGTTTACGAGGCGACAGATCTTTTCAATACGCCGGGAGCGGGGACTAGCAATGATCCAGTGACAAACCGGAGGACGGCCCCGACTAGGGATGAGCCGGTTCAGCAGCCCACGGCAGAGCAAGATCGGCGGACCATGCTTGTGCCTCATATCCCGACCCCTCCGGGTCATTACTCAAACACTTTGGACAACATTGTAGCTGCCGCTTCACGCCTGGCCGCTTTACCCATTGAAGGGACATCCCCCGTGGCATTGGAGGCACGCAGGGTCAAGGATCTGCTTAATACGACATTAACACAACAGCAGGCGTATTCTTACAGCTGGGAGAGGCTCCATTCAACACCACGTCACAGCCGGAGTTACACTAGGCATTGGGAGGAACCAGAAGTGTCTAGTAGTGAATGCAGGCGACACCGTCACAGACAAAATAATCTGGTAGACGCAGATGCACAAGCTCAGGATGCGAACCGGGTTAGATCTGTAGCCCGTGAGGAGGCCCGTCAAACGACGCCGGTTCACACAACCACAGCAGAGACAAGAGTCACAACGAGCTCCTTTGGGGTGCAATGTCTTATCCCCGCTTTATGGAGCGTGAAGCTGCCCAAGGATTTTAAAGGTCCACGTAAAGTGCCTAATTACCCAGCAGATTTGGCTCCAGAAGCTTGGGTTGAGAGTTACAAGATGGCCATGGAGATGTTGGACGTGGATGAAGCGGCTTGTGCGAAATATTTCACCATGATGCTTGAAGGTACAGCCCGGACTTGGCTAAAGGGTTTACCCCCTAATTCTATCGGATCGTGGGGAGAGCTACGTCGCCAGTTTATTAAAAACTTCAAGGATACATGCAAGCAGCCGATGTCAATAGTAGATCTAGCAGCCTGTGTACAAGGAGAACAGGAGTCTACAAGTGCATGGGTGCGGCGAGTATCAGAAATCTAGCACTCTTTAAATGGTATCAATCCCAGTACGGCAATAGTGACACTGGAAAACAATTGCCGGTTTGAGTCTCTAAAGTTAAAACTGGGACGGCTTAAACGGGATTGTAATGACATGGGAACTCTCATGAGCGCTCTGGTGAAGTACGGGGACTCCGACAACACTAAATATCCAGAAGCGGAGGGAGACAAGGCTGGAAAAGTCAATAAACCTGGTAAACCGGCGCAGGCTAGTCCGGTTGGCACAAGCTTCTTAGGCAAGCGTAAGGCAGAGGGTGGCTCAGATTTCCTGGCCAATACCCAAGTTCAAGGGGGTTTCCAGCGCAATAGGGGTAAGCCGCCTCCACAAACCGGCGGAGGGAACGTTAGCTGGGAGCAAGAGTTAAATGAGCCTTGTCCGAAACACGGCTCAAGGGAACGTCCGGCAAAACACACTATAGGAGAATGCAAGAACATGATGGAAGCCGTAATGAGCCGGTTCAACTCCAACAACGGGCCTCCAGGAGGCGGTTCAGGCCCGGGATTTTATGGTCCGGGTCACCAGGGGAACGGTTCCGGATCAGGATATCGTGGCAACAATAGTGGTTATAATAACCGAGGCAATAACCAATATGGTCAAGGCGGCTGTAGTAACCAAGGCAATCAGCAGCATGGTCAAGGTGGTTACAATAACCAAAACAACCAACAGCAGGGCCAGGGTAGTCACAATAACCAAGGTAATCAGCAGCGTCAGCAACAGCAGCAGCAATCTGGATATCAGAGTAATCCAAAGGAGCTGAGTTGTGGGCAGTATCATGTGTTCACCACAAGCTTGTGGAAACGAGATCAAAAAGTTTTGAAGCGGGCGGTCCATGCGGTTGAACCGGCGACGCCGCAATTCCTGCGCTGGTCAGAGCAGCCCATTGTGTGGAGCAGGAAGGATCACCCGTTACGAGTGGATAATCCGGGTCACTTGGCCTTGGTGGTGGCACCACAGGTGGGTGGCTACAAGTTCACTAAAGTTCTCATGGACGGTGGCAACAACATCAATATCTTGTATAATGAGACTTTCTGTCGTATGGGGTTGACGGATAAAAAGCTAAGACAATCAAACACGGTGTTTCATGGAGTGGTGCCAGGTAAGTCAGCTTACCCAGTTGGGAAAATTGACCTAGAAGTTACCTTTGGAGATGAGCAGGATTCCAGGTCGGAGATGATCACCTTTGAAGTTGTCAAGATCCGGAGCCCTTACCATGCTCTGTTTGGAAGAACGGTTTACGCCAAGTTTATGGCCGGGCCATGTTATGTCTATTTACAGCTCAAGATGCCGGGTCACAAGGGAACCATCACAGTTCATGGAAGTCGCAAGGTTGCATTGGAGTGTGAAGAAGGAGATGCTGCTTATGCGGAAGCAGTATGTGCTACGGAGGAGTTAAAGTTTTACAAGGACAATGTTGATCCGGCAGATATGTCCCCGTTGAAGAAGCCAACTACAGAGCATGATCCGGCGTTGAAGTTTAAATCGGCAGAGGAGACCAAGCAAGTTGACTTTGTGCCGGGCGATTCATCCAAGCAGTTCACTATCAGCGCTAACCTTGATCCTAAATAGGAAAGCGCGCTCATCGAGTTCATCCGTGAGAACCGGGATATCTTTGCATGGAAACCTTCTGACATGCCGGGTATACCGAGGGAACTCGCTGAGCATTGTCTTAACATTGATCCGAAGTTTAAACCGGTCAAGCAGTATCTACGCCGCTTCAATGAAGAAACGCGCAAGGCTATAGGAGAAGAGGTGGCCAGGCTTTTGGCCGCAGGGTTCATAGTTGATGTTTTTCACCCGGAGTGGTTGGCTAATCCGGTGCTAGTATTAAAGAAGAATGGAAAGTGGAGAATGTGTGTGGATTACACGGACTTAAACAAAGCTTGTCCAACTGATCCTTTTGCTCTCCCTCGCATTGGTCAGATCATTGATGCTACAGCGGGATGTGAGCGGCTAAGTTTTTTGGATGCATATTCAGGATATCACCAGATCAAGATGGCAGTTACAGACCAGGAGAAGACATCCTTCATAACGCCTTTTGGTGCTTTTTGCTATGTTTCTATGCCCTTTGGGCTCAAGAGTACCCAAGCAACTTATCAGCGTTGCGTTCGGAATTGTCTTAAGGGGCAGATAGGGAGGAATGTTCATGCCTATGTGGATGATATTGTGGTAAAATCAAGGAAGGAAGAGACGCTGATAGAGGACCTCAAAGAGACTTTTGACAATCTTCGAGCCTATAAAATGATCCTTAATCCGGAGAAGTGTGCCTTTGGTGTTCCGGCAGGCAAGCTCCTTGGATTCTTGGTGTCCAACAGGGGGATAGAAGCTAATCCGGAGAAGATCAAGGCAATCACATCTTTGACTAAATCAGTTTGCATCAATGATGTTCAGCGTATCGCCGGCCGGATCACAGCATTGAGCCGGTTCATCAGCCGTTTGGGAGAGAAGGCAATACCGCTTTATCAGATGCTGAAAAAGACGGACCGGTTTATATGGAGCGATGAGGCCAACGCTGCGTTTGAGGATTTAAAGCGGCAAATGGCGCAACCGCCTGTTCTTGCTGCCCCTGTTGATAATGAGCCGTTACTGTTATACGTCGCCGCCAATGCACGGGCAGTCAGTGTAGCAATCGTGGTTGAGCGCAAGGAGGCAGGGAAGGAGTACCCGGTTCAGCGTCCGGTTTACTACGTCAGTGAAGTTCTCATTGAGTCTAAGCAAAGGTACCCACATTGGCAGAAGCTGGTATATGGTGTGTTCATGGCAAACCGAAAGTTGAAACATTATTTCCAAGGCCACCCGATAACTGTTGTTAGTTTAGCACCATTGGGGGATATAATCCAGAACAGGGAAGCTACGGGCAGAGTGGCAAAGTGGGCCATCGAGCTCAGCCCACACAGATTGAAATATGTGCCGCGCACCGCTATCAAATCTCAAGCATTGGTGGATTTCATCAATGATTGGACAGAACTGCAAACACCAGAAGAGAAGCCGGATCTTACATACTGGACGATTCACTTCGACGGTTCAAGGCAGTTAGAAGGCTCGGGGGCTGGAGTTGTTTTAACTTCCCCGCGAGGAGACAAGTTTTGTTATGTCCTCCGTTTATTGTTTCCTTGTACTAATAATGCAGCAGAGTATGAAGCGTTGCTTCATGGCTTGCGGATGGCCAAGGAGATGAACTTGAGTCGGGTCAAGTGCTTCGGCGATTCAGATTTAGTGGCACAGCAAGTATCCGGCAAGTGGGATTCAAGAGATCCTCTCATGGCAGCTTACAGACGAGAAGTTGAAGCAGTTGCAGGATATTTCAAAAGATATCAGGTGGATCACATAGACCGGCGAAGGAATGAAGTGGCTGATGCTCTGAGCCGGCTGGGTTCTCAACGTAAACCGGTACCACCGAATACTTTTTTGGATGAGCTGCACAGTCCATCAGTTCAAGTACCATCAGAGGAAGACCTGGCTGTTCCTAATCCGGAGGCACAGCTAGTTGCGGCACTTCATGTTATTCGGGATTGGACGCTGCCTTATTTGGTATATCTAAGCCGAGGAGAGCTGCCGGACGACGAGATCGAAGCAAGACAGATAATCCGGCGCTCTAAGTCCATGACAATTGCAAACGGAGAACTTCATCATCGCAACGTTTCTGGAGCGTTTTAGCGGTGTGTGTCAGCTGAGGAAGGTTGTGATATTCTTCGAGAGATCCATGAAGGGGATTGCGGCCATCATGCCGGTTCAAAGTCCTTGGTGGCTAAAGCTTTTCGACAGGGGTTCTATTGGTTGAAAGCCCATGCTGATGCGGCGGATCTAGTCCGGAAGTGTGATGCTTGTCAGAAGTTTTCACGACGTGCTCTTGTTCCGGCACAGGAGCTCCGGATGATACCGATAACCTGGCCGTTTGCGACTTGGGGGCTTGATATGGTTGGACCCTTCAAACGATCCCAAGATCAGAAAACTCATCTACTGGTGGCTATGAATAAATTTACAAAATGGATTGAGGCAGAGCCTGTGAGCAAGTGTGATGTGGCAACAGCGGTTAAATTCATCAAAAAGGTAATTTTCCAGTTTGGCTTTCCACACAGCATCATCACAGACAACGGCACCAATTTATCTAAAGGAGAGATGGAAGAGTTTTGTCAACGGGAGCATATTCGCCTGGACGTGTCTTCTGTAGCTCACCCTCAATCCAATGGTCAAGCTGAAAGAGCAAATCAGGAGATTTTGTGAGGTATCAAGCCCCGGCTTATGACTCCCTTGCAAAGAACACCAGGGTGCTGGGTTGAGGAGTTACCTTCTGTCCTTTGGAGTATCAATACTACGCCAAACCGGTCCAGAGGTTACACACCTTTCTTTATGGTGTATGGTGCTGAAGCGATACTTCCGAGTGATATCCGTCATGATTCACCAAGGGTGACAGCCTATGTTGAAGCGGCCAATGAGCAGGCGAGACAAGACAGTTTGGACCGGCTGGATGAAGAGCGTGATATAGCAGCAGCACGGTCTGCAATTTATCAACAAGACTTGAGCAGATATCACAGCCGCCGGATCAAGACCAGGACGTTCCAAGAGGGAGATTTGGTACTCCGGCTCATCTAAGATCAAACAGATATGCATAAGTTATCCCCGGCTTGGGAAGGGCCCTTTGTGGTCAGCAAGAATCTACACAACGGTTCATATTACCTGGTGGACGTTTGAGAACACAAGGACTCACAGACGTCGGAAGAAGAGACAAAGAGGCCGTGGAACATCGCCCTCTTGCGGCCCTACTATACCTGAGCCATGAGCTCCACTGTATCCTATGTATATATTATGATTAATGAATAAACCGACACCCTCGGTAAACCGGGGGCTTAGCCTTTTTTCCAATACAAGTGTCTTATGGTGATAACCATACATTTCTTATCATATGTCATATTTCAAATACTTGGATCGGTCTAACTATTCGTGCAGGGCATATGCACTCTAGAGCAGTAACCCACTGAAGGGCTTCCTGTCCAAACATAGGTCGTATTCGAACCAAAGAGGACATAGCCAAACCCACTGAAGGGCTTCCTGTCCAAACATAGGTCGTATTCGAACCAAAGAGGACATAGCCAAACCCACTGAAGGGCTTCCTGTCCAAAATTGGGTCGTATTCGAACCAAAGAGGACATAGCCAAACCTACTGAAGGGATTCCTGTTCAAACATAGGTCGTATTCGAACCAAAGAGAACATACCCAAACTTAATAATGCCATTCTGTTCAAACATAGGTCGTATCCGAACCAAAGAGGACATGGCATAGGCCCTCTGGATCGTATCCGAATCCATTGATTGGCTAAGATTTATATAGCCAACAGGGGGCAGGATTGTACCCGAATCTTAGCTTAACCCCTGTTGGGTGTATCCGGTTCCTATGGTCGTATCCGAACCATAAGGCCCTCTGGATGGTACCCGCATCCATTGATTGGCTGAACCTTGCTTTGAGCCTGGCAGCTCATAAAAAGCCTGGACAGAATTCTTGGTATTTATGTTTTTATGGTTCTTTAATCTGGAGTGGGACAACTTCAGAGTTGACCACATATCTTCAAAAGTCTGGACAGAATTCCAGCATGATCTAAACCGGTAGCTTCTATAAAACCCGGGATTATTATTGGGACTATCAAAGGCTCCCTCAGAAAGTTGCAAATTTCGCCGGATTAAGAAATATCAAGCATACTTGATGGCAGGTATGAAGTTATTTCTAGTAAAACACTTGTTTGATATATTGTGAGAGCAATTTAATTGGTCCAGCGGTAAAACCACTAGGACATATTTTCAGTGTTATCTATGCAGGAACAGATAATATGCAGGATAAACCATATCAGACCAGATTTAAATTGGCAACGTCAAAACAAGAAGTTGGAACATCCGGATCAAGACGAAAAATGTTTTATGCAATCCTATTACAAGGCATAGCAAGCCTGAACGGATTAAAGACTATCCAAGCGAAATGAGACTGTAACTACAAAGATATGCTATGGCCTACGCCTCCTCCTGCTGTGACGGCTGGTGATCAACTTGTTCCGGAGTCTCTTCCTCTTCTTGAAGCGGCTGGAAGTCAGGGACGCACCAATCAATTTTCGTTAGAGCGCGGAAGTACATCTCTTCCGTGATAAGTTCAGACGGATCAATATCTGGGGCGAAAGTATGAGGGTGCACTGATGGGATTAGATTCACGGTATCATAAACCGGCCGATCCACCCGCTCGTTCTGTAAATCATATCCCGGATGATACCTGGAGAAATCTGAATCGGCAGCAAGCTTGCTAGCGAGAGGACGCATCTCCTTAGTTAAAGCGTGAAGGTCCTTAGTGGTAAAAGATGATCCGTCTTCCTTGGTACCGGGATACCCATTCAAGGCTTCTTCCAGATCAAAGTCTGGAACCCACGCTTTGGCTCTGGTGAGTGCCATGAGAGAACCGGCCCGAGCAGCCGACTTCTTCGTCTCCTCCAAGCGCGCTGGCAAGACATAGAGTTTTTCTAGTGTGCCTTGGATAGTCGTGGGGGCCGGTTTATTGTAAGACATGGCGCTTATGATCCTTTGAGCGCCGGAATACAGCTGCTCGACCAGAGTATAAGACGCCTTGAGTTTTTTTTTCCGTAAATCATCCCCGAGATGGGAAACACGGCGCCCTGCATATGATTATTACAGTTAAACCGGAACGGATTAAAGATTGCGAGGATGAAAGCATGAATACATATTAAGTACTTACCGAAGACAGCAGAAGTCATCAGTTCTATTTGCCGCTTTAAACCGGTTAACTCTTCAGTCACCAGATTAAGGGCTTCTTCAGCATCCTTTTCCCTTTTTCCAGATCCTTCTTCTGCACTTCAAAGGCGGTCCGCTCCTCTTCAAAAAACTTCTTCAGCTGTTCAGCGGTAGTTAAACTCACCGCTAAATCTTTCTTGGCCTTAGCAGCAGCAGATTCAGTTTCGGCAAGTCTGTTCCGGAGTTCAGTAATTTCTTCAGCCCGCCGGTTCAAATCAGCCTGCAGGAAAAATCAAGTGGAATAAAGGTCAAAATCAGGCAAGTCTCAAGCACATAACCAAATTATCCACTTGACACTTGGGGTCTAATGGGCAGTTGAAGCGTCAAACAGTAGCAATTCAAAGACAAGTCTCAAGCACACAAACAAGTTGTCTACTTGACACTTGGGGGCTAATGGATAGTTGAAGTATCAAAGGAAAAATTCAAACAAGTCCCAGGCACATAAACCGAGTTATGCCCCTGGCACTTGGGGGCTAATGTAAGATCATCTGCTCAAACAGGAAGTACCGGTTCACCTTCTAAATGCAGCTAAACCGGAACTTGGGGGCTACCATGGTATGGACAAAAACACAATAAAAGTAAAGCAAAGACAAGGGAGTTACCTCGTATTTTTCTTTCATCATGCTGATTAAGCCCGCTTCATAGTCCCGGCCGGTGTGAAGCCGGTTCAAATACCCAGAACAGAGCTCTTGGGCACTCAAATCGGCGAAACCAGACAACTCCGTGCTCCAGTTACCCTTCTCTTGATGGATTTTTTCCGCTTTAGCTGTGTGCTTAGCTAAAACAGTGGGTTCAGTAGGAGCAGTATAAGCAGTACTAGTTATCTGGATATCCAGAGAAGGGGCAGTTGCTGGCGATGGAGTAGCGGTGTGAACCGGACTAGTGCGAGCAGGGCTAGTTTGAGGAGGATCGACCCGGGCAGGACTCGCCGGTTCATGGACGATCTCAGTGTTGGGATTTTCAGGCACAGTATTATGGTCCATAGGAGCAGGGTCTTCAAGCGGAATTGTGGGCTCGCCTTCCGGAGGGACGGTTGTATCCGGGTCAACCGCCGGATCATCAGTGGCAGTCTCAGCAGTTGGTTTGTTGGCCTTTGCCCTTTTGCTAGGCTTAGGCTTGCTGGAAGGAATTAGAAAGAAAAATCAGTGCTACAGAAGCAAAAGCAATCATAAACCGGATAAGATAAAGGACTTACCCAGGGACATTCTTCAAAACTGGGACTTGTGTGGCAGTGGATTCGCCAGAGGAAGATAAAGGAGTCTCCTGATAATCAGGGTCAGACGGTTTAAGCGGTTTGCGTATAAGCCCGGCCTTGGGATGAAGAAGAGTTGGAGAGAGTATAACCTCAGAACGGCGCCTCCGAGCCGGAGTAAGAGATATTCCGGACGATTCAACTGCAAGGCCGCTATGACGGGTAGTCCGACGAAGGGCTTCATGTTGCTGTTTCTTCAAAAGAAAATTGAGGTCCAATTGAGCATAAGGGTGAGAAAACTGATATTTCCGGACTGTCCGACGAATTTTTGGTGGAGGTGGTTCTGAATCTGAAGAAAGAATAGTTACCTCAATTTCTGCCGGTTTATCTCCTTCAGCCAACTCCTGTGAAAAGATACCGTTAAACACAAATCTGGATAAAAGTGAACAAGTCATAACCGGATTAACTTATACCTCAGAGTCCGGATCACCATCTTCAGCATGTGAACCGGAGCTAGCAGCCGCCTTTTTCTTCTTGATAGCATAAGTTTTCCGGCGTGGCTGTTTTCCGGCCTTCTCCTGAGGTTTCCTCTTCCAAAAGGGATCATCAGCCTGTTCAAAAGGTGAAAGATAATTGAAAAAACGATTTAAAGGAACGGATTACAAACATTCGAAAGAGAGTAAGACTTACTGCAGGCAGCTTGTTCTTCTTATAATACGGAGCCAATCCGGTTTGGCTACATTCTTCTAAAGAGACATTGAGCATCTTTTTAGCAGACTCAATGACTTCCGATTCAGAAAGTTTGTCTTTAGAAAACCGTTGAGGATCATCCGGTTTACCAGAATATTTACACATCAGACTCGGGCGCGGACTCAAAGGAAGGATACTCCAAGAAAGCCAGCAGCGCATAAAATCAATTCCGGTCAAACCGTTGGCCATAAAGGCTTTCAACCTGGCAAGTTGAGAAGCAAACCAGGGCCGCTCTCAGGAGCTGAGGCGCTGCGGCAAAGGGTGATCCTCCGGAAGACGGTGCTCGCGATAACCCGGCAGTGGGTTTTCCCCTTCAGGTGAAGTGTCAATGCAATAAAACCAAGACTTGTTCCAATCCTTGGGGTGCGTGTGGAGAGCGGCGTGAGGAAAGACTGCGTCTTTTCTCTTCTGAATGCTGACCCCGCCCAGTTCTTGATGAGGTCCGCTAGTAAACTCAGTTTGCCGGTTCAAGTGGAAGAAGTCCCGGCACAGGTCGACTAACGGCTCTTCTTGCAAATACACCTCTGAGAAAACTTGAAAATCGCAGATGTTGGAAACAGAGTTGGGACCTATGTCCTGAGAGTGGAGTTGGAAAGCAGCAAGCACGTCCCGGAAGAACTTTGAACCGGGAGGAGTGAAACCTCAAGCTATGTGGTCGAAGAAGACAATAACCTCCCCCTCTCTGGGAGCAGGAGGACATTCATTTCCTGGGGCCCGCCATTTTAAAACGGACTGAGGGCCGAGAGTGCCGATTGCAGCAGCTTTGACTAAATCTTCTTCCGTAACGATGGAAGGAACCCAGTTGCAAGAGACAAACGATTTAGCCATAGCAAAAGAAGAACAGTGCTGAAAGGGTAAAGTATAAACCCGGATTATTCGAGTACAGTGGCATAAACCGGAAGACATATGCAAAGATCACGCGACGGTTTAGACAAGGGACTAATGATATGGCTAACCCGGCAGTAAGCAGGAAAACGTATTACTACCAGTTCATGATAACAAAAGAGAAGGAGCTAAACCGTCGTGTTCGTCATTAAATTATTACAGAAGCAACAGACGACTGGTTAAACTGGAGAGTATTTTACAGATCTACAAGGATGAAGAAACAAGTTTTTACAGATAGCTAAAGTAAAAACAGATCTGAGCACCCAGGGAAAAGAAAAACAAATGCAAGACTATTACAGAAAGAACTGCAAGGATCCTATACAGAGCGGACAAATCTAAAAGATTGAATCTAAAACGCCGAAATCTAGGTATACGGCAGCGGAACAGAGGCAAGTTTTAAAGGCAAGATCTAAAGGCTGAAACTACTTCGAACTTGGTGCCTAGGACGAACAGATGAAGTTTTCTCCTAGGGTTAATGGTGGAGGCACGAGAAGAACCCTAAAGCTACAGATCTACAGCAAGGAAGATGGAATACCTGAAACAGCAAGAAGCGGCGGCGGAGTTTTTTCTGGTCGCACTCAGGTTGATGAAGCGGCCGGCGAAGGCGAGCTTGACGGACGACGACGGAGGCTCGAGCTCGGGGGACGGAGGAAGAAGAACGAACGGAAAGAGACGAGGAGGAGCGGCAGCAGTATTTATAAGGGGGCAGAGATGAAACGGCAGGCGCGAGATTTGAGGAGACAAAAGATTGGATAAAGATTCCCTGCCGCCTCGATCCTCGGGATGGCCTTTAAACAAAGTGATAGACAGCTGCGTGCATTAAATGTGGAAGTGATGTCACAGTCAAATTAAATGATTTCCAAGGATGACGTCATCGCCGGTTTACAGAAATGAGAAGATACAAGAAAAGAAGATTATGCAAGACTGAGGAGATTGATATGAACAAGTTCAAATCATTCTGGGGCCTAATGTCAGGGATATTACTAGCAGGTATAAACCGACTAGTATAAACCGGATTATGGTAATATTGTTGTATAGTTGTAATGCCCAGTAAGAGATTACGGCCCAAGGGGGCTTAGGGCCCATATGTAGAGTTACGGTTTTTAAACTGCCTAATCATGTAACTTGAGGAACAAGGAAGAAAGAGCAGAGACCGAGGCGGACACAAGTATGAGCCGGCCTCGGGACTCTGTAAACCGGACCGAGCGTCACCTCCATATAAAGGGACGACCCGGCGGCGGTTCAAGGACAGGAAACAACCCGTCGAGACACAGGCAAGCGATCTGCTCCCTGTTCATCGACGCCCAAGCAATACCAAACCAAACTAGATGTAGGCTTTTACCTTCATCGAAGGGGCCGAACTAGTATAAAACCTCTGTGTCCTTTGTGTGCTTTTAACCCCTTCAAGCTAACCTGTGCGATGGTTCCATCACTAAGTCCGTTAAACCGGACATCTTCCATGTTATTTCCACGACATGGGTGGATAGGCAACTACCAATTTTTACCTCTTTTAATCAAATTAGGTTTAGCAACAAATAGGTTATATAGATGTACAAGTAGGTGAACAACCTATGTGATACTCACTGTTGGGAAACGTTGTAGAAAACAAAAAAAATTCGCACCTACGATCACCCAAGAACAATATGAAATGCATAATGGGTTGTGACCAACGATTGTTACCGACTCCGGAGTGCAACAGAAGTTTACGAGTCGGTGTAGATCGTACTTCAAGTCCCTTGAACATTGATGATGATCCCACAAACCGCCCTTGAACGATCCCTCGAACTGAAGATCGAAAGCACAGTCTCTCTACTTGGTTGCAAGCGTATGGTTTTCACGATCCAGCAGCGCTTCACCGTCCAGAGCTAATTGTCGCCGAAGAACTAGAGGGGGGGGGGAGATCACATGGCTTCTAATTACGAGGATTATATGTGGATAGGGCTATCTCTAATTAGTCTAGGACCAACTAGAACTAGGACTAGATTAAATAGACGAGGCTCCGAAAACTTGTGTTTCAATAGGGTGGAAAACCTCTAGTATATATAGGTTAGGAGGGGAGGAGAGGGAAGCCACCAAGGGACAAAGCCTCCCTTGGTGCACCAGCCAAGGGGGTGGGAGTAGGACTCCCACCCATAGTCCAATTTGGTCGCCTTCCTTAGGGAAGGGTGGCACTTTCCCACTTGGACCTTTTTGGCCCAAGTTGCCTTCACCTCTTGGCCTTTTAAGGCCCGTTGATATTTAAATTATATATAAAATACTTATTTTTTTTACAGTATTATATATATATATATATTAACACCCCCAGAAACATTTTCCACCTATATATAATTAATCGCTAATACCCGACATTACCCGATATTCACCGAAACCCTTCTGGTGACCCTGAAACGCTTCCGGAACCACTCAAAACTATTCTGGATATCAATGAAACTATTTCTTGAATATAATCTCATCACTCCCGTGCTACTAACACTCAGCAGATCTCTCTCAAAAAAACACTCAGCATATCGTGATTACCTTAAGCATGTGACCCGGTAGGTTCGGTAAATCATAGACATGAACAAAACCCCTTCTTTCAATGACCGATAGCGGAACCATGGACATCCATATCGGCCCCTATGATTACATGGATGATATTCGAGTGAACCGGTTATCATGCGATGTTGCCTTTGCTTCGCGATACTTGGTGTGCATCGTTATCCTCTTGAGTCATCACCATGCTCACTATACTGTTGCTCCCGTTTACCGGTTTTGTTCTTCTTTCTCGTTAACGTGTTCCGGCATCCCTGTGACGTAACCACCTGTGTATGGCCATACGATGATGGATGCCATCGCACCAAAAGGGCCCTAAGAATATCTCTCCATCGTCGGAGGAGTAAATCCCACTCTCGAGTTGTTCGGTCACTTGTCAAACTTTTTGGTGAGCTTGAAAGTTGTCGTTATGATCACTTTGTTACAGATGACATTTGAGCAACCCCAAATCCCACAGTCTGTTAGGAAGTGATCGATGCACTCTCATGGTCTGGGGAACTAAAACACATGCTAACACTCCATGTTAATACAATTGAATACCGACGATATTAATTCAATTCATCACAAACAAGTTTGGGTCGATTCAATATGATTGTACTTCCAACATCAAAATCTCAATTTTTGTTTTAGGATCATCGTTACACTTAACGATATCCTAAGATCCAGAAAACATGATGACCAACAACACTTGAGCTAGTCTTAGAGGTGAGACTAGGAACCTTTATTTTATCCATTTATCATTTCACACGAGCATATGAGTTTTCCACTTAGTCGCATATTCCAGGATCATAGCAGTTATAGCATGAAATATAAACTCTTAATTATGAATATGGAAATATAAGAATATAAATACTATTTCCTCTAGGGCATATTTCTAACAGTCTCCAACTTGCACTAGAGTCAATGATCTAGTTAGCACTTTTAAACACCAATGGCAATCTAATGTGAGTCAATGCTTTTCATGTGGTATAGACTTCGTCATATCGGATCTTGACAACTTCAGATCTGTGTGTATCATTTGCATTTCATTGCATCTGTTATGCTTTCACATAAATTTATAATTTTGTGAAACTGGCTTTGTATGTATTGAATCACTGGTGTGACCTTTGATTCCTCAGAATGAGCTATAGAGCCACTTTTGAGAAAAGTGTTCTATTTGCACAATCGTCTAGAAACCAATCCAAGCTCATAAATGAAACTTTGATTCATCGCCCTCTTTTGTTACTTCAAAAGTGACAATATACTTACCCTTCTGTTATAGAACTCACCACAGTAACTTCCTTGGACCAATTCCAACTTACTCTGCCACCATAAATAATTTTAATTGAAATCAAAATTCGCATGGAGCCCCTAATAAGGATTTTTGTAGATGTACTACTTACATCAAGCATATATTGATTAAACACCTCACAACAATCTTTTCATTTTCTACGTATGTGAAAAACGCGTTGTTAGTAATTAATAATATTTTCACTATTGTCCTATGATCAATAATTTGACCATTCTCGTAACTTTGCTCACAACTTACTTGGAGTACTTGGACATATGTGGTTATTTTCATACCATGGAATTAACACAAGTGTGATTGAGATCAAGTATTTCACTCATCAGTATTCAAGATAATGATTCTTACTAAGAACTCCTTCAATGTGACTTTGACAAGAAACACTTCTTGCACTACAAAAAAAGACACATCCGTGACATTTTGGGCCGATTTTTTTTTTCTATCATGCTTATGACACTTCTATGACGATAATTGTGACAAAACCCGTATCATCATAGATGTGGTGGGCTCCTACTTCTATGACAGAAAAACATGATAGAAAATGGGCTTTTCGTCCTCGGCGGACCGGAGACGCAGTTGCATGACATTCTTTGGGCTGTCCATGACGAAAAAAACAATGCTAGAAGCGAGGGCGAGGAAAATATCGGGGAGTTCCCGGTTACGGTGGGAGGTCGAGGCCGAGCGATGCACGGAGGGATTGCGCGTTTCTCTCGTACACGTACGCACGTGCGTGCGTGGCGTTGGGCTCTAACTGAACCCGAGCAATTGCACTGCAGGCTACACATTACTGAACCCGAACGATCGATTGATCTGGCTATTAACTGAACCCGATCGAGCGATTCCTTCGCTACTGCTGCTAACTGAAGCCAATCGAACCTGTTGCCTCTTGATGAACAGTGAGCGTTGCTGGCCGGGGGTTGGATGAACAGGACCCTGCGGCAGTAGCTAGAGGCCGTTGCCGCTGGATGAACATGACCCCGATAGAGCCGGTTGGGGTGGATGAACAGGACCCCGTGCAGGGCTGGTTGAACAGTAGCCAGTGGAGGGCTGGATGAACAGTAGCCAGTGGAGGGGTGGTTGAACAGCAGCCGGTGGAGGTGTGGTGGAGGCTGGATGAACAGGAGCCCGTAGAGGCAGGAGGGAGACGACGTGGATTAACAGTCACAGGTCGAGGCTGGAGGAGCTCGACGGTGGATGAACAATAACCCGTGGAGGCTGGAGCGAGGCAGTAGATGGTGGATGAACAATAGCCCGTGGAGTCCCGTTTTGCGATACGCCACACCTCTCCCGATGAACATGACCCCCGTTTCGACCGTAGGAGGTCGAAGTGAAGTGTGTTTCCTCCGTTTTGCGGTACGTCACACCCCTCCCGATCAACATGACCCCGTTTCGACCGTAGGAGCTCGAAACCAAGTCCATTTCCTCCGTTCTGCGGTACGCCAGACCCTTCCCGATGAACAGGACCCCTTTTTGACCGTTCGTGCTCGAACAGAAGGCCGTTTTCCTCTGTTTTGCAGTACGCCAGACCCCGTTCCGGCTGTTCCGTCCAAGTCGGTTGGATCCCATGAACACGACGCATTTTGTTGCCTCCTGATGAACACGACGCGGTTTCTCCATTCCGACCCAGCCGGTTGGCAGCCGATGAACAGGACGCCATTGCTGCTCTCCGCAGCCTCTCCATGTACACGAGCCTTGGCCGTACGTATGCGCAAGCAGGCGTTTCGAGTCCCTGCCCGTATGTATGGATGTGGCTGTATTTACTTTCTTGCACCCTGACTGCACCTACATGTACACGATATTGACGGGACTGCATGACATGCTACGTCCGCGCCTCTACTATGACACATGCCCTTCCTTACTCGGCCACGGTTCATCGCTGCAACCTACAGACAGACCGATCGACCAGTATGTACGGACACGTTCGCAACCAGACATACGACCCTACGTACGGTTCGACCGGGTGGTCCCAGCTGTCAGGGAGGTAAGGAGGCACTTCCTTGCATGCGAAGATATCAATGGTGGGTCCCAGCGGTCAGGGAGGAGAATCATTTTTTTGCCCATAATATGGACGCACTTTCTTGCATGCGAAGATGTAGCTGGTGGGTCCCAACAGTTAGGGGGGATGTTTTTTTCACGAAATACGGTGGCCCGTTCGGTGGGTCCTGGCTGTCAGGTGGAGGAATCATTATTTTGCATGTAATAAGGAGGCACTTCCTTGCTGCGGCCGTGAACCCGACTGTCAGCCTCTTCATGTACAGTACTCTTTCGATGGAAGCTGTTCCTTGACCACATTGACCACACCGCGCCGAGGGCACCAAGGCGATGGACGACGACGAGGCCTAGGAAGGGGACGACGCGGGGCTATGGAAGACGTGACAGTGGATGCCCACACGGAGAAGAGTACGAGGGTTGACTGGTTCGGCTGCGGTGTGAGGATGTAGTCGTCGCAGAATAACATGGGTTATGGGTGAGTAGAGGGATGGCCTGGCCAGAGGTTGGGGTGGTGAGGCCTGCGCGGAAGTAGAGCCAACCACGGGAGGTAGGAGTAGGCGGCACGACCGGCGCTGGTTTGGGCTGCTAGAGCAAGAAGACCAGAGATTGAACAAGCTCTATGGCCATTGGATGGACATCATACGATCATTGGACCTAAAATTGTTTAATATTGACTAAGTAGACAAAGCCCTACGCCCGCGTCAACTTAGTAGGCCCAGAAGTTAGCCTCCAACTATGGTGGGTCCCAGATAGCAGAGGCAGTATTCATTTATTTTTGTGTAATAAGGAGGCAGTTCCTTGTGTGCGAAGATATAGCTAGTTAGTCCGAGCTATTAGCGGGAGGAATGATTTTTTCGCGAAATATAGAGGCCCTTCCGGTGTGACCTTGCTGTCAGGTGGAGGAATCATTATTTTTCGCGTAATAAGGAGGCCCTTGCTTGTGTGGATCCCTATTGTCAGCCTGTCCACTTACATCGCTCTTCCGATGGCTGTTGTTTGTTGACCAAGTTGACCACGCCACGCTGAGAGCACAAACGCGATGGACGATGGCGAGGCCCAGGAAGGGAATGACCCAGAGCCGGCGAAGCCACAACAGCGGATGCCCACGTTGTAATGCCCAGGATGGGACTATATCTCCTATGTGTCGAGGCACGACTTAGAGACATAACCCCATGCTGCAATGATCGCAAGTCTGGTATCTTTGCACAACTCATGTAAAAGATGGGGATGGAAAACATAAAATAGTTGGCTTACACTCGCCACGTCACACAAATACAATACATGTCTCAAATCATCATACAATAAAACATCACAGCCCTCTAAGGGTAAAATCCAAATGACAAGATACCAAACATAATTTAAATCCACAGGTCGGATCGAATCCTAGTAGAAGTCTCCACTACTGATCATCAGGATAACGAACATAGTATCGACTACGCTCCTCGTCATACTCCCAGTCTAGCTCGGTGCCATCACCTGGATAGCTCACCATCGGACCTGCATCTGGTGTGGTGAAGTAACTGTGAGCCACAGAGGACTCAGCAATCCCGTTCCCGGGTAACAAGACTATTTAAGCCTTGGGAGAGGATAAGGCTGAAGAAAAGAATAAGTGTCTGCAGCAGCAACTAGCACTAGCTTACGTGAAAGAGTGCGAGAAGAGAAGTGCCTCGGTCAAGAGGTGATCACGAAGTGATCCTAGCTAAAGCTCGACAAACATAAACCCACCGTGTTCAACTCCCGAATCCCTATTCGGAAATTGACAGTCACGGTACACACGCTGGTAGTGTATTAGAACAATGTGTCAAGTTATCTACAACCGGATATTAACAAGCTCCCATCTGCCACATAACCGCGGGCACGGCTTTCGAAAGTTCATAACCCTGCAGGGGTGTTCCAACTTGGCCCATTACAAGCCCACGATCCGCGGAGTCGCAACTCCAAGGTAGGAAGACCCGAGTATTCTCGGAATCCCGTGCTCAAGATACTCCGAACTAAGGTAAGGCTAATCCAGCAAATCCTCCCGGCGTGCCGACACCCTGATAGTAGCCGCGCGTATCTCGTCTCAGGCCACGACCGGATGAGACATCCTACGGGTTTTTACCAGACCTCAAGTTTCCTTGAGGTGGCCCCGCAGTCTGCTCATTTCGGACCAACACTCATGTGGAGCACTGGCCCGGGGGTTGTTGATTAAGAAAGAGGGTTAATTACTCCCTAAGCAAGTTTATTTAGTTATTAGGCAAATAGTACCAATGTTGGGACTTGCTGGAAAAGACTTAGCACTTAGCGGTTTATCGAGGGGGTACCATACACCCCAACCGTGTAAGGAACGCATAATCAAGGAACAAAACACCGGTTTATACGGTTCCTAACGGCATGAGTGGAACAAATCACCAAGCAAAAGGCTTAGCCTTCCACCCTTGCCAATATATAGATGATTTCATTTAAGCATTATATATAGTGTGATATAACCCAACAAACTTCAACATGAAGCAAGCATCTTCGATCTTCACCTGCAACTAGCAATGCTATAAGAAGGGCTGAGCGGAGCGTACTTAGCCATTCAACGGTTTGCATAGGTAGGGTGGTTAAACATGGTCATGGTTACAAGTAGGAGGCTGGCAGGAAGAACATGGGCATCGAGGCAAAACTATAGAGCGGAACTACTAGCAATAGGCAAAGATAGTAATGTTATCGGGGTTCGGTCATCTTGCCTGAAGTGTAGTCGTTCGGATCGTAAGAAGGGTCCTCGTGCTCAACCTCGTTGGTAACCTCGTGCTCGTACTCGTACTCGGTCTCAGCTTCCGGCTCTAAACAATACAACCACACAAGGCACGAATCAACAAGATGCAATGCGCACTCAAAAATGATGGATGCATGATGGATGCACTAAGGGAGCACACGGAGCACGGAAAATAGCACTCAAGCAAATCGCTTCAAAACATGGCAACAAAGGGATATTATGAATCTACACAGAAAATCAATCAAGTTTCATATAAGACTTGCTGAAATCGGAGCTACGGACTAAAAGTTATGCCCGAAACAAGAAATAGGCGGAAGCTGAAAATTACAGCAACATAGCAACTTCGGAGCACTAGAAAATTAAGCTACAGCACTCAAACACCATGGCAAAGAGCATGAACATAAACTAGACATATCCTACAGCAAATAAGTCCAAAGGTGCACCCCCAAAGGAGCCACGTATCAATAGCAACAAGCTTGGACATATTGAACTTGACAACAAAATTCTGACAGCAGAATTTATTGAAACTTTGGAGCAAAAGTTAAATGTGCTACAGCCACTCAAATAAGCATGTGAGTACATGATTGGATAGCCAACAATATATACTACAAGGAACCATCAAGAGACACTCCAAAACTATCATGGTTTGTCCTAGAACAGCACACAAACATGGCATCGGAACATTACAGATTCCAGACTTAATGAAAAACCACTAAGTGTTAAAACAACAGTTTCATCATGGCATCTTTGAGAGCAAGTTTAAGTCACCTCGAAACTAAACATGGCAAGTGGTAAGCACCACATCAAAGTACACATGATGGTGATTCCGAGACACACAAGCATGCACCATGGAGATAACCACAACGATAGCAATGAGCTCAACAAGATGGCATCTCATAACAAGTTAAATAACTAAACAGCCACATAGCACTTTGCAACGGAGATAAACATGGCAAGAATAAATCTATCATGCAACCTAACACAAACAACATGTAGAGCATGGCAAGACGAACACGTGGACATGTCATTTGCATCATTCGGATAAACGAGCTAAAAGATATCACTATGCAAAGATGGCATAAAAACAACACATAGCAGCAGTTTATATCGGGATGCACTCTTGCAACAGAAAAATAAGCATCTAGATGATCTCTAACATGCATGGCACAATGGAATGAATCGTAGTGCTAGTCACCACGAACGTCTAGACATCTCATATGCGCAAAACGGAGCAACACACAAGAAGTTATCGCAGTTTGAAAAGTGCATCAGAGAACAAAAACAACACATAGACTTAGGATTTTTGAATCAACCTCTCAGATCTGAAGTGTCAGCCGGGCTCGGATCGGAGAGGCGGCCCGCGAAGGAGTGGCCCGCGCAGATCGTGGCAGATCTGGCCGGCCCAAGAGGCGGGGCGGCCTCGTTGCGATCTGGCGGCCCGGGAGGATGGCGGCGGCGCGGGCCCGCGCTGGAGGGACGGGCCGGCTCGGCTGGCGGGGAGGCTGGCCCGACGCGGAGAGGGCGGCTGCGGGCCGGCGATGCGGGGAGGTCGGCCCAGAGCGGGGCGTCGGCCTGGCGACGCGGGAGAAAGGCGGAGGCGCCCGGGCCGCGTGGCGATGCGGTAGGAGTTGGCCCGGCTGGGCCGCTGGGTCGCGCGTCGGCGAGGCCGGCCCAGGCGGACGGATCGGAGCGGGGGCGACGCTGGCACTGGGCTTCGATGGCGCCTGGGGCGAGCGGCCTTGGATCCGATCGGGGGGAATCGGGAAACGGGGAAGGGCCCAGGCGGGCGATCTCCTGGATCGGGGATCTGGCTCCCCCGATCGAAGGAGCGGCGGTGGCGTTGACTTGAAGGAAAACCGGCGGCGGCGTTCCAGATGGCTGGAGGGACTCGGGGCCGGCTGGATCCGGCGGCCCCTCGCCGGATCTGGCCGGAGGACGGTGGTGGTGAGGTGGAGAGGGCAGTGGTGAGGTGAGGTGAGGTGAGGAGGTGTAGGAGAGGTACTCCGGCAAGGTGGTGGTACTCCGGCGATCTTCCGGTGAAACTCCGGCGAACTCTCCGGCGAGGTGGCTGGTGGCTGGAAGTAGAATAAGGTGGGGGCTAGGGTTTCCTTGTTTTGGGGCACAAATTTGGGGGAGTGGACAAATATATAGGCACAAGGATCTAGGGTTGTCCAAATGGAGTGCGGTTTTCGGCCACAGGATCAGATTTGGATGACCTAGATGATAGAAGTGGTTAGGAGTGGTTGGGGGGCTGTTGGAGGGGGTGTCTTGGGCCTCAAAGTGGAGGCACTTTGAGCCCACGAGAATAACTGTTGGGGTAGCAAACGGACTCGAAACGCGACGAGATTTGACAGGCGGGTTACACACACCAAAACAACAACACACGACAAGTCTCGCGCCAACTCGGAAACGTTACACGGCCAAACACCAAAGTAGGCCTACGGGATGCCACGGACACGTGAGGGAGCTCAGGAACGCGAAACAGACAACGGGAAGGAACGCGTGGAACCGGATGCAACCGACAAACAAATGCAATGCGATGCACATGTCTACATGATATGAATGAATGCCACACACGCACACAACAAAACGACGAAACCCGAAAGACAAAGAACCCGGAATGGAATAGATGAAGCCGGAGATATATTATATGCCCAAAAGGGAAAATATTACATCCGGGGCATTACACACGTTGAGGGGAGTACGAGCACTGACGGGTCGGCTGTGATGTCTACTACTCAACCTTCTTCTTGTAGATGTTATTGGGCCTCCAAGTGCAGAGGTTTGTAGGACAGTAGCAAATTTCCCTCAAGTGGATGACTTAAGGTTCATCAATCCATAGGAGGCGTAGGATGAAGATGGTCTCTCTCAAACAACCCTGCAACCAAATGACAAAGAGTCTCTTGTGTCCCCAACACACCCAATACAATGGTAAATTGTATAGCTGCACTAGTTCGGCGAAGAGATGGTGATACAAGTGCAATACAGATGGTAGATATAGGTTTTTGTAAACTGAAAATATAAAAACAGCAAGGTAGCAAGTGGTAAAAGTGAGCATAAACGGTGTTGCAATGATAGGAAACAAGGCCTAGGGTTCATACTTTCACTAGTGCAAGTTCTCTCAACAATAATAACATAACTGGATCATATTACTAGCCCTCAACATGCAACAAAGAGTCACTCCAAAGTAACTAATAGCAGAGAACAAACGAAGAGATTATGGTAGGGTACGAAACCACCTCAAAGTTATTCTTTCTGATCGATCTATATAAGAGTCCGTAGTAAAATAACACGAAGCTATTCTTTCCGTTCGATCTATCATAGAGTTCGTACTAGAATAACACCTTAAGATACAAATCAACCAAAACCCTAATGTCACCTAGATACTCCATTGTCACCTCAAGTATCCGTGGGCATGATTATACGATATGCATCACATAATCTCAGATTCGTCTATTCAACCAACACAAAGAACTTCAAAGAGTGCCCCAAAGTTTCTACCAAAAAGTCAAGATGAAAACGTGTGCCAACCCCTATGCATAGATTCCCAAGGTCACGGAACCCGCAAGTTGATCACCAAAACATACATCAAGTGAATCAATAGAATACCCCATTGTCACCACGGGTATCCCACGCAAGACATATATCAAGTGTTCTCAAATCCTTAAAGACTCAATCCGATAAGATAACTTCAAAGGGGAAACTCAATCCATTACAAGAGAGTAGAGGGGGAGAAACATCATAAGATGCAACTATAATAGCAAAGCTCGCGATACATCAATATCGTGCCATCTCAAGAACACGAGAGAGAGAGAGAGAGATAAAACACATAGCTACTGGTACATACCCTCAGCCCCGAGGGTGGACTACTCCCTCCTCTTCATGGAGAGTGCCGGGATGATGAAGATAGCCACCGGAGAGGGACCCCCCCTCCGGCAGGGTGCCAGAACGGGTCTAGATTGGTTTCCGGTGGCAACAGAGGCTTTCGGCGGCGGAACTCCCGATCTAGGTTATTCTTCGGAAGTTTCTGTATATATAGGAGGTGTTGGAGTCGGGGCCAAGTAAAGGGGGTCTCCGGGCTGTCCACGAGGCAGGGGGGCGCGCCCCTACCCTCGTGGGCAGCCCGTGGACCTTTTGGCTCCCCACCGGCACTTTCTGGGCTTCTTCTGGTCCAAAAACATCCTCCATTGAGTTTCAGGTCAATTGGGCTCCGTTTGATATTCCTTTTTTGCGATACTCTAAAACAGGAGAAAAACAGAAGCTGGCACTCGGCTCTGGGTTAATAGGTTAGTCCCAAAAATCATATAAAAGTGTATATAAAAGCCCATAAAACATCCTAGAAGGATAATATAATATCATGGAACAATAAAAAATTATAGATACGTTGGAGACGTATCAAGCATCCCCAAGCTTAATTCCTGCTTGTCCTCGAGTAGGTAAATGATAAAAACAGAATTTTTAATGTGGAATGCTACCTAACATAATTCTCAATGTAATTCTCTTTATTGTGGCATGAATGTTCAGATCCGAAAGATTCAAGACAAAAGTCTATATTGACATAAGAATAATAATACTTCAAGCATACTAAGAAAGCAATCATGTCTTCTCAAAATAACATGGCCAAAGAAAGTTATCCCTACAAAATCATATAGTCTGGCTATGCTCCCTCTTGATCACACAAAATATTCATATCATGCACAACCCCGATTTCAGCCAAGCAATTGTTTTCATACTCAAATTTTTTCAAACCTTTAAACTTTCACGCAATACATGAGCGTGAGCCATGGATATAGCACTATGGGTGGAATAGAGTGGTGGTTGTGGAGAATACAAAAAGGAGGAAGATAGTCTCAAATCGACTAGGCGTATCAATGGGCTATGGAGATGCCCATCAATAGATATCAATGTGAGTGAGTAGGGATTGCCATGCAACAGATGCACTAGAGCTATAAATGTATGAAAGCTCAACAAAAGAAACTAAGTGGATGTGCATCCAACTTGCTTGCTCACGAAGACCTAGGGCATTTGAGGAAGCCCATCGTTGGAATATACAAGCCAAGTTCTATAATCAAAATTCCCACTAGTATGTGAAAGTGACTAAACAAGAGACTCTCTATCATGAAGATCATGGTGCTACTTTGATGCACAAGTGTGGAAAAAGATAGTAGCATTTTCCCTTTTCTTTTCTTTTTCTTCTTTTTTTCTTTTTCTTTTCTTTTTTGGGCCTTTCTTTTTTCTTTGGCCTTTCCTTCTTTTTTTCTCATTTTTTCTTTTTTTGTTCCTTTTTTGGGACAATGCTCTAATAGTGATGATCGTCACAGTTATATTGATTTACCACTCAATATTACAACTCGATACTAGAACAAAGTGTGACTCTATATGAATGCCTCCGGCAGTGTACGGGGATGTGCAATGAATCAAGAGTGACATGTATGAATTTTTTGCATGGTGGCCTAGCCACGAATACGATGTCAACAACATGATCATGCATGGCAATATGACAATGATGAAGCGTGTCATAGCAAACGGAACGGTGGAAAGTTGCATGGCAATATATCTCGGAATGACTATGGAAATGCCATGATAGGTAGATATGGTGGCTGTTTTGAGGAAGCTATATGGTGGGTGTATGGTACCAGCGAAAGTTGCGCGGTACAAGAGAGGCTAGCAATGGTGGAAGGGTGAGAGTGGGTATAATCCATGGACTCAACGTTTGTCATAAAGAATTCATATACTTATTGCAAAAATTTACGAGTCATCAAAACAAAGTAATCAACACATACTCCTAGGGGGGAGGTTGGTAGAGTTAACCATCGCGCGCCCCCGACCTCCACACAAAGGATGGCAATCAATAAATACCTCATGCTCTAACTTTGTCACATAGCGGTTCACCATACGTGCATGCTACGGGAATCACAAACTTTAACACAAGTATTTCTAGAATTCATAATTACCCCGCTAGCATGACTCTAATATCATCACCCTCATATCTCAAAACAATCATCAAGTATCAAACTTCTCATCATATTCAATGCACTTGTATGAAAGTTATTACTATACCCAACTTGGATGCCTATCATATTAGGACTAGTTTTATAACCAAAGCATATTACCATGCTAATCTATAAGACTCTCAAAATAATATAAGTGAAACATGAGAGTTCATCTATTTATTAAAAAAACCACCGTCGTGCTCTAAAAGATATAAGTGAAGCACTAGAGCAAATGACAAACTACTCCAAAAGATATAAGTAAAGATCAATGAGTAGTTGAATAATTATGTAACTATGTGAAGACTCTCTAACATTTAAGAATTTAAGATCTTGGGATATTGTTCAAACAGCAAGCAAAACAAAATAAAATAGTTTGACGCTCCAAGCAAAACACATAGCATGTGGTGAATAAAAATATAGCATCAAGTAAAGTTACCGATAGACGAAGACAAAAGAGGGGATGCCTTCCCGGGGCATCCCCAATCTTAGACTTTTGGTTGTCCTTGAATTTTACCTTGGGGTGCCTTGGGAATCCCCAAGCTTAGGCTCTTTCCACTCCTTATTCCATAGTCCATCGAATCTTTACCCAAAACTTGAAAACTTCACATCACAAAACTCAACAGAAAATTCGTAAGCTCCGTTAGTATAAGAAAATAAAACCACCACTTAGGTACTGTGATGAACTCATTTTAAATTCATATTGGTGTAATATTTACTGTATTCCAACTTCTCTATGGTTCATACCCTCCGATACTACTCATAGATTCATCAAAATAAGCAAACAACACATAGAAAACATAATCTGTCAGAAACAGAACAGTCTGTAGTAATCTGTAACTTTCGAATACTTCTGTAACTCTAAAAATTCTGAAATAAATTGGTAAACCTGAGGAATTTGTCTATTAATCATCTGCAAAATGAATCAACTTAAAAGCACTCTCCAGTAAAAAATGGTAGCTAATCTCGTGAGCGCTAAAGTTTCCGTTTTTTACAGCATGATCGCATAAACTTCACACAAGTCTTCCCAACAGTTCTACTTGTCACAAACACTAATTAAAACACAAAACCACATCTAAACATAAGCTAGATGCAATATTTATTCCTAAACAGAAGGAAAAGCAAATAAAATAAAATTGGGTTGCCTCCCAACAAGTGCTATCATTTAATGCCCCTAGCTAGGCACAATGATTTCAATGATGCTCGCATAAAAGATAAGAATTGAAACATAAAGAGAGCATCATGAAGAATATGACTAGCACATTTAAGTCTAACCCACTTCCTATGCATAGGGATTTTGTGAGCAAACAACTTATGGGAACAATAATAAACTAGCATAGGAAAGCAAAACAAGCATAGCTTCAAGATTGTAAGCAAATAGAGAGGAAACTTGATATTATTGCAATATGTAGAAGCATATGATCCTCTCTCATAATAATTTTCAGTAGCATCATGAATGAATTCAACCATATAACCAACACATAAAGCATTCTTTTCATGATCTACTTGCATAGAAATTTTACTACTCTCCACATAAGCAAAATTCTTCTCATTCATAGTAGTTGGAGGAGCAAATTCAACAAAATAACTATCATGTGAAGCATAATCCAATTGAAAATTAAAATCATGATGACAAGTTTCATGGTTATATTTATTCTTTAAAGCATACGTGTCATCACAATAATCATCATAAATAGGAGGCATGCTTCCATCATAATAAATTTGCTCATCAAGACTTGGGGGACTAAACATATCATCTTCATAAAAAAATAGCATCCCCAAGCTTGTGGCTTTGCATATCATTAGCATCATGGGTATTCAAAGAATTCGTACTAACAACATTGCAACCATGCTCATCAAGCACATATTTTATGCCAATCATTCTATGTAATTCTTCTTCTAGTACTTGAGCACAATTTTCCTTCCCATCATTTTTACGAAAGATATTAAAAAGATGAAGCATACGAGGTAACCTTAATTCCATTTTTTTTGTAGTTTTCCTTTATAAACTAAACTAGTGATAAAACAAGAAACCTAAAGATTCGATTGCAAGATCTAAAGATATACCTTCAAGCACTCACCTCCCCGGCAACGGCGCCAGAAAAGAGCTTGATGTCTACTTCACAACCTTCTTCTTGTAGACGTTGTTGGGGCTTCAAGTGCAGAGGTTTGTAGGACAGTAGCAAAGTCCCCTCAAGTGGATGACCTAAGGTTTATCAATCCGTAGGAGGCGTAGGATGAAGAAGGTCTCTCTCAAACAACCCTGCAACCAAATAACAAAGAGTCTCTTGTGTCCCCAACACACCCAATACAATGGTAAATTGTATATGTGCACTAGTTCGGCGAAGAGATGGTGATACAAGTGCAATACGGATGGTAGATATAGGTTTTTGTAAACTAAAAATATAAAAACAACAAGGTAGAAAGTGGTAAAAGTGAGCATAAACGGTGTTGCAATAATAGGAAACAAGGCCTAGGGTTCATACTTTCACTAGTGCAAGTTCTCTCAACAATAATAACATAACTGGATCATATTACTAGCCCTCAACATGCAACAAACAGTCACTCGAAAGTAACTAATAGCGGAGAACAAACAAAGAGATTATGGTAGGGTATGAAACCACCTCAAAGTTATTCTTTCTGATCGATCTATTCAAGAGTCCATAGTAAAATAACATGAAGCTATTATTTCCGTTCGATCTATCATAGAGTTCATACTAGAATAACACCTTAAGATACAGATCAACCAAAACCCTAATGTCACCTAGATACTCCATTGTCACCTCAAGTATCCGTGGGCATCATTAGACGATATGCATCACACAATCTCAGATTCATCTATTCAACCAACGCAAAGCACTTCAAAGAGTGCCCCAAAGTTTCTATCGGAAAGTCAAGACGAAAACGTGTGCCAACCCCTATGCATAGATTCCCAAGGTCACGGAACCCGCAAGTTGATCTCCGAAACATACATCAAGTGAATCAATAGAATACCCCATTGTCACCACGGGTATCCCACACAAGACATACATCAAGTGTTCTAAAAATCCTTAAAGACTCAATCCGATAAGATAACTTCAAAGGGAAAACTCAATCCATTACAAGAGAGTAGAGGGGGAGAAACATCATATGATCCAACTATAATAGCAAAGCTCCTGATACAATAAGATCGTGCCATCTCAAGAACACGAGAGAGAGAGAGAGAGAGATCAAACACATAGCTACTGGTACATACCCTCAGCCCGGAGGGTGGACTACTCCCTCCTCGTCATGGAGAGCGTCGGGATGATGAAGATAGCCACCGGAGAGGGATCCCCCCCTCCGGCAGGGTGCCAGAACGGGTCTAGATTGGTTTTCGATGGCAACAAAGGATTTCAGCAGCGGAACTCCTGATCTTGATTATTTTCCGGAGGTTTCTGTATATATAGGAGGTGTTGGAGTCGGGGACAAGTAAAGGGGGTCTCCGGGCTACCCACGAGGCAGGGGGCGCGCCCAGTAGGGGGGCGCCCCCTACCCTCGTGGGCAGCCCATGGACCTTCTGGCCCCCTCCGACACTTTCTGGGCTTCTTCTGGTCCAAAAATGTCCTCCACTGAGTTTCACGTCAATTGGGCTCCCTTTGATATGCCTTTTCTGCGATACTCTAAAACAGGAGAAAAACAGAAACTGGCACTAGGCTCTGTATTAATAGGTTAGTCCCAAAAATCATATAAAAGTGTATATAAAAGCCCATAGAACATCCTAGAAGGATAATATAATAGCATGGAACAATAAAAAATTATAGATACGTTGGAGACGTATCAGGCTGCGGGGTGAGGCTGACGTCACCGGAAAATAATAGGAAGTACGGGTGGGGAGGGATAGCCTGGCAGCAACACAACTGGCTACGGGAGGAGGGAGCAGGCAGTCCCACCGGCGCTGGTTTGGGCGGCTGGAGCGGGAAGATCAGAGATTGAAGAAGCACGGCTGTCGTTGGATGGATATCCAACACTCACTGCTCTGTGTTTACTAAGTTGACAAAGCCTTGCGTACGCGTCAATTTTTTTAGGACAGCATCATCGTTAACCTAGTAGGCCCAGAAGTCAGCCTCCAAATCTGTGGAAAACATAATACAGCCCATTAGCTATTATTTTCAATAATTTACAGCCCATTTGCTAATTCTTAAGGATATTTTGAAGTACATATTCCTTTTATTAGCATTACACACCATATTCTGGGCACTCCTAGAAAATTCAATGAAATTTTGCATATTTCGATGGGGTCCAAACTCTTTTAATCACGAAATTTCGAGTCACATTAAAAATAATTAAAAAAATCATAACAAATCTCCGCAAAAAATGAATGAAATTTAAAATCTTCACTATCAAGATGCCCGTGCGTTTCACGGAACATCAAGATGCATTTGTATGAGTAGTTTGTCCTGTGGGAGAAAATGATGAACGAGGGAAGGTCGTATCTGCAAATTTGGAGCGGAGTGCGGGTAAATTGTCATAGTTCCCTTCCTATCCATTAGATATAGATCGGACGGCCTATATTGTAGGATGCCACGCAGACCAACTCTACTTTTATAAGAGTAGAGAAATTCAGAAAACGTGATATTTGAATGTAATTGCCGGTTGGCTTTGGTTTGAAAATTTACAGCCCATTTCTTACAAGTTATAGCCCATTTTCGGGGGAAGCCCATTTCTTAGATATAGATCGGACGGCCTATATTGTAGGATGCCAGGCAAACCAACTCTACTTTTATAAGAGTAGAGAAATTCAGAAAACGTGATATTTGAATGTAATTGCCGGTTGGCTCTGGTTTGAAAATTTACAGCCCATTTCTTACAAGTTATAGCCCATTTTCGGGGGAAGCCCATTTCTTACTACTTACATCCCTCCTCGTCTTGAAAAATTTGCAGCCCAACAGGAATGAGAAAAGCAAGTAGGCCTCGGTTGGGTATTCTCCAATAAAAGAAAAAAGATATCAACTAGGCTCATCATGTGCTTCAATAAAAGCGTAAGCGTGGGCTAGAGGGGCTACAGCCCCCGCACAGCGCGCACTTGAGCTCCGTCTCTAAAACTAAAAAAACAACTGGGAGAGCTGCTGGGTCCCTGGTGTTATCCGCTCGTTGTGTAATTTTCTCGTTTGTTGAATACATTGACAATGGTGTGGGACCTAATTGTCAAACAATTAGGAGGAAGTATTTTTTTGGCTTGTAATAATGAGGCACCTGCTTGCGTAATGCAATGACCCTGGTGGGTCCCTGCTAGCAACCTCTCCATGTACAGTCATCTCCTGATTCCTCTCGGTTGTTGACCATGTTGACAACGCTAGACGACGACGAGCACATCGAGCGAACTAAGGCAGAGAATGACGGTGAGGCCTCGCATGGGAACGAACAGGAGCCATGGAAGATGCGGCAGTGTAGTGGCAGGCGGAGGGGAGTACGACGGCAACAACATGTAACTCAAGCTTACAAACAGTACAAAAAGCCCAAGGATTAATTGTTCATCAAATTTAGACAAAACCAAGATTGAACTTAGCAATAAAATCTAACAAACCACTCTTTTTCATAGTCACAAACAAATGGATCGGTCTGATCCATAAAATCAACATCCTCTGCAAAAAAATTGATTGGAGGATGACTATAAGTTGTTGTAAATAGAAGCTGGGCATGTTCACAAGCCCATTTGTCCACCCGAAACTTCTTTTTTTGTTGTTCAACATGTCTATCCGTGAGAAATCTCTTGTTGAAAAACTTAAGCCTCATGGACAATAGTAACCTTGCATTCAACAGGAAGAAGGTGACAAAGCTTCTGTTTGCCTGGTTGGATGCATATCCTTCCACCGTTATTGTCCTCAAACGAATGTCATGAGAACTGAGAAAATCCTGGTGCTTACTACACCACTGATTGGTTATATGTTTTTCTCCATGTGTTAGTGCCTAAGTAGACATGAAGATTCCAAACAGTTAAGGTCTGAAAAAAGAGTATGTACAAAGAGTGACAACTGAACGGTTAATTCTAGTACAATATAAGCGGGCTTTCAATGTGCATGAAATCATCACCTTTATATATAAATTCTCCAGAGATTGAAAGCATCGCAACAAGCGAATAATTATGTTCTGATCAAAACTAAACATTCAGATATATAAGATCTTGACACAATCCAGCAGCATTGATAGGCTATCCATGGACGAACTCTTCATTGAGCATATAACATAATATTAGTACCCAAAGTGTCCTCCAAGATGACATAAAACTTATGCGCACAAATGAAAAATGCAGCTTAAGATTACAAATGTGTAGATGATAATATACGGTACCTGAAAAAGTGAGGAGCCAAACACCAACTTGTCGTGATTATTAAACGGATCACTAATTACACCCAAGGTCTCCAGTTTGGGCACAAAGACAACATTTATTTGCGAAGGTTTATAAAAAAAATGAAGAAGCAACCTTTGATATGAAGGGGCATCTTCGATGATGAGTTGTTGTCCTTCAAAACAAATTCCAATGCTTTTAAGGTGAGGCGAATTTATTTGGAGACAACGGGTAGGGATTTCTATTCCCAAAACAATCAGTAAGCGCTCCAGGGCAGGGCAACTGGAGTGGATGATGTCGTGCAGTGACGCCTCCGACAGATAAACCACCATAAGTAAAAGTTTTTTAGTAGTGGGACTCAAAGCATATGTACCAGATTGTCTGATAGATGGCACCGGGCGAAGGTGGCAGTGTGGAGAGAGGAGGGAAACCACGAGATGGACAACGGTGGTGTGGGCAAAATTTCTTGGTGTTCGGTTCGTGGTATAAAACTTTTGTGGTAATGGTAGAACTCAAACTACTGGAGTTTTTCGAATTCAAGGGATGTCAGCCAAGCATCCACCATGCAGGGTATGGACAACAGGTAGCGTGTCGGGATGCAGAGGTGTTGAACGGGGCCCTGCTGGCGAGAGGAGACGATGGCTCCGAGGAGATCAAATTCTGGAAGGAATTCGGGATGGACAGATATGTGATGACAGTCGAGATTGAGGGGCACGATGCGCCATAGAGGGCGCCACCGAAATGCGAGGACTTGTGTGCATTAGCCAGCCTTGGTGAGGAGAAGGGAGATGATCTCCACAAGAATATCGTCCGGGAAATCGCCGATGCGGTCCACCGGAGATTCTATAGGTTCC
>LR738715.1:642101567-642147080 GCA_902687465.1 Secale cereale
GCCGGGTGCGGGATCTACAACCAGCATCGCCACTGGCAAGAGCCTCATCTTGTTGTCACTGGGGCCTGCCGAGTCCATTTTTCTTGCGGGCGTCGCGCAGAGCTCATGGGTTTGAGCAGAGTAGCCAGAGACGAGCCTTGTGGAAGTGCGAGTGGGGAAGAAGGAGGGATGGGGTTTTCTGTTAGGAGTGGAAGAAGAGGAGCAGGAATTTTTTGTATGAGTGAGGAAGAAGGTGAGCAGGGTTTTATGTACAAGTGAGGAAGATGGGGAGCCGGGGGAATTGGGGGGCGACGGAAGCTGGAGAGTCCAGCGAGCGGCAAAATGAGGGGTAAAATAACATGCCCACAGTATACATAGATTAACAGGGACTGTGGGGGATTAAATCATGCACAATCCAAATTCCCCTCCGTTCCTCTCCAAACCACTCGGAGGAGGTTGAACTGAACAAGGCCTAAGACTAACAACAGTGGGAGTAACTTAATTCCTTACGGTATCACAATATGATACTCAACCCTCTCTTTCTTCATTTAATTCTACGCTGTGCTGCTGGTTTGGGCACGTCAAATCTGATAATGTACATTCTAACAATCCCACAATATACATTCTAACAAGTTCTCACACAAGTACAACAGAAAAGGTAAACATTCAAATCAAACTTAGGTTCACATGATACGTTCATATTCATAGCCAACATTCACAACCAACAACTCAAAAGATTCATGTATAGACGAGTACAACATGTCTATGCATCCAAATGTTTCAAAGATCACAAGTCAATATTCATAGCTAACATTTAGAAAAAGATTCAGAATACACAAGTTCAACATGTTTGCGCATCAAATGATTGAGAGAACACAAGCCAATATCATCCATCGACACACTTTAATTACCTACGGTACAGACTGGTAAGTGGTGTTCACTCGGTGGTACTTGCTAAAATTAATGCTGGTCTGAGCAAACTTTCGAGTAAATAAGAGGCAACATACACCATCTGATGTACAAGGGATATGATGCAGCGAAGGCATTGGCATGTGCAAGATGCTAACTGTGTTTTGTGTCTCTTACCTAACCATGAGGACCGTGGGCACCTTTTCTTCGCGTGTAATTTTAGCCAGCGAGTTTGGAACTACCTTGGAATCTCTTGGACCCCAGACAACAACCACACCACATACTCAATGGCCCTAGCGGCTCGACAGGAATTTGGCCACCCCTTCTTCACTGAAGTAGTTTTTACTGCCACTTGGAATATATGGACTCAAAGGAATGGCAAAATCTTCAGAAATGAGCAACCCAGCTTCAGATCTTGGAAGCGAAACTTTGTGTATGATATTTCTTTGTTAGCTCATAGGATCAAATGTAAATATAGGGATAATCTTCTCTCTTGGATAGCCTCCCTTCAGTAGCTTTGTTGTAAGTTCTATCTTCTTCTCCCTGTATATTTTTTAACAAACCTCTTTATTTTGTAACCTCACCCAGGTTGGGTTTATTTTAATAAAATCACTGTGAGGCTGTTGCCTTGCAGTACATAGTAAAAAAAAACATACACCATCTGAACTTTGCTTGTAGGTTTATCCTCATGATAGTCCTCAATGCCGCGAGCGGTTTGAACAACTTGGCCACTACTTTCATCCAACTAGTTTTTGTGCAGTTCAACTGAAATGGAGGCATCCCAGGCATGCAGACTGGTTAGGTGCCATATGAATATATGCCTCTACCAACTTGTCTGGAATCTTTACATTCGATGGAATACATTTCGCTACCAACATTCGTGCCAATAACCTAAAAGCGCAAGTTGGACCAAAGACTGTGTTGCGTTTTTCTGGGCTATGCGCCAAGCAATATTATTGGCGCTCGCTCTGACACTTCTTCTTATCAACATCGATGCTTGTCTTAGTGAACTTTGGAGTACAACAAAGCAGCAGCACAAGTATCTGTACATCTTTTCTTTTTGTGCAGTTGTACTGAAATCGGCCAATGTAACGAGTTGCGTCCAAGTTCAGGCTCCAAGGTACTCCTTATGAAATAAGCCAACAGTAGCACAATACCAAATTACCGATAGATATTACAAGCACAATATACCAACCCGTGTGATGAAGCATAAAGATTAGTATTTCCTTTGACGGGAAGCCGAGATAAGCGACTGACAGGAAAGGTGATGGATTATGGATCATGCTTAGGTATCGGTATGAGATGCATGTCGTATTTGCCATGTTTACTGCTTACTCGTGGTTTAGATTCGTCGGAAAAGTGCTAATATTTCCAAGAAAAGGAAGGAGGCAGTCGAGGCAATGAATCACCCAAAGTTTTTGTGTAGTTCCACTGAAATCGAGCATCCCTGTTGGCACATATATTGAGAAAGTGATATTACTGTAATAGTAGTTAATGAAACATACACTAACAAATACTCCCTCCGTTCCCAAATATAAGTCTTTCTAGAGATTCTAACAAGTGACTACATACGGAGCAAAATGAGTGAACCTACACTCTAAAATATGTCTACATACATCTGTATGTTGTAGTCCATTTGAAATGTCTAAAAAGACTTATATATAGGAACAAAGGGAGTAGAAGCATCCGCATTATCTTAAAAAGAGGTATTAATTTAGTTAATTAGTGCCAATTAGCTCAATTCTCGCGTTGGCATGTATCATAGGCTGCAATGATGTAACATGCAAAGATAAAGGACTTTCTCATGACAATTGCAAAACAGTAGCACGATATAAATAGAGATGACAACACACTAATCTAGATGAAGCCCTTAGGCCCTTACTAATTAATTAGTGTTGCTTAAGTACTCCTGATTGATTAAATGACCTTGCATGAAGGCAACAGAAGCCAAAGTGCTCCTGGAGCATAGCCTCAAATGTGAGGCAGGCGTTGCCGGAGCCATTCAGTGGCCTCGACTAAGGCCTCAGCTTCATTAAATCACCTTGGCATAGTTGATCATGTAGGGCTAGCTCACACATGCATCAAGAATCCAGTTAATTAGTATGATGTGTCGTCAAGCCAAGTACTACTCTGCTAGTAGTACTACAAGTGCATTTCTTCAAGTAAATTAATACTAGTAGCAATACATTGATACATCTCCGTCGCATCTATAATTTTTGATTATTACATGCCAATATTCTACAACTTTCATATATTGTTGGCAACTTTGTATAATATTTTTTGGGACTAACATATTGATCCAGTGCCCAGTGCCAGTTCTTGTTTGTTGCATGTTTTTTGTTTCGCAAAATATCCATATCAAACAGAGTCCAAATGGAAAAAAATGGACGGAGATTTTTTTGGAATATATGTGAATTTTGGGAAGCGGAACCAACATGAGACGATGCCCGAGTGGGCCACGAGGCAGGGGTTGCGCCCACCAGGGGCAGGCGCACCCTGGGCCCTCGTGGCCACACCATAAGGCGGTTGATGCCCTTCTTTCTCTGCAAGAAAGCTAAAATCCGGATAAAAGTCGTGTCAAAAAGTCAGCCCAATCGGAGTTACGAATCTCCAGAAATATAAGAAATGGTGAAGGGCCAGAATCTAGGAACGCAGAATCCGAGAGAGACAGAGAGACATATCCAATCTTGGAGGGGCTCTCGCCCCTCCGTCGCCATGGAGGCCATGGACCAGAGGGGAAACCCTTCTCCCACCTAGGGAGAAGGTCAAGGAAGAAGAAGAAGAAGGAGGGGGGCTCTCTCCCCTCGCTTCCGATGGCACCGGAGTGCCACCGGGGCCATCATCGTGTGACAATGATCTACACCAACACCTCCGTCATCTTCACCAACATCTGCATCACCTTCCCCCATCTATCTACAGCGGTCCACTCTCCCGCAACCCGCTGTACCCTCTACTTGAACATGGTGCTTTGTGCTTCATATTATTATCCAATGATGTGTTGGCATCCTATGATGTCTGAGTATATTATCGTTGTCCTATCGGTGATTGGTGAATTGCTATGATTGATTTAAATTGCTTGCGGTTATGTTGCTGTCCTTTGGTGCCCATCATATGAGCGCGCGTGGATCACACCATAGGGTTAGTTGTATGTTGATAGGACTACGTATTGGAGGGCAAGAGTGACAAAAGCTTCAACCTAGTGTAGAAATTGATGCATACGGGATTGAAGGGGGACCAATATATCATAATGCTATGGTTGGGTTTTACCTTAATGAACGTTAGTAGTTGCAGATGCTTGCTAATAGTTCCAATCATAAGTGCATAGAATTCCAAGTAAGGGATGACATGCTAGCAGTGGCCTCTCCCACATAAAACTAGGTATCGGTCTAGTAACGTAGTCAATTGCTTAGGGGCAATTTCGCAACTCCTACCACCACTTTTCCACACTCACTATCATTAACTTTATTGCTTCTTTATCTTAACAGCCCCTAGTTTATATTTACGTGTTCTTTATATTCTTGCAAACCTATCCAACAAAAACTACAAAGTACTTCTAGTTTCATACTTGTTCTAGGTAAAGTAAACGTCAAGCGTGCGTAGAGTTGTATCGGTGGTCGATAGAACTTGAGGGAATATTTGTTCTGCCTTTAGCTCCTCGTTGGGTTCGACACTCTTACTTATCGAAAGAGGCTACAACTGATCCCCTACACTTGTGGGTTATCACACATCAATACAATACCACTAGCAAGATTTCAGGATAACATAGGACGATACTAGCTTGTGATCCTTCTTCATTTCTTCCTTCTTCTTCTTCTTCTTCCTCTTCCTCTTCCTCTTCCGTCTTCCTTTTCTTGCTCTGTTTCTCTTTCTCCTAAACCAATTGGTGAAACCAAGTACATGAGTGGGCTTCAATGTCAGATTTGGTTGTCAGTGAGTACAAGTTTACTATGTAAACAATAGTATTATTTTCTCATGGCAGTTGCAAAATAGAGGTGAACACATGCATTAAATATCATTCTTACTTAAGGGAAGGTTAGGGTGCCAATTTGGATGATGAGGGTTGGACAGAGATCTCCCTTTGTGTAGTTCCACTGAACTCAACCAACAGTTCCGGCATGACATTCCAGTTAAGCTGGACAAAAATCACTAGTTATCTCTACTACTATTAAACAAGCAAACGTATTCGTCGCTAAGCGCACACGGTCTAACCTACACATAAGAACCCCAAACAATTACAGCCTCACGATTAGAGATACTTAATTACATCTCACCGTCCAGATTACACTGACCATAAGCCAAAAGTGTGTTTAGCGATTTGCCCTGGCGGACGATTACTCTGCCAAACCCCACCTCCTGCTACGCCAGCACATCTCTAGGAGGAAAAAAAGGCCGAATCATAATAGGAAACAACACGTCCCGGCTTCCTGTTGATAAACTCGAAGGCCGCAGAAAACGCGAAGACCACCAACCCTCCTGTGACGCATCTGAGAGCAGGTCGTCGCCCCAGCCGATCCACTTCCGACGGACGCGAGAGAAGGCCGCCGTCCTCGCCGCTCCTCCTCTGCTGCCACATGTAGGCCGCCGGTCCTCTTCCGTTGGACGGGGGTGCAGGCCGACGCCCCCGCAGCTCCTCCTCCAGTGGACGCGATAGCAGACCGCCGCCCCACCACTCTACCTCCAACGGATGCGAGAGCGGGCTGCCGCGCCGCCACTCCTCCTTTGCTACCCCGGGTACGTCCTCCTCTGCTACCCAAGGTACGTCGCTGCTGAACAGACATCACGGCCGCCTCCCGCCGCTCCTCATCATCTGCACTCAGGGTGGACACGGTCCGGGCCGGTCCGGGTCGGTCCGGTCCCTCACCAAGCTGCCATTTGGACCGGCCGCCGGTGGTCCGGACCGGATCAAACCGACCAGCCTCACGGTCCTGTTTCCAGGGACCTGACCGGCCGTGGCAAAGCTCGGGCTGGACCGAGGGGATCGACCAACCATCACCGGCGGTGACTTGCGCGGGTGCAGAGGCGTGGTGGGCGACGTGCGCGGGTGCTGCGGCGAGGCGGCAAATGTGTGGGAGAACTGGCGGCGCGAGGTAGACGACATGCTGTTGGAAGTGCTGTTAACCATGAACGTGCGCATGTTGATCTCTTAGCAGTTTTCTCTGTTGCATGCAAGCAATCTATTTCGTGCACGTGCCCATGATTAATCATGTCCAGCCTTGCCGTGGATGATTGAATCAAATTGGACGTGGAGTTAATTGTGGGATGGCGCCATAATTATCGGATCGTAGTTGTTTCTCTGTTAGTTGCGAATAAAAGGAAACAATGGCGTGGAGTTAGTCGTGGGATTGATACGATGCATCCAAGATACGTGGAAATAAGGGGGGAATCAATTGAAGAATCCTGGGCAGTTATTCTCATACAGATTGAACAACAAATCATCATGTGATTGCACCGTGATTATGGGATCACCCGGTTTCTGTCGTTCTTCCTCGGTCCTACCGAGCGGACCGAGCTTTAACCGGACCGGGCCGAACAATTTTCGTTCCCTATTTCATGGACCGGACCGGCTAATTTTTTGAGCAGGCCAAGACCGAGCTGGGCGGGACCGAGTGGGCCACGAGTGGGCCAAAATACCCGATCGTGTCGTCCACCCTTAGTCTACACCCATGAAGATGCCACTAATTAAGGTGGCTTAGCACTGTGCGGTCGATTGATTTGTAGGATTTGAGTTCATACGATTTTAATGGTTACTTAGCGCTCTATTTGGAGGAAATTTATGTAAATTTCTGATTCAAATTCTTGTGGTTCTCCAATCTTGGGCAGCGTCACCAGAATAGGAGGAGCGCAGCAGAAGGAGCATCAAGCACGAGCTTGCGGCGACCGCGAAGACCAGAAAAGATATGGATGGGTTCTCGCCAAGTTCCTGCGGCTCACGATTTTCATCTAGCTCTCTACAATAACTAGAAGATTAGTGACCACAACTTTTACATAAATGGTTGGATCTTTCAGAAGCTTGTTGTTGGCTGTGCCTACTTACTAATTTGATTTGATAAGTCAACCTGGGGAACAACCGATTGGGTGTGAATGAAGTTGTTAATATGATTTTATTCGTGTGTGCTAATGATAGATCTTGCATTTCTCTACTATATTTGTCCGAATGAGCTAATGCGGTGGATAAGGCCGACATGCACCATTATAAACTTTAGATGAAGCTTACATCACGGCGAGGAATAACCTTGATTTCGCGGTGCACCCCCTAGGTGCAGCTCTGGCCCATCCGATGTCTTCTGGCCCATAAAAATTCTCCGAAAAGTTTCGCGGTGTTTGGGCTCCGTTTGATATTTATTTCCTACGATGTAAAAAACATGCAGAAAAGAACAACTGTCACTTGGCACTATGTCAATAGGTTAGTACCAAAAAATGATATAAAATGACTCTAAAATGATTGTAAAACATCCAAGAATGATAATATAACAGCGTGGAACAATCAAAAAATTATCGATACGTTGGAGACGTATCAGCCGTCATGACCCGTCATATCACAAAACCCACACATTTACCAGCAATGGTAAAGTGGCATGGTTAGTTGGACGGACGAGGCAACCATCATTTCACTGGAACGCTCATTTAAGCCCTTTCTCCCCTATCTTGAAGAAAACCACACTCCACACTAGTCACTTCTGCCATTTTTCTTCTGTACCGACGAAGGAAAGGTAGGCGAATCAGTGATGCTACTCTATTTTCATTCCAAGAATCTTCTTTTTGCGAAGCACTGACTGATTCTCACTGCCTATTCTTTTCCCATTTTCATTGCGATTGTGCTTTCCTTTCGATTGCTTTTTGTTTGTCAGTTTATTGATGGATCCTGGAGCACTAGGCAAAGAATTGCCGGCAGACAACCCACTGGAGACAGAGATCTACAGGAAGAGAGCACCAGCCAACGAGTTGGTGATGTTGGCGGGCCAACCCATAGAGACGAAGAACTCCAAGAAACAAGTACTGGCCAAAGAGTTGAGGACCTTGGCGGACGAACTCCTAAACAAAGAAAGCTGGATGAACAGCAAAGGCCCCACCGTGCCTACCCCAGAAACTCTAATGGCCACCTATGAGAGCCTCAAGGCCCGGTTTGAGGAGATAGTAGCCGTTGAGAAGCAGTATTTCCCCGGCGAGGTGATGGCCCCCGGAGGGATGGGATCCCCCGGTGAGCTACATAAGGTAAAAATATGGTTTACCATAGGTGTTGTTTTTGATTATTTGCAATGAGCTTACTAATATGTTAGGGTTGTGCAGGTGCCGGTGGATGCCCTTGATCATTCCTATGTCGCGGTCCCTCCTGTGGACATCGCTCCAGAGATCGATCCCCATGCCGCTAACCTTCCTGTGGACATTGCCCCAGAGATCGATGACAAGAAATAGTTGGTCGTGCTAGTCTTTCAACGTAGTTTGCAGTGTTTAATTACCAGAACGATGAGTTTTACCACACCATCTAGGGCTAGTGCAGTGTCTTGTGTGGGCGGTACTTGCTACTTTTGTTTGATAGTGAATAGTGCAAACCCTCTCCGAGTTATGGAAACATATGTCACCAGCTTTTGAAGTAATATATGGCATGCTTAGGCATATGTTTAAACTGTTTAATCATATAAGCAGGGCTTGATTGAAGAAAATATTGTTAGATGATTCTTGGTGTCAAACCTCGACTGATTCCACGCTATTTTAGTAGGCTAGCTGTTGGGGATATAACTATTAGGTATAAACCACCCAGGAGGGGCCGGGATATACCTGTACTGAATTACCCCTATTAAAGCCCATGAAGACAAGGAGTATGGCATGTTACTATAGGGAGCTATAACGCCAGGTCCCAAAGGCGGATTAGGGCCCATAGACGTAAACCGCCATATGGTGTGTAAATTGTGTTGTAAGATAGGAAAGGTAGAAACCAAGCCGGACACGTTTATGAGCCGGCCTCGGGATTCTGTAAACCGGCCGGGCGTCATCCTGTGTATATAAAGGGACGACCCGGCAGCGTTTCAGGGACAAAAAAAACAACGGCTCGAGACACAGGCAAAGAGGATTCGCTCCCTGGTCATCAAAACCCTAGCAATACCACACCAACTAGAGTAGGCCTTTACCTTCACCGCAAGGGGCCGAACTAGTATAAAATTCCATGTGTCCTTTGTCCGCTTTAACCCCTTTAAGCTAACCCGTCGCGATGGCTCCATGACTAAGTCCTTATGCTAGGACATCTGCCGTGACAAAACCACGACAGTTGGCGCCCACCGTGGGGCTATCGCGCGATGGTTTTGAGTTCTTAGCTTGAGGGCAGCTTCGAAGGGCTCAAGGGATACGGAGTGGGCCAGATGACCAAGAGTCGTCGCGGCAAGATCTACATCAATGATGCAGGTTGGGGCCCCGAGGCCGACTCAATTGAGTACGGATACCGGGTCCCCTACGGCGGCATCCATGTTTTCATTGGCAAGATCGGCGGACCGGGCCATGAGCCGGACATATGCACCGACATCGTGGAAACGGTTCAGCGTGCGAGTCCTGCTCGAGTTCGGCCTGCCATGAAGCGTGTCTTTGTGGGAGTCGCCCACGGAGCGGAAACTGAAGATAGATCGGAATCTGGCAGTGAGACCATCGTTTACTCTAGTGACAAGTCATCTACCGGAGAGACCGAGTCTTTGTACCTACTACAAGACGGCCGGTTTGGGGGCTGTTCCGATCGTGACAGTATTCCGGACCCCCTCGATCTGCTGAGCCGAGTTGTAGTCTTCATCGCCGGATCACAGTCCGTATAACACTCTTCGACTGCAGCAGCTTTGACATCAAGTTTGGCGGCAGCAGCAGCAGCAGCTGGGGTAGGAGGCCCTGCGCAGCCACCAGCTCAGGTGTTGTCCGGTTTATTCGACACTCTGACAGCGCTGTTGACTGCTGAAGTTAGCCCGGCGGATCAGGAGCGGCATGACACAGAAGTTGCTAAGGTAAAGGAACAGATAGCTCAAGCTAAGATAGATCAGGCAGCTGAAAACACCAGGATGGCCACGAAGCAGGTCGAGTTGGATGCTCAGGCTTATCGGGTCATGTTGGATCAGAACGCATCAAATGATGTAATGAGGAGAAGGTACCGATCTCGCCTGCCTCCGGTTTGCGAGGCAAGAAATCTCTTTAGCACGCCAGGAGCAGGAACAATCAATCTACCAGCGATAAACTGGGCAGAAGCGCCTGGAACGGGGGCATCAGTCCAGCCACACACAACGGATCCGCCTCGTCAGATCATCCCATCACAACATGTACCGACGCCTCCGGGTCATTACTCCAACCCCTTGGATATCATAGTCGCTGCCGCTTCACGATTGGCGGCCCTCCCTGTCGAAGGTGAGTCCCCCGTAGCGGTGGAGACGCGACGGTCTAGGGAGCTCCTTCAGACAGCTTTGACTCAGCAGCAGGCTTATTCGTACATCCGTGAGAGGATTCACTCCACCCCCCACCCAAGCCAGAGTTGCAACATGCATATAGATGAACCGGCCATGTCAAGCAGTGCGCGGAACCGTAACCCATCTCGGGGGCATAACCCGGCAGGTGGTGGCACGAATGCTCAGGATGTGGTGGATCAGGGTAGACAACGTCGAGAAGCCGAGTTAGCAGCACAGTACACGACCCGTCAACTTACCCTGGTTCGTCCAACCACCTCGGTGGAACCAGGAGTTACATCTAGATCTTTGGGAGTGCTGTGTCTCACCCTCGCTTTACGTAATGTGCGCCTGCCCAAGGATTTCAAAGGACCGCAGAAAGTGCCCAATTACACTACCGATCTATCCCCCGAGTCGTGGGTTAAAAGCTATGAGATGGCAATGGAGATGCTGGATGTGGACGATGCGTCATGTGCTAAATACTTCACCATGATGTTGGAAGGAACAACCTGTACTTGGCTGAAAGGTTTGCCAGCTAACTCCATTGGGTCATGGGCCGAGTTGAGGGCCCGGTTTATACAGAATTTAAAGACACATGCAAGCAACCCATGTCAATTGTGGACTTAGCTGCCTGTGTCCAAGGAGAGAATGAATCGACAAGCCATTGGGTGTGCCGGGTTTCAGAGATCTTGCACTCATTAGACCGCAGCAATGCCAATACAACAGTATTAATATTGGAAGGCAATTGCCAGTTCACGCCTCTGAAGCTGAAGTTGGGATGGCTCAAATGTCACTGCGATGACATGGGAACGCTCATGACAGCTCTGGTTAAGTACGCTGATTCTGATAGTACCAAGGACCCTGAGTCTGACGACGAAAAGTCGGGAAAGGGAAAGAAGAACGGTAAAGCGCCGCAGCATAACCCGGCGAGCCATGGAAACAACGGTAAGCGTAAAGCAGATAACAATTCAGATTTTGTGGCTAACACCAATACATAGAATGATGGTCAGCATCGTAAAGGTGGCCGCCCCCGCGCAGCGGAGGATCAAGTATCAATCTTGAGCGCCAGTTAAATCAGCCTTGCCCTAGGAATGGGACGAAGGAAAGACCAGCTACGCACCTCTGGAAGGATTGCTTTATTATGCGGGAGTTCAAAAATTCGGATCGTTTCCAATATGATCATGGACAGTCCGGCGGTTCAGGGCCTGGTTCTCATGGGCCGGGTTATGGCGGTGGTGGTTCTGGCTCAGGATTTCAAGGCAATCAGAGCGGACATGGCAGTCAGAGCGGACACGGCAATCAGGGTAGTCAAGGTAGCCAAGGTGGTTATAAGCATCAGGGGAATCATCAGCAGCAACAGTCCGGTTACCAAAGCAACCCGAAGCAGTTGAATAGTGGGAATTATCATCTCTTCACCACTAGCCGGTGTAAGCGCGATCAGAAGGTTTATAAAAGGGCAGTGCACTCTGTTGAACCGGCGGTGCCTCGTTATTTACGCTGGTCGGAACAGCCCATTGTGTGGAGTCGTGAGGATCATCCGCCCCGGGTTGATAATCCGGGTCAGCTGGCATTGGTGGTAGCATCTCAGGTTGGGGGGTATAGGTTCACGAAGGTGCTCATGGACGGAGGGAGCAGCATCAACATTCTTTATTATGAAACCTTCCGTCGCATGGGGTTAACAGATAAAAAGCTCAGGCTAACAAACACTGTCTTCCATGGTGTAGTGCCTGGTAAATAGACATATCCAGTTGGTAAGATAGATCTGGAGGTTACCTTTGGAGATGAGCATGACTCAAGATCAAAGACCTTCACCTTTGAAGTGGTAAAAATCAAGAGCCCGTATCATGCCCTGTTTGGACGACCGGTTTATGCTAAGTTCATGGCGAGGCCCTGTTATGTTTATCTGCAGCTCAAATGCCGGGTCATAAGGGGACTATCACGGTACATGGGAGCCATGAGATCGCTTTGGAATGTGAAGAAGGTGATGCGGCCTATGTTGAGTCAGTTTGTGCAACAGAGGAGTTGAAGTTCTACAAGGACAATATTGATCCGGCGGATATGACCTCTTTGAAAAAACCAACTACAGAGCATGATCCGGCCTTGAAGTTTAAATCGGCTGATGAGACTAAGCGGTTGATTTTGTTCCTCGCAATTCATCCAAGCAGTTTAGCATCAGCGCTAGCTTGGATCCAAAATAGGAGCGCGCTCATCGAGTTCATCCATGAGAACCGGGACATGTTTGCATGGAAATGTTCTGACATGCCAGGTGTATTGAGAGGACTCGCTGAGCACACCTTTAATGTTGATCCCAAGTTTAAACCTGTCAAGCAGTTTCTCTGCCGCTTCAATGAAGAAAGACGCAAGGCCATTGGTGAAGAGGTAGCCAGGCTCTTGGCGGCTGGGTTTATCATTGAGGTATTTCATCCTGAATGGTTAGCTAATTCGATGCTGGTACTTAAGAAGAACGGTACTTGGCGCATGTGTGTGGACTACACAAATTTGAACAAGGCTTGTCCAGCCGATCCCTTTGCTCTCCCTCGTATTGATCAAATCATTGATGCTACGGCGGGTTGTGAGCGTTTGAGTTTTCTGGATGCATATTCCGGCTATCATCAAATCAAAATGGCAGTTAAGGACCAGGAGAAGACAACTTTTATAGCTCCCTTTGGAGCCTTCTGCTATGTCTCTATGCCCTTTGGGCTCAAGAGTGCCCAGGCGACTTATCAGCGCTGTGTGCAGAATTGTCTTCATAAACAGATTGGGCGTAATGTTCATGCATATGTGGATGATATTGTGGTAAAATCCAGAAAGGAGGAGACATTAATAGATGACTTGAAGGAAACGTTCGATAATCTCCGGGTCTATAAGATGATGCTTAATCCGGCCAAGTGTGTTTTTGGTGTACCGGCAGGCAAGCTCTTGGGGTTTCTGGTGTCAAACAGGGGCATTGAAGCTAATCCGGAGAAAATCAAAGCTATTACGTCCTTGGCTAAACCGATGTGTATCAATGACGTTCAACGTCTGGCAGGCCGCATTGTAGCGCTGAGACGGTTTATCAGCCGATTGGGAGAAAAAGCTATCCCTCTCTACCAGATGATGACAAAGATAGTCAATTTTGTGTGGAGTGATGCTGCTAATGCGGCGTTTGAGGACTTGAAGAAACAGTTGGCAGAGCTACCTGTCCTTGCTGCCTGTGTCGATAACGAGCCGCAGTTGTTGTACGTGGCTGCTAATGCCCGGGCCGTCAGTGTGGCCATTGTAGTGGAGCGCAAGGAGGCTGGGAAGGAATATCCGGTTCAACGACCAGTTTACTATATCAACGAGGTGCTTATTGAATCCAAACAAAGGTATATGCATTGGCAGAAACTGGTATATGGAGTATTCATGGCAAGCCGGAAGCTTAAGCAATATTTTCAAGGTCATCCCATCACTGTGGTCAGCTCTGCCCCTTTGGGAGATATAGTCCAGAACAGAGAAGCAACTGGCCGGGTTGCCAAGTGGGCCATTGAGCTTGGACCTCACGGGTTAAAATATGTGCCTCGTACTGCAATCAAGTCCCAAGCACTTGTGGAATTCATCAATGATTGACGGAGTTACAGGCACCGGAAGAAAAGCCGGATCATACTTACTGGATTATTCACTTCGATGGATCCAGGAAATTGGAGGGATCGGGGGCTTTAGTCGTATTAACTTCCCCACGAGGTGATAAATTTTGTTATGTTCTCCATTTAATGTTCCCTTGCACTAACAATGCAGCTGAATATGAGGCTCTCCTCCACAGTCTTCGTGTGTCTAAGGAGATGAATTTAAGCCGGGTTAAGTGTTTTGGTGACTCGGACCTGGTGGCCCAACAAGTATCTGGTACTTGGGACTCCAAGGACCCGCTCATGACATCATATCGTCGAGAGGTGGATATTGTTGCCGGACACTTCAAGGGTTATCAAGTTGAGCATGTGGATCGGCGAAAGAATGAAGTGGCGGACGCATTAAGCTGTTTGGGTTCCCAACGTAAACCGGTTCCACCTAATGTTTTTTTGGACGTCTTGCACAACCCGTGAGTTAAGTTACCTACAGAGGAGGACTTGGCTGTTCCTGATCCGGAGCTCAGTTGGTAGTGACTCTTCATACCATCCTAGATTGGACAGTCCCATAATTGGCAAATATGAACCGAGGCGAGTTACCAAAGGATGAGATTTTGGCCAGGCAGATAATCCGGTGGTCCAAATTAATGACTATCATCAATGGAGAATTACATCATTGCAGTGTAACAGGGGCGTTTCAGCGTTGCGTATCTCCGGATGAAGGCCGCGACATTTTGCGTGAGATCCACGAAGGAGATTGTGGTCACCACGCCGGTTCAAAATCCTTTGTAGCTAAAGCTTTTCGTCACGGTTTCTATTGGTTGGCGGCTCATGCTGATGCTGAAGACTTGGTCAAGAAGTGTGATGCCTGTCAAAAATTCTCACGTCGTGCTCATGTACCGGCTCTAGAATTGAGGATGATTCCAATCACTTGGCCGTTTGCAACTTGGGGGCTAGATATGGTTGGGCCCTTTAAGAGATCTCAGGATAAGAAAACCCACCTTCTAGTGGTGGTTGATAAGTTCACCAAGTGGGTGGAAGCGGAGCCAGTTAGCAAGTGTGATGCAGCCACAGAGGTTCAGTTCATCAAAAAGGTGATTTTCCGGTTTGGCTTTCCAGACAGCATTATAACTGATAATGACACTAATTTGTCCAAGAGTTTTGTCAACGTGAGCACATCCAGCTTGACATATCATCAGTGGCTCATCCACAATCTAATGGTCAAGCTGAGAGAGCCAATCAAGAGATCCTGAGAGGCATCAAACCCCAGCTTATGGTTCCCCTGCAGAGGACGCCGGGTTGTTGGGTGGAGGAGTTACCTTCCGTATTATGGAGCATCAATACCACGCCCAACAGGTCTACGGGTTACACGCCTTTTTTTTATGGTTTACGGAGCAGAGGCATTTCTCCCTAGCGATATCCGTCATGATTCGCCTCGTGTGGCGGCTTATGTTGAAGCTGACAATGAGAAGACACGACAGGAAGCACTGGACCTATTAGATGAGGAACGTGACATTGCAGCAGCTCGGTTGGCGATTTACCAGCGAGATCTGGGTCGTTATCACAGCCGCCGGGTTAGAACCAGAACTTCTCAAGAAGGCGATCTGGTGCTATGGCTCATGCAGGATCAGACTGATATGCACAAGTTATCCCCGTCTTGGGAAGGACCTTTTGTGGTCAGCAAGAATCTGCATAACGGGTCATACTACCTTATCTACGTTCGAGAACACAAAGACTCACGCACTTCGGAGGAGGAGACCCACCGGCCATGCAACATTGCTCATCTTCGGCCGTACTACACCTGAGCCATAGGCTCCCCTTATGTATATATTTTTGACAATGTATATATTATGATCAATATAATAAACCGGCATCCCTGCTAAACCGGGGCCTCTGCTGTTTTTCCATAAAGAGTTTTAGTTACATGGGGGCTTCTGTTTATAAAGCAAAGTTCTGACTACCCTCTAATCCGGCTATCAGGCCCATGTTATCATAAGAGCACAACTCTAATCCGGCTATCAAGCCAATATTATCATAAGGGGCCAAAGAGAGTTTGTTGCACAACACAATCCAAACATAGGCACACACTGAGCACAGCTCAAAATGTTACCTGGAAGCTCTTGTTGCACAGCAACAAAGAGTTTTTAAGACCCTTGTAATAGGCTATCAAGCCAGGCTTGGAAGCCAGGTGTAGTCACCTAAAACCCCGGGTTAACCTGCCTTCATCAAGTAATTCACTCCGTCCAGGTAATCCTGGTATGAACGCCGAACGTTTGACAAGTCAATCTTATACATACCCTCCACTTGTCAACGTTAAAACGACGACTGGTTAATGTGAGGTCCATCTTAAAAGGCTTTGTAAAATGGTTTAACTCAGTGGCCTGGCAGCCCATGAAAAGCCGCGATTTTATGCCTGGCAGCCCATGACAAGCCTTGCATGATTTTATTTGACAAGTTTTTCTCTTTTTGAGGTTTATAACATTTTTTATGATAAACTGGTGTTTATTGACTCAGCTTAGTTGTTGACTATAAGTCGCTACTATCAAATAATCCGGCGTTTATCATAACCCGGTATGGTTTTATCATAAACCGGCAAAATATTGCAGGAGTCATCAATACTCACGATTGGAGATTATCACCCTTACTACAAAAGTTGGTAAAACCAAAGATGTGATTCAATATCACAGGTATGATCTATTTCATATTTAATTATTTCAAAATGCAGCCTGAGTTATAAACCTAGGTCATGTATTTGGGCATTATGACCCGTCCGGCGATAAACCACCGGGACACTTCAAACTTGTTTTATGCAGAAGCAGGTTGAATAAAGCTGTTCGGAAGGATAATCAGACATGGTATAATAACGGCGGATTAACATCGTCACGCAAAATGAATATGCACGATGGCATAGCAGACCAAGTATTTCAACTAGCCCTATTACAAGGCGCTTTGATGCCCAAAAGAATAATTGTTTTCACCAAGTATTGCGATATGCAGAAGACTAAACCGGCTCCCGGTTCATGATTCCTCGCAGGGCCGGCTTGATGGCTGTGGGTCACCCTGCGCCATTTGCTCCTCCTCTTCTCCACCCAGTGGCCGGAAGTCAGTGGTTGCCCAATCGATCCCAGTTAGGGCTTGGAAAACAACTTCATCGCTTATAAGCACGGAGGGTTCAACATCAGGGGCACAAGTGTGCTTACGGACGGGCGGGATGAGATTTTGCACATCATGAGTTGGTGCTCTAACTCGATTGTTGTCAGCATCATAAACCGACTGGTAGTGGGAAAGATCAGCCTCTTCAGCGAATTTGCTAGCCAAGGGGTGCATTTCCTTTGTCAAAGCTCGGAGATCATCATTGTCAAAATCTAATCCATCTTCCTTCAAGCTTGGATAGCCATTTCCCACGTCAACTGGATCAAGGTCAGGTACCCATGCTTTTGCTCGGGTTAGTGCGGTTAGAGCACCTGCCCTTGCAGCTGATCTCTTTAGTTCTTCAAACCGGGCAGGCAGCATTGACAACTTCTCCAAAGTTTCCTTTATCAAAGTTGGGAGCTGCTTGTTATGAGAAGCAGTGCAAATGATCCGCTGCGTGCCAGTATATAACTGCTCTATGAGAGTATAGGCAGCCTTCAGTTTCTTCTGCATATCAGAGCCCAGATGGGTAATGCGGGTTCCTGCATCATGACGAATATTGGTAAACCGGCAGTTTATGGGATAACACATGTTGAAAGCTTATAATAAAGATAGTTACCAAACATAGCAGCAGTCATGGCGTTTATCTGCCGCTTTAAGCCAGTTAGCTCTTTTGTCACTGGTTTAAGGGCGGCCTCCGCATCATCAGCCCTCTTCTGCAAAGCGGATTTCTCTATATCCCAATCTTCCCGCTCCTTCTTGAAATCTTCCTTTAGTTTCTCCATAGCTACTAAAGCACTGGTCAGTTCATCCTTGGCTTTGGAGGTTGCTGCTTGCTGGAACTTGAGGTTTACTTGAAGATTAGCGGTTTGTGTTTCCTTTTGGCTCAGATCAGCCTGTAAGAGACATATGTATCATGAATTAGCGGAACATATTGGAAGTCCCAAGCACATAACAAGTTATACCCTTGGCACTTGGGGGCTAATGCCTATTTGCTTGTTATCCGAAGTTTTTTACAAGTCCCAAGCTCAATACAATTATTGTTCCTGGCACTTGGGGGCTAATGCATATTCGCTCAAAGTAAAGTTACAGGACAAAGTCCCGATTCATCTAGAAGAGATAAACCGGCCCTTGGGGGCTACACAGGCGAAAGTTGCAAGTTTGATATTCTAAAAGTCCCGGATCATCTTGAAAAGATAAACCGGCCCTTGGGGGTTACACTTGAGCTGATATAAGATGTTTGACAAAGGGAGAAACGATATTACAGAAGTTAAGCAACAATTACCTCGTATCGCTCTTTCATGAGTCTCACTGAACCGGCTTCATAGTCACGGTTTGTGCACAGACGGTTCAAAAATCCAGAGTGAAGGTCCTGGGTGCTGAGGTGGGCATAGCTCGGTAAATCGGCATTCCATTTGCCTTTGTCCATAGCAGAAATTTCCTCCTTAGCACTATGCTTTGATAAAGCGACAGGATAGCCAGGAGTGGTGTGGCCAAAACCGGTGATCATAACGTCTTCTGTTGTATCATCAGCAGTCTTGACTGGGCTTGCCGGTTTGTCATTGGCTTGGACTGGGCTGGTTGGTTGATCAACATGGCCTGTTGGCTCAACTTCTTGTTCAACGCCAAGATCCTGATCCGATAGTGGCGGACCATCAAGCACGGCGTCAACATTTGCTTCTGCCAGTTCTGGAGTTCTTTCCGGTTCAGGGGCCACATTATCATCAGCCGGTTTACTTAATTTGGTCTTTTTGCTGGGTCTAGGCCTGTCACTGAGAAGGATAAACTGAAAAGTTAGTACATTGGATAAACATAAAGAGTTAACAGTAAATTAAAACTCACCCAGGAACCGTCTAGAGGGCTGGAAGTTGTGTGGCCGTTGACTCGCCAGATGATGAATGAGGAGTTTCCTGATAGTTCGAATCAGACGGATTAAGAGGCTGTCCGAAATGACCCACTTTGGGATAAGAAACATCAGGAATATATAAGACCTCTGATCGACGTTTCCGGATCGGAGTGTTTGGTAAACCGGTGGAAGTAATCGCTTGGCCGCTATGTCGGGTTGTGCGGCGAGCTTCGTGTTGTTGTTTCTTCAAAAGAAAGTTTGGGTCCAAGTGAGCTAGGAGGTGAGAAAATCTTACTTTCCGGTTTGCTTGACGGATTTTCTATGTTGGCAGAGGATCTGAACCGTAGGAAAGGGTAATTACCTCTACGTCATCAGCTTGGCTGCCTTCAGTGTTATCCTGATAATAATCATTGTCAATGAGGTGTTTGAAAAGGGAGCCAAGAGAGTCAAGTTCTACCTCTGATTCCGATTTATCTAGATCATCATCAATATTCACTTCAGAGGACTCAGCGGTTTTCTTCTTGGCATGCTTCTTGACAACCTTAGTTTTGGGGCGAGATACCTTAGCCGGTTTATCCTGCGCTTTCTTCTTACAGAACGGATCATCACCCTGTCAGAGATTGATGAATTTTAGGGAGGATATTTAAAGAGTTGAAATTAAGCAACAAGTTATAGGATCCTTACAACTGGCGGTTTATTGGATATACAGAAGGGATTCAGCTCTGTTTTGCTGCAGACAGCCACCGGTTCATCCAGTATCCTCTTAACAGACTCAGTAACTTCATTTTCTATCAACTGAGCCTCAGTATGTCGCTGGGGATCTTTCAAGTCCCCTGTATACTCGCACATTAAATCGGAGCGTCGGCTTAGAGGCAGAATGCTCGAGGAGATCCAGCAACGAACAAAGTCGACGCACGTTAAGCCGTTTGTAGTGAAGGCCCGAAGCTTTGAAAGTTGTGGTGCATACTTGGATCGCACCTTGGTGCTAAGCCGTTGGGGAAATGGATGGGTATTGGAAAGCCGGTGAGGACGATAACCCAGCAAAGGATTCTCATCAGTTGGAGATGTATCTTGGCAGTAAAACCAGTCTGATTCCAGTCCTTGGGATGACTATGATGTTTGGCATGAGGGAAGCTGACATCTTTTCTTTTCTGAATTGACATCCCCCCAAGCTCGGTATTGGGTCCGTCCGTAAATTCCGTATGGCGGTTCAAGTGGAAGAAATCCCTAAACGGTTCAACTGTGGGCTCCTCTTGCAGATAAGCCTCGCAAAACACTTGGAAGTTACAAATATTGGACACTGAGTTTGGTCCAATATCTTGAGGATGGAGTTGGAAGCTAGCAAGCACATCACGGAAGAATTTTGATCCGGGAGGGCTAAACCCTCGGGCCAAGTGATCAACGAACACAATTACTTCTCCATCATTGGGTTCAGGAGGATTTTCCAGACCAGGCACTCTCCAGTGGATGACATCCTTTTTTGTTAAAGCGCCAATCTCGACTAACCCGTTCAGTTCTTCCTCGATAACCCGGGACGGAACCCAGTTACAGGAATAAAATTGCTTGGCCATTTCAAATGAAAAGCTGAAATTACAGATAAAAGGTCGGTTTATGATTCATGGTTAAAAGGCCGGTCAGCTGGAGAAGATGTCGAGGCATATACACAGTATTGAACCGGAGTCAAATATTGGAAGTATTTTGAAAATATCTGAAATGGCGGTATAAGTGAGGACTAATGCTACCTACCGGATTATGATTTTCTAAAGTTTAACCACCTATGTGGGTATGAAAGGTACAAATTTGAAATGACTAGGCGATGGAAAAACAAGTTTCCCAGATCAGCATGATGATTACATATCTACATCGTATCAATAAACTCAGGTATATTCAGACCTAAGTTAAAACAGGTACTAAAGCAGTTCATCAATCCTAGATGGGATTACTCTAAAGAAAGGGTGCGCTAATGACAAGAAATTGGGATTATAGTTACAACCATGCAGGAAAACATCAGATCTACACTCGCCGTTTAAGTCATGGATAAGAATAGGGAAGAACAACATGAGAGCTTCGATGAACTCACAGAAAGCCCTAATGGGATCTATGGAGGAGCAAGGACAATACTTACTAGGGCTGTTGGATGCAGAGGCGCGTCGGTTGAACTCTGCTCAAAACAGGTTGATGCAGCGGCCTTCATTGGAGCAGACGCGAAGGTCGACGGCGGCGGCGGCGCTCGGGCACTGAGGAGGCGCGAGGTAGAAGAAAGGAGAAGAGGCAAGGGGAGAAAAAGAAAGGGACCCTTGACCCTATTTATAAGACGAAGGGATAAGCGACATGCGCAGGAATCAAGGAACCCGAAAAATGGATATGGGACAGAGCTGTCGCTTCGGTCTTTCGAGGCTCATTAATAAAAGTTCAATATATACGGGTTTTTAATGAACAAGTGATGTCATGGTGGTTTATTATGATCCTGGAAGATAACGTCATAGAGATTTACAAGATCATTCGAAGGCGTTGAAGAAGAAATTTTCTGAAGTGTTGAAGATTGACATGAACAGGTTCAAATCAATCTGGGGCATAATGTTGGGGATATAACTATTAGGTATAAATCGCCCAGGAGGGGCCGGGATATACCTGTACTGAATTACCCCTATTAAAGCCCATGAAGACAAGGAGTATGGCGTGTTACTATAGAGAGCTAAAAGGCCCAGGGCCCAAAGGCGGATTAGGGCCCGTAGACGTAAACCGCCATATCGTGTGTAACTTGTGTCGTAAGATAGGAAAGGTAGAAACCGAGCCGGACAAATTTATGAGCCGGCCTCGGGATTCTGTAAACCGGCCGGGCGTCATCCTGTGTATATAAAGGGATGACCTGGCGGTGGTTCAGGGACAAAAAAGAACAGCTCGAGACGCAGGCAAAGCGGATTCGCTCCCTGGTCATCGAAACCCTAGCAATACCACACCAACTAGAGTAGGCCTTTACCTTCACCGCAAGGGGCAGAACTAGTATAAAATTCCCTGTGTCCTTCGTCCGCTTTAACCCCTTTAAGCTAACGTGTCGCGATGGCTCCACGACTAAGTCCTTATGCTAGGACATCTGCCGTGACAAAACCACGACACTAGCTATTGTGCGAGATATAGTACTTGCAAACACTGACCAAAGAAAAATGTTGGGGCTGATAGGTTGACGTGAATATGTAGTTGACGTCATACTTTCAGAATGTGTACGTGTGATAGTGATAGGTTGTACGAGTGTGTACATGGCCTGCCTCACATATCTCTACTTCTACTCTTATCTCCGTCCATGTCTCCTTTTCCTTGGCCGACTGTCGGCGGACAATTGCAACGCGTGTCCCCTTTGGTGAGCGGCGTGGCGGACTGACTGTGGCGGGTGCGACGCCAACACGACAAACGTGCTTTAAGTGTGCCGCCTTTTCCTTTTGAACTTGCAAAGTGTAACATTTTCTACTCTATTCTTTCCCTTGTTCGTGCGATCCATCGATACAAATCCAGAACAAAATGACGAGGGCGGGGCTTTCCTGCACGTTAGAGCATCCACAGTGTGCACTTTTGCTGCCTCTATAGCTGCATCTAAGCCTTTAGAGACTGCCTCTAAATTGCATGAAGTTGCCTCTAACAAAAAATCCTTGGAATCACCTCTAAGCTAAGAGGCTGCCTCCAAGCTTTTCTTTCAATTAAAAGAATCATCTGTCCCTACATGTCATCCACTTTGTTGAGTCTCCCAACTGAAAAGTGAATCCGATATCAACCAACTTTGTTATTGTTTTTGTGGGACCGCTATAGAGGCTGCACTCAAATGCCTTACATTGCAACATTTGTGACTAACCTTAGCGGTAGTAATGCGGACCCCAGCTTAGAGGCAATGCTGCCTCCAACCACTTTTCCTTTTGAACTTGCAAAGTGTAACATTTTCTACTCTGTTCTTTCCCTTGTTCGTGTGATCCATCGATACAAATCTAGAACAAAATGACGAGGGCGGGGCTTTCTCGCGCGTTAGGCGGCTTGTTTGGTTGAGTGGGTGATACGTCTCCAACGTATCTATAATTTTTGATTGTTCCAAGCTATTATATTATCTGTTTTGGATGTTTAATGGGCTTTAATATGCACTTTAATTTTATTATTGGGACTAACCTACTAACCCAAGGCCCAGTGCAAATTGTTGTTTTTTGCCCAGTGTTCCGCAGAAAAGGAATATCAAACGGAGTCCAAACGGAATGAAACATTCGCGAGGATTGTTTTTGGAACAAACGCAACCCAGAAGACTTGGAGTACACGCCTGGGGAGCCATGAGGCAGGAGGCCGCGCCCCCACCCTCGTGGGCCCCTCATAGCTCCACCAACGTACTTCTTCCTCCTATATATACTCATATACCCTGAAAACATCCGAGAGCACCTCGAAACCCTATTTCCACCGCCGCAACCTTTTGTACCCGTGAGATCCCATCTTGGGGCCTTTTCCGGCACTCCGTCGAAGGGAGAATCGATCACGGAGGGCTTCTAGATCAACACCATAGCCTCTCTGATGATGTGTGAGTAGTTTCCCACAGACCTTCGGGTCCATAGTTATTAGCTAGATGGCTTCTTCTCTCTCTTGGATATCTACTTGATGTAATACTTTTTGCGGTGTGTTTGTCGAGATCCGATGAATTGTGGGTTTATGATCAAGATTATCTATGAGCAATATTTGGTTATTCTCTGAATTCTTATATGTATGATTTAATATCTTTGCAAGTCTCTTCGAATTATCAGTTTGGTTTGGCCTACTAGATTGATCTTTCTTGCAATGGGAGAAGTGCTTGGCTTTGGGTTCAATCTTGCGGTGTCCTTTTCCAGTGACAGCAGGGGGAGCAAGGCACATATTGTATTGTTTCCATCGAGGATAAAAAGATGGGGTTTATATCATATTGCATGAGTTTATCCCTCTACATCATATCATCTTGCTTAATGCGTTACTCTATTCTTATGAACTTAATACTCTAGATGCATGCTAGATAGCGGTCGATGTGTGGAGTAATAGTAGTTGATGTAGAATCGTTTCAGTCTACTTATCACGGACATGATGCCTATATACACGATCATGCCTAGATATTCTCATAACTATACGCTTTTCTATCAATTGCTCGATAGTAATTTGTTCACCCACCGTAGAATATGCTATCTTGAGAGAAGCCACGAGTGACACCTATGGCCCCCGGGTTTATCTTCCATCATATAAAACTTCCTTCAACTAGTTATCTTTACTTTTCAATCTATTCAACAAAAATACCAAAAATATTTATCTTATTATCTCTATCAGACCTCACTTTTGCAAGTGGTCGAGAAGGGATTGACAACCCCTTTATCGCGTTGGTTGCAAGGTTCTTATTTGTTTGTGCAGGGACAAGGGATTTGCCTGTAGTCTCCTACTGGATTGATACCTTGGTTCTCAAAAACTGAGGGAAATACTTACGCTACTTTGTTGCATCACCCTTTCCTATTCAAGGAAAAAACAACACATGCTCAAGAGGTAGCAAGAAGAATTTTGCGCCGTTGCCGGGGAGACTTACGCCAAGTCAAGTCAAGATTTGATCTCCCGTCAACTTGCCGATTTCTGGCACCATTGTCGGGGAGATCTATGCACAAGTCACATACCAAGTACCCATCACAAACTCTTATCCCTTGTATTACATTATTTACCATTTGCCTCTCGTTTTCCTCTCCCCCACTTCACCTTTGTCGTTTTATTCGCCCTTCTTTTCCATTCGCTTGCCTCTTGTGTGTTCGTCCTTAGTGTGGTTTATTGCTATCATGTCTGAAACGGGGGAGGTTATCGTTGAGAAAAATAGTAGTAACGATGGGGGAAACTTTGATGCTTTTAATTATCCTCATGAGGAACCTACTACTTTACACACTAAAATTTTCCGGATTGGTAGTGGTAATATTATTGGAAAAGGAGTTATTCGAGATTTCTTCACTCGTGCCGGTGCTTTGCCCACTATGGGTGGATGTATTCTTCATAGAAACAGTAGTCTTGCGGATGCTATTTCTATGCTTGTAGTTGAACTCGAAAGACAATTTATCCACATGCATCCTTGCATTGAGAGAATTTTTCTAGAATTTTCCAATATTGAGCATTCTTCTGTTAAGCGAGCAGCTAATATCTTTTTGGCACATGAGTTCAGATTTATAATGAAAGGGGCCAAAGATTTTTTTACTCATTATAGGGTGGACGCTGGTCGTCCTCCCATAGAGGCTATCCTTTTTAATCAAGAAGACATAATGCATTTACAATCTTTAGATCATGTTGCTTATAACGAAAACCTTGGAAAAAAGGTTCCTACCGACATTCTAGTTGATAGGATCTCTGAACTGAATGATGATTTTGCTATTCAAAACAATTGGTTAGGTATTTCTCTTGAGAAAAGGCTCATGACCTTTTGCCAAAAGAATACTTATAATGATGAATTTGTTGTGCAATATGAGGGGCCAAAGGAGGAACCCATACCTCCCGAGCCTGATCTTGGGGACTTTTGTCCCATTAAATTTAGCCCTTTCAGTTACTTTTGCCTGCCACAAAGAAAACTTGCTGCTGAACATAGGGAATATGAGATGAGTTTTCGCGATTTACCTTATCATTACGGCAATACCTAGATCTATTCTTGCCTTATGTGTAGCTAGGGGCATTAAACGATAGCGCTTGCTGGGAGGCAACCCAATTTTATTTCCTTTGCTTTACTTCTATTAAGTAATAAATAAGGCATCTAGCTTCTGTTTAGATGTGGTTTTGTGTTTTAATTAGTGTTTGTGCCAAGTAGAACCTTTGGGAAGACTTGGGTGAAGCCTTTGTGATCTTGCTGTAAAAAACAGAAACTTTTGCGCTCACGAGATTAGCTGCCATTTTTTACTGGAGAGTGCTTTTAGGTTTATTCTTGTTGGAGATGATTAATAGACAAATTCCTCACATCCACCAGTTTATTTCAGAATTTTTAGAGTTACAGAAGTATTCGAAAGTTACAGATTGCTATAGACTGTTCTGTTTTTGACAGATTCATTTTTTCGTGTGTTGTTTGCTTATTTTGATGAATCTATGAGTAATATCGGGGGGTATGAACCATAGAGAAGTTGGAATACAGTAGGTTTAACACCAATATAAATAAATAATTAGTTCAATACAGTACCTTAAAGTGGTGGTTTGTTTTCTTATACTAACGGAGCTCACGAGATTTTCTGTTAAGTTTTGTGTTGTGAAGTTTTCATGTTTTTGGGTAAGGATTTGATGGACAAGGGAACAAAGAGTGGCAAGAGCCTAAGATTGGGGAGGCCCAAGGCACCCAAAGGTAAAATTCAAGGACAACCAAAAGCCTAAGCTTGGGGATGCCCCGGGATGGCATCCCCCGGGAAGGCATCCACTCATTCGTCTTCGTCTATCGTTAACTTTACTTGTGACTATAATTTTACTCACGACATGATATGTGTTTTGCTTGGAGCGTCTTGTATGATTTGAGTCTTTGCTTTTTAGTTTACCACAATCATCCTTGCTGTACACACCTTTTGGGATAGACACACATGAATCGGAATTTATTAGAATACTCTATGTGCTTCACTTATATCTTTTGAGCTATATAATTTTGCTCTAGTGCTTCAGTTATATCTTTTTAGAGCATGGTGGTGGTTTTATTTTATAGAAATTATTGATCTCTGATGCTTCACTTATATCATTTTGAGAGTCCTTTAGAACAACATGGTAATTTTCTTTGTCTATAAAATTAGTCCTAATATGATAGGCATTGAATATTATGAGAAGTTTGATACTTGATGATAGTTTTGAGATATGAGGATGGTGATATTAGAGTCATGCTAGTAGAGTAGTTGTGAATTTGAGAAATACTTGTGTTGATGTTTGCAAGTCCCGTAGCATGCACGTATGGTGAACCGTTATGTGATGAAGTTGGAGCATAATTTATTTATTTATTGTCTTCCTTTGAGTGGAGGTTGGGATCGCGCGATGGTTAACTCCTACCAACGCTTCCCCTAGAGCATGCGTGTAGTGCTTTGTTTTGATAACTTGTAGATTTTTGCAATAAGTATATGAGTTCTTTATGACTAATGTTGAGTCCATGGATTATACGCACTCTCACCCTTCCACCATTGCTAGCCTCTCTTGTACCACACAACTTTCGCCTGTACCATATACCTTCCTCAAAACATCCACCATACCTACCTATTATGGCATTTCCATAGCCATTCTGAGATATATAGTCATGCAACTTTCCACCTTTCGTTTCATTATGACACGCTTCATCATTGTCATATTGCCTTGCATGATCATGTAGTTGACATCGTATTTGTGGCAAAGCCACCATTCATAAATCTTTCATACATGTCAGTCTTGATTCATTGCACATCCCGGTACACCGCCGGAGGCATTCACATAGAGTCATATTTTCTTCTAAGTATCGAGTTGTAATTCTTGAGTTGTAAGTAAATAAAAGTGTGATGATCTTCATTACTAGAGCATTGTCCCAGTGAGGAAAGGATGATGGAGACTATGATTCCCCCACAAGTTAGGATGAGACTCCGGACGAAAAAAAAGAAAAGAAAAAAGGGAGAAAAAAGGCCCAAAATAACAAAAATGAGAGAAAAAGAGAGAAGGGGCAATGCTACTATCATTTTTCCACACTTGTGCTTCATAGTAGCACCATGATCTTCATGATAGAGAGTCTCTTGTTTTGTCATCTTCATATACTAGTGGGAATTTTCATTATAAAACTTGGCTTGTATATTCCAATGACGGGCTTCCTCAAATGCCCTAGGTCTTCGTGAGAAAGCGAGTTGGATGCACACCCACTTAGTTTCTTTAGTTGACCTTTCATACACTTATAGCTGTAGTGCATCCGTTGCATGGTGATGACCCACAAGTGTAGGGGATCTATCATAGTCCTTTCGATAAGTAAGAGTGTCGAACCCAACGAGGAGCAGAAGGAAATGATAGGCAGTTTTCAGTAAGGTATTTTCTGCAAGCACTGAAATTATAGGTAACAGATAGTTTTGTGATAAGGTAATTGGGGGCAAGTGACAAAAGGTAAAAGTAAATAAGGTGCAGCAAGGTGGCCCAATCCTTTTTGTAGCAAAGGACAAGCCTGGACAAACTCTTATATAAAGGAAAGCGCTCCCGAGGACACATGGGAATTATCGTCAAGCTAGTTTGCATCACGATCGTCTGATTCGCGTTCGGTACTTTGATAATTTGGTATGTGGGTGGACCAGTGCTTGGGTGCTGTCCTTACTTGGACAAGCCTCCCACTTATGATTAACCTCTAATGCAAGCATCCACAACTACAAAAGAAGTATTAAGGTAAACCTAACCATAGCATGAAACATATGGATCCAAATCAGCCCCTTACGAAGCAACGCATAAACTAAGGTTTAAGCTTCTGTCACTCTAGCAACCCATCATCTACTTATTACTTCCCAATGCCTTCCTCTAGGCCCAACTAATGGTGAAGTGTCATGTAGTCCATGTTCACATGACACCACTAGAGGAGAGACAACATACATCTCATCAAAATATCGAACGAAGACCAAATTCACATGACTACTAATAGCAAGACTTCTCCCATGTCCTCAGGAACAAAAGTAACTAGCATCAGAGGGATATTAATATGCATAATGGATCTGAACATATGATCTTCCACCAAATAAACCAACTAGCATCAACTACAAGGAGTAATCAACACTACTAGCAACCCACAGGTACCAATCTCGGGTTTGGGGTACAAAGATTGGATACAAGAGATGAACTAGGGTTTGAGAGGAGATGGTGCTGGTGAAGATGTTGATGAAGATAGCTCTCCCCAAGATGGGAGAGTTGTTGGTGATGACAGCAGTGACGATTTCCCCCTCCCGAAGGGAAGTATCCCCGGCAAAACAGCTCTGCCGGAGCCCTATATTGGTTTGCGCCTTAGTTCTGCCTCGAGACGGCGGCGTATGGTCCCGAAAGCCTCCTTAAGATTTTTTCCAGGTCAAAACACTTCTTATAGGAGAAGATGGGCATCGAGGGACCGTCGGTGGGCCCACGAGACAGGGGGCGCACCCTGAGAGGGGGGCGCGCCCCCCACCCACGTGGACAGTCGGTGGCCCCCCTCGTGGACTTCTTTCGCCAGATATTTTTTATATTTTCTGAAATGAAGTTCTGTGAAGTTTCGGGGCTTTTGGAGTTGTGTAGAATAGGTTTCCGGAGTTTGCTCCTTTTCTAGCCCAGAATTCCAGCTGCCTTTTCCAGCCCAGAATTCCAGCTGCCGGCATTCTCCCTCTTCATGTAAACCTTGTAAAATAAGAGAGAAAAGGCATAAGTATTGTGACATAACATGTAATAACAGCCCAGAATGCAATAAATATCAACATAAAAGTATGATGCAAAATGGACATATCAACTCCCCCAAGCTTAGACCTCGCTTGTCCTCAAGCGAAAGCCGATATCGAAAAATATGTCCACATGTTTAGAGATAGAGGTGTCGATAAAAACAAAATACAGACATGAGGGCATCATGATCATTCTCATAACAGCAACATAGATATATTTTCTCATATGATTCTTATGCTAAAGTAACAATTAATTCACAATATCAAGCATGAATCATAAACTTCATTGAAAACTAACAAACTTTGATCTTGGTCATTGAAGCAATTGCAATTTATCGTAACATCGGAAAGAGTCAATATAAGAGCTTTTCAGCAAGCCTACATACTCAAATATCATATAGTCTTTCACAATTTCTCACACTCATGCAATACTTATGGTTATGGAGGTTTAATCGGACACAGAGAAAGATAGGGGCTTATGGTATTGCCTCCCAACCTTTTACCTCAAGGGTAATGTCAACAGTAATAGAACATGAAAACTTACATCCAAGTGGGTATATATATCAGGATCTTTCCAACATAGTGTGCTTGCCAAAGAATAAAATGTAAAAAGGAAAGGTGAATTTCACCTTGACTCTCATGAGGCAAGAATAATAGATAGGCCCTTCGCAGAGGGAAGCAGAGGTTGTTATGTGTTTTTATGGTTCGATGCACAAAGTCTTAGCATAGAAGAACGTCACTTTATATTGCGACTTGTGATAAGGACCTTTATTATGCAGTCCGTCGCTTTTATTACTTCCATACCACAAGATTGTATAAAGCTAATTTCCTCCACACTAATAAATCATACATATTTTAGCGAGTTTGCAACATGACAACTTACTTGGAAGGATCTTTCTCAATCCATAGGTAGGTATGGTGGACTCTCATGGAAAAACTAGGTTTAAGGATGTATGGAAGCACAAGTAGTATCTCTACTTGGTGCGAGAGGTTTTGGCTAGCATGAGGGGGGAAAGGCAAGCTCAACACGTTGGATGATCCATGACAATATACTTTATTTCGGATATAGGAAAACATAACTCATTATGTTGTCTTCCTTGTCGAACATCAACTCTTAAGCATGTCATATTTTAATGAGTGCTCACAATCATAAAAGATGTCCAAGATAGTATATTTGTATGTGAAGCCTCTCTTCTTTTATTACTTCCTATTAATTGCAACGATGACCAAAACTACGTTTGTCAACTCCCAACAACTTTTATTTATCATACTCTTATATGTGAAGTCATTACTCCCCATAAGATCAACATGATCTCTTGGATACTCTTTATGTTTTCTTTCTTTTTATCATGACCAAAGTGAGGAAATCAAGCCCTTGACTCAACACTAATCTTTATTATATAGCTCACGGACTCGATTATAAAGGGTAAAGATCATAAAGCAAAAGCTCACAACTAGATCATGCTAACTTTATTCTACTAGATCAAAACACTACCAAAAGGATTGAACTAAGAAAAATGGTAAAGATAGGAGTGATGGTGATATGATACCGGGGTCACTCCCCCAAGCTTGGCAGTTGCCAAGGAGAGTGCCCATACCCATATGATTATGTCTCCTTCTTCGGAGGTGGTGATGTAGGCTTCTTCCTTAGCTTGCACTTAAAGACATAATTTTGCTCCTTTAGATCATTGATCTCTTGCTCAAGGTTTAATATCTTCTTGCATAGTGCCTGCTTGTTTTTCTGCAAGAGGTTAAAAGGGATTAATTCGATCTTAGTTTTCTTTACTCTGTCGAGGAGGCTTGACTTTTTGAACTCCACATGCATATCCCGAGGTTGAGGTAGTGGGACTTCGTCTTCATCTGAGCTAGTCCAATCCTTCCCCTTTGGATCATGGTCCTCTTCTTCCTCCGTGGTCCAACCATAATGCTCCCAGTCCCCATAGACCTTAGGGTCAGCAAGGGAATCAGCCACATAGCTTTCTCCCTCCGAATCTTGGGACGACATGTTGCTTTATCTGCGACCGAAACAACTCGAAATGAAAACAGAGGATTTGTGCGTAATACCGAGGTCAAAACCTTCGGGAGCATATATAATGAATTTTTACCGACCAAAAGGAGTAGCATACAAGAAATCGGAGTCCGGGAGGCACACAGGGTGCCCACGAGGCAGGGGGTGCGCCCAGGGAAGGGGGGCGCGCCCTCCACCCTCGTGGACGACTCGTGTCTCTTCCGGACTGCTACTTATTTTTCTATTTTTCTAAATATTCCAAAATGGAGAAAAATTGCCTTTAGAACTGCTTTGGAGTCGGTTTACTTACCGTACCACATACCTCTTCCTTTTTGGAGTCTGGATCGTCCTGGAAAGTGTCCCTTATGTATTCCTCCCGGGCTACAGTTTCAATAACATTGGTTTCAACATTTATAGGATTACCTGAGATATAATGTTGGATTCTTTGACCGTTCACCACCTTCGGATTTGTGCCTTCGAAGTTGTTGATTTTTATGGCACCGGAACGATAGACCTCCTCGATGACGTAAGGTCCTTCCCACTTGGAGAGAAGTTTTCCTGCAAAAAATCTTAAACGAGAGTTGTATAGCAATACATAATCACCTACGTTAAACTCACGCTTTTGTATAATTTTGTCATGCCATCTTTTAACTTTTTCTTTAAACAGCTTGGCATTCTCATAGGCCTGGGGTCTCCATTCATCAAGACAGCTAATGTCAAATAACCTCTCCTCACCGGCAAGTTTGAAATCATAATTGAGCTCTTTAATAGCCCAACACGCCTTATGTTCTAGCTCAAGAGGTAAGTGACAAGCTTTTCCATATACCATCTTATATGGAGACATACCCATATGATTTTTGTATGCAGTTCTATAGGCCCATAATGCATCATCAAGTTTCTTAGACCAATTCTTGCTAGACCTATTAACTGTCTTTTGCAAAATTAATTTCAACTCTCTATTACTTACTTCTACTTGACCACTAGTCCGTGGATGATAAGGGGATGCAATTCTATGATTCACATCATATTTTGCAAGCATTTTACGGAAAACACCATGAATAAAGTGTGAACCACCATCAGTCATTAGATATCGAGGGACTCCAAACCTCGGAAAAATAACTTCTTTAAGCATATTAATAGAGGTGTTATGATCAGCGCTACTGGTTGGAATAGCCTCTACCCACTTAGTAACGTAATCAACATCAACTAAAATGTGTGTGTATCCATTAGAGGCAGGAAACGGTCCCATATAATCAAAGCCCCAAACATCAAATGGTTCAATAACAAGTGAATAATTCCTAGGCATTTCTTGACGTCTACTAATATTACCAATTCTTTGACATTCATCACAAGATAAGACAAACTTACGGGCATCCTTGAAGAGAGTAGGCCAATAAAAACCGGATTGCAATACCTTATGTGCAGTTCTATCTCCCGTATGGTGTCCTCCATAAGCTTCGGAGTGGCACTTGCGTAGGATCTGTTCCTATTCATGCTCAGGTACACAACGCCTAATAATACCATCTACTCCTTCTTTATAAAGATGTGGGTCATCCCAGAAGTAATGCTCAAATCATAGAAAAACTTTTTCTTTTGCTGGTATGTGAAGCTAGGAGGTATAAACTTAGCAACAATATAATTAGCATAATCATCATACCATGGAGCAGTACGAGAAGTATTTATGACAGCTAGTTGTTCATCAGGAAAGCTATCATCAATAGGTTGTCGGTCATCAAGTATATTCTCTAACCTAGACAAGTTATCTGCAACGGGGTTCTCAGCTCCTTTTCTATCAACAATATGCAAGTCAAACTCTTGCAGCAAGAGAACCCATCTAATAAGTCTAGGTTTAGCATATTTCTTATCCATAAGGTATTTGCTAGCAGCATGATCGGTGTGAATAGTTACTTTAGAATCAACGATATAGGGTCTAAACTTATCACAAGCAAATACAACAGCTTATTTTTTTCTCAGTAGTAGCATAATTTGTTTGGGCACTATCTAGAGTTTTACTAGTATACTGGATAACATTCAATTTCTTATCAACTATTTTCCCTAAAACAGCACCTACAACATAATCACTAGCATCACACATAATCTCAAAGGGTAAATTCCAGTCAGGAGGCTGGACAATAGGTGCAGAGATCAATGTTTTCTTAAGTATTGCAAATGGTTCTAGACAATAATCATCAAAGACAAAAGGAATATATTTTTGTAAAAGATTTGTTAGAGGCCTTGAGATTTTGGAGAAGTCCTTAATGAACCTCCTATAAAACCCGGCATGACCAAGGAAACTTCGTATACCTTTGATGTCCTTCGGGCATGGCATCTTTTCAATAGCATCAACTTTAGCTTTGTCAACTTCAATGCCTCTTTCAGAAATTTTGTGTCCCAAGACAATGCCTTGATTAACCATAAAGTGGCACTTCTCGCAATTCAAGACAAGATTAGTGTCTTCACATCTCTGCAAAACTTGATCAAGGTTGCTTAAGCAATCATCAAAAGAAGTTCCGTAAACGGAGAAATCATCCATGAAAACCTCAACAATCTTTTCACAAAAATCAGAGAATATAGCCATCATACATCTTTGAAAGGTAGCAGGTGCATTACATAAACCAAAAGGCATACGTCTATAAGAAGAGGTACCGAAAGGACAAGTAAAAGTGGTCTTTTCTTGATCCCCTTTTGACACAGGTATTTGAGAGGAACCAGAATAACCATCTAGAAAGCAAAATTGAGTATGTTTGGATAACCTTTCTAGCATTTGATCAATAAAAGGCAAGGGGTAATGATCTTTCTTAATAGCTTTATTTTACTTATGGGAATTGATTACCATCCTATAACCTGTAACTATTCTTTGCGGGATCAACTCATCTTTATCATTAGGAACTACAGTCATACCTCCTTTCTTAGGGACACAATGGACATGCCTTACCCACTGGCTATCAGCAACTGGATAGATAATACCTGCCTCTAGAAGCTTTAGAATTTCCTTCCTTACCACTTCTTTCATTTTAGGATTTAACCGTCACTGATGATCAATAACCGGTTTAGCATTTTCCTCCAATTTTATCTTGTGTTGACATATAGTGGGACTAATGCCCTTAAGATCATCCAGAGTATATCCAATAGCAGCACGGTGCTTCTTTAGAGTTTTCAATAATTTTTCTTCTTCCTTCTTTGAAAGATTAGCACTAATAATAACAGGATAAATCTTATTTTCGTCAAAATAAACATACTTAAGATTATCATGTCAAGGTTTAAGTTCAAACACGGGATCACCCTTGGGTGGAGGAGGATCCCCTAGGATTTCAACAGGCAGGTTGTTTTTCAATACGGGTCCCTGTTTAAAGAATATTTCATCTATTTCCCTTCTCTCATTCATATGCATATCATTTTCATGGTCTAGCAAGTATTGTTCTAAGGGATCATTAGGAGGCACAACAATAGAAGCAAGACCAATAATTTCATCCTTACTAGGTGGTTCCCTTCAAGGGGTTGTCTACGAAATTTAGCAAAGTTAAAATCATGAGACATATCCCCTAATCCAACAGTAACAATATCTTTCACGCAGTCTATCTTAGCATTGACAGTGTTCAAGAAGGGTCTACCAAATATAATGGGACAAAATTCATCTTGTGTGGAACTAAGAACAAGCAAATCAGCAAGGTATTTAACCTTTCCACACAAGACTTCAACATCTCTAACAATCCGAACTGGTGAAATAGTGTCTCTATTAGCTAGCTTAAAAGTAACATCAATCCCTTCTAACTCAATGGGTGCAATATCATGCATAATTTATCGATATAAGGTAAGAGGGATAATACTCGCACTAGCACCTACGTCACATAAACCATGATAACAATGATCTCCTATCTTGACAAAGATAACAGGCAAGCCTACAATAGGTCTATGTTTATTCCTAGCATTGGGTTTGGCTATTCTAGCAGACACTTCTTGTAGGTAAATAACATGTCCATCTAAATCTTCTACCAAGAGATCTTTAACCATAGCAACACTAGGTTCAAATTTAATTTGCTCAGAGGGTGTAGGTGTTCTAGTATTACTCTTACGAACTACAGTTGAAGCTTGAGCATGATCCTTTATCCTAACAGGGAAAGGTGGTTTCTCAATATAAGCAGTAGAAATAATAGGAACAACATTATAAGTGATAGTCTTTTCTTCAACTTTAGATGGTTCAACTACTTTAACTTCAATAGGGGGATGGTATTTAAACCACTTCTCCTTGGGGAGATCAACATGAGTAGCAAATGATTCACAGAAAGAAGCTACTATCTCACAGCCAAGTCCATATTTAGTGCTAAACTCACAGACAACATCGGTATCCATAAAAGCTTTAACACAATCAAACTTAGGGGTCATACCCGACTCCTTACCTTCGTCGAGATTCCAATCTTCAGAGTTGCATTTAATTCTTTCCAATAAGTCCCACTTGAATTCAATAGTCTTCATCATAAAAGAGCCAGAACAAGAAGTTTCGAGCATGGAGCGATTATTGAGAGAAAGCCAAGCATAAAAATTTTGAATGATCATTTTTCTTGAGAGCTCGTGATTGGGGCATGAATATAACATTGACTTAAGCCTCCCCCAAGCTTGAGCGATGCTTTCTCCTTCGCGAACCCAAAAATTATATATATAATTACGATCACGAGGAACCTGATGCATAGGGTAGAACTTCTGATGAAATTCCAGCTTCAGACGATTATAGTTCCATGATCTAATATCATCACATAGCCTAAACCATGTCAATGCATATCCCTTCAAAGATAAAGGGAAGACCTTCTTATTGATAACATCCTCGGGCATTCCCGCAAGCTTAAATAATCCACAAACTTCATCCACATAGATTAGGTGTAAATCGGGATGCAGTGTTCTATCTCCTGTAAAAGGATTTTCAAGTAGTTTATCTATCATACCCGAAGGAATCTCAAATCAAACATTTTCAGTAGGTGCAGTAGGTCGAGGAGAAACTCTTTGCCCTTCTGGTCGGGGTGAAGATACCCCGAACAAGCCCCTTAAAGGATTTTGAGCCATAATAACAAGTGACAATAAATTTCAGCACACTATATAAATTTTTCCTTACCAAATTCTACTTACCAAAGGTGCTTCACTCCCGGCAACGGCGCAAGAAAAGAGTCTTGATGACCCACAAGTGTAGGTAAGCTATCGTAGTCCTTTCGATAAGTAAGAGTGTCGAACCCAACGAGGAGTAGAAGGAAATGATAGGCAGTTTTCAATAAGGTATTTTCTGCAAGCACTGAAATTATAGGTAACAGATAGTTTTATGATAAGGTAATTCTTGCAAGTGACAAAAGGTAAAAGTAAATAAGGTGCAGGAAGGTGGCGCAATCCTTTTTGTAGCAAAGGACTAGCCTGGACAAACTCTTATATAAAGGAAAGCGCTCCCGAGGACACATGGGAATTATCGTAAAGCTAGTTTTCATCACGATCGTTTGATTCGCGTTCGGTACTTTGATAATTTGGTATGTGGGTGGACCAGTGCTTGGGTGATGTCCTTACTTGGTCAAGCCTCCCACTTATGATTAACCTCTAATGCAAGCATCTGCAACTACAAAAGAAGTATTAAGGTAAACCTAACCATAGCATGAAACATATGGATCCAAATCAGCCCCTTACGAAGCAGCGCGTAAACTAGGGTTTAAGCTTCTGTCACTCTAGCAACCCATCATCTACTTATTACTTCCCAATGCCTTCCTCTAGGCCAAAATAATGGTGAAGTGTCATGTAGTCGACGTTCACATGACACCACTAGAGGAGAGACAACATACATCTCATCAAAATATCGAACGAAGACAAAATTCACATGACTACTAATAGCAAGACTTCTCCCATGTCCTCAGGAACAAAAGTAACTACTCACAAGACATAATATGGTTCATGATCAGAGGGATATTAATATGCATAATGGATCTGAACATATGATCTTCCACCAAATAAACCAACTAGCATCAACTACAAGGAGTAATCAACACTACTAGCAAACCACAGGTACCAATCTGAGGTTTGGGTACAAAGATTGGATACAAGAGATGAACTAGGGTTTGAGAGGAGATGGTGCTGGTGAAGATGTTGATGAATATAGCTCTCCCCAAGATGGAAGAGTTGTTGGTGATGACGACGGTGACGATTTCCCCCTCCCGGAGGGAAGTAACCCCGGCAGAACAGCTCTGCCGGAGCTCTAGATTGGTTTCCGCCTCGGTTCCGCCTCGAGACGGCGGTGTCTCGTCCCGAAAGCCTCCTTATGATTTTTTCCAGGTCAAAACACCTCATATTGGGGAACATGGGCATCGGGGGACCGTCGGTGGGCCCACGAGACAGGGGGGCGCGCCCCCCACCCTCGTGGACAGTCGGTGGCTCCCCTCGTGGACTTCTTTCGCCAGATATTTTTTATATTTTCTGAAACGAAGTTCTGTGAAGTTTCGGGGCTTTTGGAGTTGTGCAGAATAGGTCTCCAGAGTTTGCTCCTTTTCCAGCCCAGAATTCCAGCTACCGGCATTCTCCCTCTTCATGTAAACCTTGTAAAATAAGAGAGAAAAGGCATAAGTGTTGCGAGATAACGTGTAATAACAGCCCAAAATGCAATAAATATCAACATAAAAGCATGATGCAAAATGGACGTATCACATGCCAATCCCTACTCACTCACATTGATATCTATTGATGGGCATCTCCATAGCCCTTTGATACGCCTAGTTGATGTGAGACTATCTTCATCCTTTTGTCTTCTCCACAACCACCACTCTATTCCACTTATAGTGCTATATCCATGGCTCATGCTCATGTAATTCATGAAAGTTGAAAAAGTTTGAAAAAATTGAAGTATGAAACAATTGCTTGGCTGAAACCGGGGTTGTGCATGATTTAAATATTTTGTGTGATGAAGATAGAGCATAGCCAGACTATATGATTTTGTTGGGATGAACTTTCTTTGGTCATGTTATTTTGAGAAGACATAATTGCTTTGATAGTATGCTTGAAGTATTATTATTCTTATGTCAATATTAAACTTTTGTGTTGAATCTTTCGAATCTGAACATTCATGCCACAATAAAGAAAATTACATTGAAAATTATGTTGGGTAGCATTCCACATCAAAAATTCTGTTTTTATCATTTACCTACTCGAGGACGAGCATGAATTGAGCTTGGGGATGCTTGATACGTCTCCAACGTATCTATAATTTTTTATTGTTCCATGCTATTATATTATCTATTTTGGATGTTTAATGGGCTTTAATATGCACTTTTATATTATTTTTGGGACTAACCTACTAACCCAAGGCCCAGTGAAAATTGTTGTTTTTTTTGCATATTTCAGTGTTTCATAGAAAAGGAATATCAAACGGAGTCCAAACGGAAGGAAACCTTCGCGAGGATCGTTTTTGGAACATACGAAACCCAGAAGACTTGGATTACACGCCTAGGGAGCCACGAGGCGGCCACGAGGCAGGAGGGCGCACCCAGGGGGGATAGGCGCGCCCCCCACCCTCGTGGGCCCCTCGTAGCTCCACCGACATACTTCTTCCTCCTATATATACTCATATACCCTAAAAACATTTGAGAGCACTGATACGTCCAAAACGTATCTATAATTTCTGCTTGATACATGCTTCTTTTGTGTGATATTGCTATGATATTGATGCACTTCCATACACTTTTGATCATATTTGGACTAACCTATTAACTTAGTGCACCACAGTGCCAGTTCCTGTTTTCTGCTGTTTTTCTATTTTAGGTTTCCCCCATATTAAAAGTGCTCCAAAAATTCCAGGAAAAATATAGGAAAAATCAGCGTACAGGAAGCTTTGCGAAGAACCAAAGATGGGCCAGAGGGGAGCCAGGGGAGGCCCAGGCGGCCACCTGGCGCGGCCCCACCCCTGGCCGCGCCAGGGGGGCGCCTGGGGCCCCTGCTCCGCCTCTGGCTGCCCCCCTTCGCATATATATCCTCTCGTCCTGAAACCCTCAAGGTCAGAACCCTTTTTCGCGATCTCGCCTCTGTTCCGCCGCCGCAGCGCTTCCAAGATCGGGAGCATCAGGAGAACTCTTCCCGGCACCCTGCCGGAGGGGAGAACCACCACCGGGAGCTTCTCCACCACCATGGACGCTTCCCGGATGAGTCGTGAGTAGTACACCTTGGACCATGGGTCCATGATCAGTAGCTATGTGATGTTCTCCTCCCCTCTTTGCTCTTCATGGTTTAGACCTCGTGAGCTGCCCTACATGATCGAGGCACATATGTAATCTTTCTGTTGTTGCTTTGCTGAGTTTGCTGGGATCTGATGGATTATGAGACTATGTTCAGATTGTGTTTGAGTAATATATTTGATTCACCTCTTTTATATCTTTGTTCTTGAGTAATTCTTGCATGTTCTCCGTTGCTGTTTATTGCTTTGGCCAAGTAGTAGGTAGTAACTCCAAGAGGGAGCGTTATGCTTGATTGTGGGTTCATGCCCCCTGATGACTAGCTTGAGTGACAGAAACATGAGTCTAGGGGATGTGCTGTTGCCACAAGGGAGAAAACAACGGTGCTTGTACTTGCGGGTGCAAGGATTGTTTACTTTACACAAAGTTCTTTTAATGCAGTTGTGTGTTGCTTTGAGTTTACACTTTGGGTGGGATTCGCAACTTAATACCAGCGAGATGTTCTGGATAGATATCTCAAGGTGGATGATTAGTAGTAGATGCAGATGGATTTCGGTCTACTTGCCTTGGTGTACCGCCCATGCTTTTGAGCCTCTACCTTTCTTTGCAGCATAGTTAGCATTGGTTTGCGCACATAATCCTGTCAATTGCCCAGCTGTAATTTGTTTACCTCGCTTTGCTGTTTTATCGTCTTTTGGGAAAGAGACATCACTAGTGAACATCATGGGACCCCGGTCCATATTACCACCGCTGATCACACCTTCTATTTACTTCCTGTTTTTATTTCCTAGTTGCAGTCATAACTATCATTATTATCTCTTGTGTTTGATCCTTTGTAAACAACTGTAATTTGTTTACCTCGCTTTGCTGTTTTATCGTCTTTTGGGAAAGAGACATCACTAGTGAACATCATGGGACCCCGGTCCATATTACCACCGCTGATCACACCTTCTATTTACTTCCTGTTTTTATTTCCTAGTTGCAGTCATAACTATCATTATTATCTCTTGTGTTTGATCCTTTGTAAACAACAAGGGGAGGAATTGACAACCTCTCTGTACTCGTTGGGAGCAAAGTTATCTGTATCTGTGTGCAGGTCCTGTCAACTGCTAAGTTTCTGGCGCCGTTGACACCTACTTGTCGACCCTCGGAGTCTCACGGGATTCGATCCTTGGTATCTTTGCCAAGGGAAATTTGGCGCTACGCTACATCTCAACCTTCCACTTGGGGTAACCAACGAGGGGCGAGAAGCCATCAAGCACCATGTAACCCTATTTCCACCGCTGCAACCTTCTGTACCCATCAGATCCCATCTTGGGGCCTTTTTCGGTGCTCCGCCGGAGGGGAAATCGGCCACGGAGGGCTTCTACATGAACACCATAGCCTCTCCGATGATGTGTGAGTAGTTTACCACAGATCTTCGGGTCTATAGTTATTAGCTAGATGGCTTCTTCTCTCTCTTTGGATCTCAATACAAAGTTCTCCTTCATCTTCTTGGAGATCTATTTGATGTAATACGTTTTGCGGTCTGTTTGTCGAGATTCGATGAATTGTGGATTTATGATCAAGATTATCTAGGAACAATATTTGGTTCTTCTCTGAATTTTTATATGTATGATTTAATATCTTTGCAAGTCTCTTCGAATTATCAGTTTGGTTTGGCCTACTAGATTGATCTTTCTTGCAATGGGAGAAGTGCTTAGATTTGGGTTCAATCTTGCGGTGTCCTTTCCCAGTGACAGCAGGGGCAGCAAGGCACGTATTGTATTGTTGCCATCGAGGATAAAAAGATGGGGTTTATATCATATTGCATGAGTTTATCCCTCTACATCATGTCATCTTGCTTAATGCGTTACTCTGTTCTGATGAACTTAATATTCTAGATGCATGCTGGATAGCGGTCGATGTGTGGAGTAATAGTAGTAGATGCAGAATCATTTCGGTCTACTTGTCACGGACGTGATGCCTATATACATGATCATGCCTAGATATTCTCATAACTATGCACTTTTCTATCAATTGCTCGATAGTAATTTGTTCATCCACCGTAGAATATGCTATCTTGAGAGAAGCCACTAGTGAATCCTATGGCCCCCGGGTCTATCTTCCATCATATAAATCTTCCTTCAACTAGTTATATTTACTGTTCTTTTATTTTGCAATCTTTACTTTTCAATCTATACAACAAAAATACCAAAAAAAATATCTTATTATCTCTATCAGACCTCACTTTTGCAAGTGGCCGAGAAGGGATTGACAACCCCTTTATCGCGTTGGTTGCAAGGTTCTTATTTGTTTGTGTAGGTACGAGGGATTTGCGTGTAGTCTCCTACTGGATTGATACATTGGTTCTCAAAAACTAAGGGAAATACTTACGCTACTTTGCTGCATCACCCTTTCCTCTTCAAGGGAAAAACAACGCATGCTTAAGAGGCAGCAAGAAGAATTTCTGGCACCGTTGCTGGGGAGACTTACGCCAAGTCAAGTCAAGATTTGATCTCCCGTCAACTTCCCAATTTCTGGCGCCGTTGCCGGGGAGATCTACGCACAAATCACATACCAAGTACCCATCACAAACACTTATCCCTTGCATTACATTATTTGTCATTTGCCTCTCGTTTTCCTCTCCCCCACTTCACATTTGCCGTTTTATTCGCCCTTCTTTTCCGTTCGCTTGCCTCTTGTGTGTTCATCCTTTGTGCGGTTTGTTGCTATCATGTTTGAAATGGGGGAGGTTATCGTTGAAAAAATAGTAGTAATGACGGGGGAAACTTTGATGCTTTTAATTATCCTCATGAGGAACCTACTACTTTACACTCTAAAAAGTTCCGGATTGGTAGTGGTAATATTATTGGAAAAGGAGTTATTCAAGATTTCTTTACTTGTGCCGGTGCTTTGCCCACTCTAGGTGGATCTATTCTATATAGAACCAGTAGTCTTGTGGATGCTATATCTATGCTTGTAGTTGAACTGGAAAGACAATTTATCCACATGCATCCTTGCATTCAGAGAAGTTTTCTAGAATTTTCCAATATTGAGCATTGTTCTGTTAAGCGAGCATCTACTATCTTTTTGGCACATGAGTTCAGATTTATAATGAAAGAGGCCAAAGAATTTTTTACGCATTATAGGGTGGACGTTGGTCGTCCTCCCATAGAGGCTATTCTTTTTAATAAACAAGACATAATGCGTTTACAATCTTTAGATCATGTTGCTTATAATGAAAACCTTAGAAAGGTTCCTACCGATATTCTAGTTGATAGGATCTCTCAACTGAATAATGATTTTGCTATTCAAAACAATGGGTTAGGTTTTTCTCTTGAGCAAAGGCTCATGACCTTTTGCGAAAAGAATACTTAAAATGAAGAATTGGTTGTGCAATATGAGGGGCCAAAGGAGGAACCCATACCTCACGAGCTTGATCTTGGGGACTTTTGTCCCATTAAATTTAGCCCTTTCGATTACTGTTGCCTATCGCAAAGAAAACTTGTGGCTGAACGTACGGAATATGAGATGATTTTTCGCGATTTACCTTATCATTACGGCAATACCTAGATCTATTCTTGCATTATGCCTAGCTAGGGGCGTTGAATGATAGCGCTTGTTGGGAGGCAACCCAATTTTATTTCCTTTGCTTTTACTTCTGTTTAGTAATAAATAAGGCATCTAGCTTCTGTTTAGATGTGGTTTTGTGTTTTAATTAGTGTTTGTGACAAGTAGAACCTTTGGGAAGACTTGGGTTAAGTCTTTGCGATCTTGCTCTAAAAAAACAGAAACTTTTGCGCTCACGAGATTAGCTGCCATTTTTTTTTCTGGTGAGTGCTTTTAGGTTTATTCTTTTTTCAGATGATTAATAGACAAATTCATGATGGTTCCTTCGTCCGAGCAACTTACAGTGGGAAAGGTTGGCCTGTGATTTGACGGCTCATTACTCATTATTACTGCGACGCTACGACCGGAGTGAGTCTCCCCTGTAGTTCTGTGTGATGCACTCTAATTTTGGTGTCATGGCAAGTGGACTAGGATGGTCGACGTCCCACATGTCGGCGAACGAAAGTATTCTTTCAGATATTGAGGACGAGCAAGGAAGTCGGGCGGGATAGTGTCACTACTCTTTTGTAGTAGTACTATTCATTTTTTATTTTTTATGAAAGCTATTGTCTCCACTCTTATTACGATGGAGTGTGAAACACGGCAGCCCAGTGAACTTGGCATATGCACTACTCCCTCCATCCATGAAATTCTATACATATCACATTGACCAAGAGGAACCTCCATGGTATAATTAACGCCCTAAGCATGCATCATAATATCACCGTGCATTGCACGTAACATAGTGGTACGAGTAGTAAAAGACAAATGCCAACATGCCATGCCTCGCCCACGTCGTCCTCATCCTCCTCCGGGCCCGTGTCCTCCGTGACCATGTGCTGCTCCGCCTCCTCCTCCTGCTCCAGCTAGTCCGATGGCAGGACAGTTGCGATCCGGACTTCGCATCACCTCCAGAGAGACGAGAAAAGAAGTTGATGGAGAAACACAGAAATGGGGAGATAGAGATGCTAGTTAGAGGGAGATCGGCTAATGTGTTTGTTATAGATAAGAGTCGAGTAGATCCAAATAGTAGGTTGTGTGTGTGTATGAGAGAGAGAGAGAGAGGGTGCATGTGAGTGACATACAAACGAATATTAGAGAGAAATGAGACCCAGAGAGACGAAGTTTGTGTTTGCGAGAGAGAGTGAAACTTTTCAGAGGGAGAGTCGTAGATAGAGAGACATAGGGAACACGAGATATCCCTATGGAGAGAGGGTGTGTGTGAACGGCATATAGGGGAACGGTGGAAAGAAATGAGACCTTGGGAGACTGAATTTGCATTTGAGCACGACAAATGGATATTTAAGAGGGAGAGCCGTAGCTATTGAGACTTAGGGAGCGCAAGAAATTTCTAGAGTGAGAGGGTGTGTGTGAGCGGCATATAGGGGAATAGCACAGAGAAATGAGACCCCCGAAGACGAAGATTCTGTTTGTGTGAGAGAAAGAGATTTCATAGGGAGAATTATAGTTAGGGAGGCATAGCACGGAGAGATATAGTGAATGCCGAGGAAGAGACTACTATCATAGTGTTACGAACAAGAAAATACTACTATCAACATACAACTAGCGCAAGACATACCCGTGAGATGGTGTAGGCGTACATAAGGTGCGAGTGATAGCTATATGAGACGACATAACTGGATTAAAGGGGATTCAAATCTTTAAATTAGAGATCATGACATCAATAATATCATAACGAAAACTGGGCTATCAGGCATGCATATTAATTTGAATTTGGGCACATATGTAATGTTATTTAGTTTATCAATATCAGTGATCCATAGATCTTTATAATTAGAGACAATGCATGGCTTTATGCAATTCATGTCTAAATGAGACTACACTACATGTTGCATGTGTCAAACATGTTATACGTGTTTGAGAAGAAAAACCCTGCATGAAACACACATTAATTGGAGCTAGTTAGCGAGGAATTCATACACTGGATTTCAACATAAAATTGTTTCAAATATTTCAATTCAATTTAAGATGTATTCAGCCTTATGAATGTGAGATCATGGCATCCGTAAACCATATTTCTGTAGAAAGGATGTTTAGCTTTTGAAAGTACTAGTCAATGTGTACGTGCAATGGACATTAATTTGTGCATGCTGATATTAATTAGGATATTTTTGTGTGTTATTATGTGATTAACACTATATTTGGCATAACATTGAAGCAGTCTAGGTCGTTCAATTGATATGACTTGATGGCCGAGGTTAATTGGATCTGCCCCTTTGGGTATATATATAGGGCTGGACTATTCTGTTACTAGAAACAAAATAATATTTTGTTACCCCTCGACCCTATATAGGAGCGACGGCGACAAAATCTCGTGAACACCATCTCCCTCCCCCGCCGTGGGCCACCCTATCCCTCCCCCGCCGCGCGCCACCCCCTCACTCCCCACCGGCGCGCCGCCCCCTCCCTCCTCCCCGCCGGCGCGCCGCCCCCTCCCTCCCCGCCGGCGCGCCTCCTCCTCCCTCCCGGCTGGCGCGCCGCCACCTCCGTCCTCGCCG
>LR738715.1:642147155-642183902 GCA_902687465.1 Secale cereale
ACCCCGGACCGCGTCGTCGCCGTACTTCCCTGGGGACCTCTCGTGCCGCCGCCTTCCTTCCCTACCCACCGATGGTGCCGCCACCATCCTCCCCTATCCGCCGCTCGCGTCGCCGTCTTCCCATGCCCCAGCTCGCGCCACGGCCGCCCTCTCCCATGTCGCCAGTCCGATGACCAAGGTGCTTCAGTCCAAATCCATGTGCGAGGAGCTGCGAGGATGAACTGATCCATACAAACAAAAATGACGGTCCATTCTACAAAGGGAAAATGGTTTAATTAAAAAATATTCGCCAGTACAAGTTAATAACGGTGATCCGTTCTACAAAGGGAAAATGGTTTAATTAAAAAATATTGGTCAGTACAAGTTAATAACGGTGGTTCGTTCGGAATAAAAGAAATGATAGAAATTCAAATTGTAAAAGTTCAAGCAAAAAAGAAACCCATGCAATTCAAAATGGTAAAAGAACAAGTCATAAAATAAGTGCAGTTTAGAATATCGTTATAAAAAATGTTTAGTTACAAAAAAGAATAAAAAACATCTTCTTTTTGAAAAAATATCATTCAGTTCGATGATATAAAACATGCAAGTACAGGTGCGACGATACAATAAACCGTTGAAAATTACGAGCAAAAATATTACCAAAAAATAGAGAAAAGTCTAGTTAGTGAAAACACGCTTAGTACAAAACCATGCAAACATCAGTACAAACTCTTTTTTCAGAACCATTGAAAAATATTCTACAAAAAACATGCAGTACAAAGACACGCATATATCAGTATGAGTACTCTGTTTTTCAGATGGGTAAACAACATGATCCGTCTTGCCGTATTCAAAATTACTCATCAACGGTTGCAAATTTGAGTAACGTTCAACATGAGTAAGTTTCGCATTTTCGATAGCTATCCAACGGTATACTATTTGCCTATTTCGACAAACTTTAAAAAAAATCACATTTCAAAATAAAATTTGACAGTATTCGAATTTGTTTTTAAACCATAACGAATTAGAAAAACATTTCAATACAAAAAAGTTGCGCATTTTCCATAGCTTTCCAACGCCGTATTATTTGCGTCAATCCGACAAACCTTTTGCAAAAAATCGCAAAAATACGTTTCGCCCAGAATTTCACCGTATTTGAAATTACTTTTAAATCGTATTGAATTAGAAAAAACGATAAATATATGGAAGATGCGGATTTTTATCAGTTTTCCAGCGCCATCTTATTTGCTCAATTCAGACAAACCGTTCAAATTTTGTCCAAAATACGATTCACGTTTTTGGTTTTGAAAAAAATGGTTTTTCACAACTGCTCTTAACCCATGATGATTTTGTAATATAGATGTCAAGGGCTTTCCAACGATATATTATACGCCCCATTTCGACAAAAAAAAAATTGCACAAAAAATGAGCTAAAGAAGATGATTTGTTAAATAGAAATGAATGCATCAGTTCAAACGCTCGTAATACATTAGTACAAACGCCTGAAACCGTGAGTTTAAGTAGGGTAACAGAATAATATTCTGTTACACGAAACAAAATTGCCCAGATGTGTGATATAGATTTGTATTCGAATACAAACTGGATCTTGCCCGAAAAAAAGAAAATGGATTCGAAGTGAGTTGGCACAATAAACGTGCACTCTTTTTCTGCAAAAAATTGAATGAAGCGGGGAAACTCGCAGTAAGCGCTCGAAACCAAAATATGCGAGATGGAAATTACTTCCTATCCCTCACACACAAAGCCTATCGGCTGGATTTCTATAGATTTCGATAGGGGTAGGCTTGTAATTTCACCCAAACATGACATAACCGCCTCCGCATCTCACCTCCCCGGATTCATACATGGTGGGCGCCAAAACAAACTCTCCTCGGCCGAAATCTCCGGCGGCAAATTTTTCGTGTATGAGAGATTACCGTCCTATCCCCAGCAGCCCAATATTACTCTGATGTTTGAAATTTTAAACGGGGGATAAGTAGGTAACTTTCCCCGTATTAGAGACAAGCACGTCCCAAAGACATGGTTCCCCCTACCTCTCTCCCTCCATTTCCCCATTCGAACTCTGTGGGCGCCAAAACACCTTCTCCACCCCATCCACCACCATCCTCCTCCACCATGGCAGAGCTGAAACCCCGACGCCGTCGTCTATTACAAGAGATCGACCTCTCTCATCCATGGCTTCGGACCAGCTGGATCCTTGCATCATGTCCTCTCGCTTCATCCCCGCCATCGTCCACCTTGACGGTGCCTCTCCTACGACTGTCGCATCCACCGCGCCGGGATATTTCCCCCGCCGCCACCGTCTGCCCTCCTACATCTGCTTCCACGCCACCGACAGCCATCGCTACCGCAGAACCATTAAATTCTCAGCAGATTCATACACGGCACTGCACCAGAGGGGGTACTATTTTGTATGTGCTCAACTTATTCATTGCAGCTGATTACAGTGATTTCTTGTTCACCACTTAGAATCTTACTTGTTAGGTGCTTGGTTGGGAAGTTGCCTTTGTCCAGTTTGCACCATCAGATCCTCCATAACACAATCTACACTATACACACAATGCTTATGTTTTCCCCCTTTTATATTCCACACTAGCTAAACAATGGCGTAGGGGGCGGTTTAGGGGAGGGCGGGGGGTCGGGTCCGGTGGTTCGGCCGGCGGCCCGTGCTGTGTTCCGTAAGGGAAGAATCAGAGGGGAGGAAGAAGAAGGGTTAGGAGACGTAGGATCTTCATCCAACCTCCTGAACTGGTCGACTGACCCAAATGACGAAAGTCATGCGACTTGCATGGAGACATTCCTTTGTACTCCAGTACCATCATCGTAGCGGCTTACCATTGCTCCTCAATCCATCAAGCTAAACAACGGGCCACTAATAATTCCAGACTTGTTGCTCAAATACCAATCTAATTTGATGTTCATATTACTAAAACAAATAACGTTTAATTAGTGAGCTGATGTTCCCACTTTACTTTCGAAAAGCACGTGCGCCACATATAGAGAGACAGCAGGGAGTTGCATTCTTAATGTGCTCTGGTTTATCATGTGTGGGCACTGCGCAACAAACATTTTATTATCCTAAATCTTCTTGCTCTTCTTTAGCACGTTCCTCTTCTGCTCTTCTTTAATAAGTACTCTATCCATTCCTAAATATAAGTCTTTGTATAGATTCCACCATGGACTACATATGAACCAAAATGAGTGAATCTACACTCTAAAATGTATCTGTATACATCTGTATGTGATCCATAGTGGAAATCTCTAGAAAGACTGATATTTCGGAACAGAGGGAGTATAATTAAGGATGGCGATTTTATACATGGACATGGATATCCATGGATATCCAACCCGGATGGATAGGGTTTGGACATGCTTTTGTGTCCATGGGCAGCGCCCAAACCCGACTCGATTACTCGTGGGTAGGGCATGGATATAATCTTATACCCGTGGGTATATCCAAACCCGACCCGATAGTATGACTTAACGGGCAAAAATCTGCTATCCGTACCCCGTAGTCACATGTCCCACTGCAATTTTACAATTTGTTATCCAAAACATGCAACAGAAATTACACAATCCCCGTCATAACTTTTATTAGTTGACATTCAATCCCCTCTATTACATACCCCAATGCCCTTCCCTTAATTACACAATCTCTTATGTTAGAAAAATACTAAATGATCATATGTTGTTAGTGGACGGTGATTTACCATAAGTGAAGCCTAGCCTGCCATGAAGTGAAGAATGGAAGTGCTTATGTAAACATTGTGTTGTGTCTTATATATATATATATATATATATATATATATATATATATATATATATATATATATATATATATATATATATATATATAGAGAGAGAGAGAGAGAGAGAGAGAGAGAGAGGACCCAATGGATATCCAGTGGGTATGGATAACCATCGGGTTTGGACATGGACACAATTTTTCACCCATGGAATTTTTCATGGGCGGGCAAAGACTTTCTTCATGGATATGGATATGGATTTGATATTATTCAACCCGATCCAAACCCGACCCATTGCCATCCTTAAGTATAATAGTACAGTACAATATGTTCATTGTTGTGAAGAGGAGCAAGGACATTTGTAGTGTACAGGTCTATTCGGTCGGTTGGGATGGACACTTTCAACTCTGTGGGCCTCTTTGATTCGTAGGATTTTGCAAACATAGGAACAGGAAATGTATTGGCCTACCCACTTTAATCCTATAAGATTAGAAATAAAATGCGGGGAGTTGTGTCGCCTTTGAGAGTTACACTGATATTAACAGTACCGCACCTTCAGTTGAAGAGAGTTGTTTTATGAAGCCTTTATAGTCGTACCGGCAATAGTAGCCCATATTTTCTAGCAAGTTCCACTTTCCTGATTTTACTTGTGATGCTTACGGTTTTCCCGTTTTATCTACACTATGATCTGTGTTGGTGCTTTGTGTCGCACTAGCAGCAGTCCACTTTTGAAGCTAAACAACACACCAATCATAAGTCCAAAGCTTACTTCTTCAAATATGAATTGTGATATGATACTGATATTAGTTAACATACACGCATTTAATTGGTCAGCTAATGCTCCCACTTGATTTTCCAAATGCATGTGGCCACATATAGAGAGACAACATGGAATTGTATTTCTTTGGGCGTTGTGTTTCATCATGACTGGGCAACCAACATTGTATATAAAGAAGTAGAATCTCAATAATATGCTTCCTCTTCTGTTCTTTAGCATGTTCCTCTTTTGTTATTCTTTATTTAGTAAGTACAGTATGTTCCTTGTGAGGAAGGGGAGCAAGGACATCTGCAGTCAACAGCTCATAGAGCTGGCCTGTAGGTGATCGATAGGCTTTCAATTAGGAGAGGCAATACAACACCATATTTTCCAGCTAGTTCCACTTTCCCGATTTATTTATGCTGGGTATAGTGTACCCCTTTTATCTACACTACGATCTACCTAGTTGATGTGTCCTCTTGTTATCATGGTTTGGCAATAAACTTTCTATACAGTATATTATGAACCTATCATCTGCCGCCTAACCTTACTTATGGGGCTCCCAACTAGGAGCCTATTTTTGTGTAGTTGTGCCAGATTATATTAATGTACATGCCATATGACAGCACACATGGGCTCTCCCATCAGAATCCAATGATAGCACACAAGGCTTTACAGGGAGCCCCTGTTATATTAGAATATCCTCTGCATTAAAAAGATAATCTCACTACTAATTATGCTTTCGTGCTTCTCAGATATTGTACGTAATCACAATTAATATGAGAATGCAAGCGTCAGAAGAATATTATGGAACAGTGCAATGACTAACCAACTGGGCACCAAGGCATTGAGTTCCATTCCGGATGCAATGAAACTCATACTCTCCCCACCTGCAGATTCTTGTTCAGAATATGATACTAATGACTATTCCGACCTCGAGGAGTCGAAGGCCGATGGCCTATCCTATTCACCCTTCAAGGTGCCTGTTCTAATTTGGCGAGGTTTTATTGATTGCACGTATCATGCATAAGGTGTCTTGCATTTCTTCTACTTCGTTGCGCCGCCATATGCTTAGTTTACTCATCATATATGTCAAGATGCCATGCCCATCCATTATGAATACATGTTCCATCTGTCATCATACCATGTTTTCCCACTCAAATGTTGTTCTGTGTTTCAGACATCAAAAAGGAAGAGGGTGATTGCCGAACCTGAAGGAGCATCAGCAAAGTCCTTGAAAAAACATGGTGGCGCCGAAGAAATCAGATAGCACCCCACTTATTGGCTGTCCAACAAGTGACACAAAATGTAGGACCGACTCCAGCAGACTGGACACACCACTAGCCCCACCACACAAGATCTGCACTCCAGCAAAAGGTATGCCGATTTCAGTTGCCATAGCACCAGTCGTACCACAGAAAAATCCCACTCGAGCAAAGAGTACACCAAGTCCACCAGCCGAAGACCTATCCCAACTGCAAAGACGGCCAATTTCTGCAGATTGGAACCCCATTCCAGTTATTCCCAGTTTAAAATACAATGCTTCCAATGTTGTTAGGAACTACGTGCATATATTCCCATCATGGGAAGATTATAGTGAAGACAAACACCATTTTCACATCTTCTTGTCCCACTTACGTGTAAGTGCTATTATTCATGGTGATTATTTTCCTATTTTCTGTTGATTGAATACATCAATGATTTACATTACATTGCTGTCAGTAGGAGAGGGTCAATCTTCATAGTCATGACAAGCAAAGCATGCTTGTGCTTTTCAAGGAAGCATTGCAGCAGTATCGGTGTTACCTGAGGAAAACTCACTTTGATGGCAAGTCCATAAATGAATTTCCGGTGAAGTCTCCTGTGCCAAATTTAGAAGACATTAAATGAAAAAATCTTCTTATGCACTGGTCTCATTCCCAGGATGAGGTACTGTCTATGATATCACATGACGATTTGAACTTCTACTTTGTACCTTACGGATTTCTTTTGTAGGAAATCTGCTCGAAGAAGAATTCCAGATTGAAAAGGATGACAGGATATCACAAATATGCTGCTCGCTGCTTTGCTCTTGTTGGTACATGTTGTCCTATATAACTGTACTTGCATTCATACCTGGTTCATTATGTGACAACAGTATGCATGATAAGTTGCTTATCAATTGTTCGCTCCAAATTATCACATCTATATTAACGGTTACATTAATGTAGAATATACCCAATGCCAATTAAATAGCTTATCTCTCCATTGTTCTTCTAAGTACCTGATGTCCTTTATCAGTGTACTTATATAGACAGCTAGTTGTTCATGTACAATCACTCTGTAGCTAATTTTTCTTTGCCCACCATTTTCTACACATCAGATGTATATTTACTCATACCATAAGGTTGGATAAAACCAATGGTACTACATAAGTTTAGCTCTGCATTGCTCTTGGCAGTACCTTTTGCCTGTATCATTGTACTTACATTTATAGCTAGTTGTTTATGTAGCATCACTCTTCATCTTATCTTAAATGTTCTCTAGTTTTTTCCTTATATTATCACATCTATATTTACTCTTAACAAAATGTAAAATAAAGGCAATGCTTATTGATAACCCACAAGTATAGGGGATCGCAACTGTTTTCGAGGGTAGAGTATTCAACCCAAATTTATTGGTTCGACACAAGGGGAGCCAAAGAATACTCTCAAGTATTAGCAGTTGAGTTGTCAATTCAACCACACCTGGAAGACTTAATATCTGCAGCAAAGTATTTAGTAGCGAAGTAGTATGGAAGTAAAGATAATAGTTTTGTAGTAATTGTAACAGTACAAACGGAAAAGTAACTAAGCAAAGATCAATATATGAAAAGCTCGTAGGCATTGGACCAGTGATGGATAATTATGTCGGATGCGATTCCTCATGTAATAGTTATAACATAGGGTGACACAGAACTAGCTCTAGTTCATCAATGTAATTTAGGCATGTATTCCAAATATAGTCATACGTGCTTATGGGAAAGAACTTGCATGACATCTTTTGTCCTACCCTCCCATGGCAGCGGGGTCCTATTGGAAACTAAGGGATATTGAGGCCTCCTTTTAATAGAGTACCTGAACAAAGCATTAACACTTAGTGAATATGTGAACTCATCAAACTACGGTCATCACCGGGAGTGGTCCCGATTGTTGTCACTTCGGGGTTGCCGGATCATAACACATAGTAGGTGACTATTGACTTGCAAGATAGGATCAAGAACTCACATATATTCATGAAAACATCGTAGGTTCAGATCTTAAATCATGGCACTCGGGCCCTACTGACAAGCGTTAAGCATAGCAAAGTCATAGCAACATCAATCTTAGAACATAATGGATACTACGGATCAAACCCTAACAAAACTAACTAGATTACATGGTAAATCTCATCCAACCCATCATCGTCAAGCAAGCCTACAATGGAATTACTCACACACGGCAATGAGCATCATGGAATTGGTGACGGAGGAAGGTTGATGATGACGACGTCGACAATCTCCACTCTCCGGAGCCCCGAACGAACTCCAGATCAACCCTCCGGAGAGAGATTAGGGCTTGGTGGTGGCTCCTATCATAAAATGCGATGAATCCTTCTCTCTGATTTTTTCCTCCCCGAACGTGAATATATGGAGTCGGAGTTGAGGTCGGTGGAGCCTCAGGGGGCCCACGAGACAGGGGGCGCGCCCCCACCCTCGTGGACAGGGTGTGGCCCCCTGGTCTTGATTCTTTCGCCAGTATTTTTCATATATTCCAAAAATATTCTCCGTTGATTTTCAGGTCATTCCGAGAACTTTTATTTCTGCACAAAAATACAACCATGGCAATTTTGTTGAAAACAGCGTCAGTCTGGGTTAGTTCCATTCAAATCATGCAAATTAGAGTTTAAAACAAGGGCAAAAGTGTTTGGAAAAGTAGATACGTTGGAGACATATCAACTCCCCCAAGCTTAAACCTTTGCTTGTCCTCAAGCAATTCAGTTGACAGACTGAAAGTGATAAAGAAAAACTTTTACAAACTCGGTTTGCTCTTGTTGTTGCAAATATGTAAAGTCAGCATTCTAGTTTTCACCAAACGTTATGAACTAGCCACATTCACAATAACATTTAGGTATCATGTTTACTCATATCAATGGCATAATCAAGTAGCGAGTAATAACAATAAACCTCGGATGACAACACTTTCTCAAAACAATCATAATATGATATAACAAGATGGTATCTCGCTAGCCCTTTCTAAGACCGCAAAACATAAATGCAGAGCACCTCTGAAGATCAAGGACTGACTAGACATTGTAATTCATGGTAAAAGAGATCCAGTCACAGTCATACTCAATGTAAATTAATGGCAAGGCATGCAAATGACAGCGGTGCTCTCCAACTAGTGCTTTTTAATAAGATGACGATGACTCAACATAAAAGTAAATAGGTAGGCCCTTCACAGAGGGGAGCAGGGATTAGCAGAGGTGCCAGAGCTCGAGTTTTGAAACAGAGATAAATAATATTTTGAGCGATATACTTTCATTGTCAACATAACAACCAATAGTTCTTGATATCTTCCATGCTACACACATTATAGGTGGTTCCCAAACAGAATGGTTAAGTTTATACTCCCCCGCAACCAACAAGCACACTCCACGGCTGGCCCGAAACAACAGGCACCGTCCATACCAACAACAACCCTGGGGGAGTTTTGTTTAATATTTTGATTTGATTTGAGAATGGGACTGGGCATCCCGGTTACCGGCCATTTTCTCGTGAATGATGAGCGGAGTCCACTCATCTTGAGAATAACCCACCTAGCATGGAAGATATAGACAACCCTAGTTGATACATGAGCTGTTCGAGCATACAAAACAGAATTTCATTTGAAGGTTTTAGAGTTTGGCACATACAAATTTACTTGGAACGACAGGTAAGTACCGCATATAGGAAGGTATGGTGGACTCATATGGAATAACTTTGGGGTTTATGGAAGTGGATGCACAAGCAGTATTCCCGCTTAGTACAAGTGAAGGCTAGAAAGAGACTGGGTAGCGACCAACTAGAGAGCAACAACAGTCATGAACATGCATTAAAATTAATCAACAATGAGTGCAAGCATGATTAGGATATAAATCACCATGAACATAAATATCGTGGAGGCTATGTTGATTTTGTTTCAACTACATGCGTGAACATGTGCCAAGTCAAACCACTTGAATCGTTCAAAGAAGGATACCACCCTATCATACCACATCACAACCATTTTAATAGCATGTTGGCACGCAAGGTAAACCATTATAAACTCCTAGCTAATTAAGCATGGCATGAGCAACTATAATCTCTAATTGTCATTGCAAGCATGTTTCATTCATAATAGGTTGAATCAGGAACGATGACCTATTCATATTTACAAAACAAGATAGGTCGAGTTCATACTAGCTTCTCTCATCTCAATCAGTCCATCATATATCATCATTACTGCCTTTCACTCGCACAACCGAACGGTGTGGATAATAATAATAGTAGTGCACATGCATTGGACTAAGCTAGAATCTGCAAGCATTTAATACAAGGGAGAAGACAATGTAATATGGCTCTTGGTTAAATCAACAATAATGCATATGAGAGCCACTAAACATTTTCCTCATGGTCTTCTCCTCTTGACCCCCAAAGAAAAGAAAATAAATAAAACTATTTACACGGGAAAGCTCCCAACAAGCAAAAGAAGAACGAGAAATCATTTTGGGTTTTCTTTTAATTACTACTACTACAGGCATGGAAAGTAGACTAGCTAAAAGCTACAACTACTTTTTTGGTTTTTCTTAAGGTCTTTCTAACACACAAGAAAAAGACTTAGAAAAGAAAATAAACTAGCATGGATAGTACAATGAAAAAGCATGAGCACCGATAACTGGAATGAGTGTGTGGACATGAATGTAATGTTGGTGAAAAATACGTACTCCCCCAAGCTTAGGCTTTCGGCCTAAGTTGGTCTATGGCCACTGCTGGCCTGACGGATAACGAAAGTAGTAGTTGGGGTTGTACTGCGATGCAGCGGCTATTGCTTGATGAGCTGCAGCCTGGAGACGAGCCGCCTCCGTCCACTCCTCATACTCATTCGCCTCCTCCCTGGTTATAACATATCTCCTCTTTGTCTGAAAGTCAAAGAAAGTAGGAGCAGGGAGAGCAATATGGATAGTGCGACGCCTGTCAAATATTAGTCGGTATTGGAGGAATTGTTCATTCCTCTCAACAAACTGATGGCGAACCATAGCATTATAGTCTAGATAAGTAAGAGGCAACTTCATATCATTCTCGTGTATGGGTACATGAAGATAATTAGCCAAGCGAGTTGCATAAATTCCGCCAAACAAATCTCAACTTAAACCGTTAAGATGTAACCTTCATGCAACAATAGCCCCCAAGTTATATTGTTTATCGCCTAAAACTGCATTTTTGCGGACACTAAGATCTGGAACGCACATGTGGCAAGCGTCATCTTCACCGTTAATGCATCTACCAATGAAGAGGGCAAAATAATGTATGGAAGGGAACTGAATGCTCCATGTGGTAGCTTGTGTGATTTCTCTGGATTCTCCCACAGTGATACTAGCTAAAAAGTCCTTATATTCAGATTTGCGAGGTTCGCTAACATTTCCCCACTGTGGAAGTTTACACGCATCATTAAAATCTTCTAAGTACATGGTATAAAATTTATGATAAAGATCAAATAAGACAGTGTGAGAATTGCGTGAAGATGTAAATTTAAACCTTCTCACAAAGGAATCAGTTAAGTAGTGGTACTATGGGCACTTATCTGACACGAAGTCCTCAAGATCAGCATTACGCACATATGTGTCAAATTCTTCCTTGATGCCTGCCTGGACCATAAACTCCTCTAAAGTCCATTCACAAGGCCGCACTTGAGCTTCCCCCGGTAGTTCATCGTCTGGATCACGTATCGCAAGCCTTGATCCTTGCTTCCTTGAGGAACCACCTTGGTAAATTTTCCTATGCATTTTTCTCTGAAAAATTTCTGAAATTTTTAGTGACTCACAATAAAAGTGAACCAAACTCAACAAGATTGATAGCAACTACTCCCACAAGTGCCTAGAGGCTATATCATGCATTAGAACTACTTTTGACCACATATATTTGACATGCAAGCTCAAGAACAGGGTCACCTAAGCATCCAAAATTTGCAATAAATAAAGAACTAGAACAAACACTAATTGGACCATTGGAGGAGTCACATACCGAAGAACAATCTCCCCAAATAGTTTTGTGAATGGTGCTTTGAGCAAGGAGATCAAAAATGGCAGCAAGATGAGTGAGAACACGAGTTTGAGCTATGGGAGGATTTTTTTTTTCTGGAGGAAGATGAAGTGTGTGGGTGCTGGAAAAAGTGGACGGGGGCCACGTGGGGCCCACAAGGCAGGGGCGTGCTGTCGGTGTACTAAGGTAGGGGTACCTCAGTACCCCAATTTGTGCACGGGCAGTAGCAGCTTCCCGCGGCAGGGCCTACCACGTGCTTGCCGGAGACCTTCCTGCTCCATATAAAACCATTCAAAAACAAAGTATACAAGACAGAAGATCAAGACTCCGGCAAGTGGAGCTTGCCGGGAAGGCCGTCCCAGGCTCAAGATAACCTCACTAGCACAAGACCCTGGCAAGAGGAGCTTGCCAGGAAGGCTAGAAGATTACACTTCAGAAGACATGCCTCGGCGCGATGTGCGCCCCGGCTGGGCCCGGAGAGCGACAAGCTTCAGAGCCCGACAGGCTCCCGGGCCCGGCAAGGTCAAGACCCCGGCAAGGTGCTTGCCGGGGAGAGTTACGCTGTGTGCCCGCGCTCCAGCTCATCGAACCACGCGTCGCCCTGGGGCCGCTCCAGGGACGCGTGGCGGATGGCTGTGCAGCCTGGGGGACACGGTGGCACTCCACGGTGGTAAAGCCATCGTCGTGGCAAACGGAGACGCAAGGGCGGGCGCTTTTGGGGTCGACGGCGACGGGCATTAAATGTTCTTGTCCCCCACTGTCAAAGTAGGTGATGACCACTGTTCATGCACTGTTGCTCCACTATTCCCGCACTGTTACAACTACCACCACTATTACATTTTTACCCTTTCTCCTACGTTGACACCTGTCGGTGACCCCTTGAGCTATAAAAGGAGGCCCATGCACAACGTAGGAAGGGTTCGGAACCTAGATCGCTCATACGCTCGGTGTAGCTAGTTCTTCAAGCTCCCGAGCTCCCCAACTCAATACAAACTAAGCAGGAGTAGGGTTTTACGCGTCCATCGCGGCCCGAACCTGGGTAAACTGCCCGCGTGCTCACCACGATCTGCTCTTTGTGCTCCCTCCGCTCCCTTACCGCACGAACAAGGGGCTCCGGTCCCATAGGTGCTCGTGGTGGACAGTTTCCCCCGACATCTTTGGCGCGCCAGGTAGGGGGCATCGAGGTTGTGCGAACCTGATCCGGCGTTCACGCGGGCGCATTCTTCATCAACCTCTCCAAACTCGTCAGCTTCATCAACAACAGCGCCATGGCCCCGAAGAAGAAGCTTTCGGAGGTCGCGGGCCCGTCTGCGTCTCATCCGCCGCCACCAGAGCCAACGGTGGGCGGAGGAGACGCCGTCGGAAGGGTGGTCGCCGGCGAGGAAACTCGCGGCGCCACCAAATCCAAAGACAAGACGGACGACCGAGCCTCGGTCTCCGTGGACGCGCCACGTCCATCTCAGCAAACGACAACCCAGCAGCGCCATGCCACAGGAGGTGGCATCCGCTTGCTGGGCCAAGGGCAAACCGGAGGCTCGCGGGACGCTCCGGGCCATCGTCTTGGCACGAGCAAGGCGCGGTCGCCGGGGCGGGACCCTGCTCCTTCTAACCCAGTTAGGAGTCCGAGCATATCCCGCTCCTCGCACCGCTCACCCCGCTCCCCTCCTCTCCAGCAGAAGCGCTCGCAAGGGCGCAACTGCTCCTCGACTTCCCTCCAGCGGCAAACAAGGCCGAAGACTGGAGGGCAACCATCCAGAGCCTGATCGCCTTCGCCAACAACGACTCTCCACAGCAGCCGGCGACCTCGCGGCCGCGACAAGTCGAGAAGACGAAGGCCGACGGCGACAAGACCGCCGGGGGTGCAACCACCGTGCACTCCCCGCCGCGGAAGCAAAAGACGCCGCCCCGCCGGATCAACGTCGACGACGACTCCACGGCGTCGTCGGATCCGCGGGCTCGTCGGGACCAGCGCCAGGTCCTTGACGACCGGCGAGAAGAAGACGCTCGAACGACGATCGAGCGCCGCCGAGAAGCTCGGCGACAATCAGATCAGCGAGCTGGAGCCGCTGTTGACACGCACGCGCCCGGTGAGCCAGGCGAATTGCCGTACGCGGCGGGTTGCCCTGCGTTTACCCGTGAGCTGCGGCGTGTCCAGTGGCCCAGCATGAAGAACTTCAAGCCCGACGTACCGGAGAAGTACGACGGCAAGACGCACCCCTCGGAATTCCTCAGCATTTACACAATCGCGGTGCAGGCTGCCGGGGGGCGCGACGAGAAGATATTGGCGAACTACTTCCCGCTCGTGCTTAAGCCGAACGTTCGTTCTTGGCTTATGCACTTGCCGGAAGGCTCCATTTCTTCTTGGGCAGATCTTTGCCACCAGTTTGTTGGCGCCTTCACGAGCGGCCACAAACCCCACGGCCAGGAGAGTGATCTCCATATTCTGGCCCAGAAGGAAGGAGAACCTCTGCGCAAGTACATCCAGCGCTTCAGCCGCGTGCAGCACAACATCCCCGACGTCCACCCTGCTGCGGTTATCAGCGCGTTCCACCAGAACGTACGTAACCGCCGCATGCGTGAGGAGATGGCCATGACCAAGATACGGGATGTCAGCGAGCTTTATGCTCTAGCTGATAAGTGCGCGCGCGCAGAAGAGGGGAGGAGACTCCCCGGGGAAGATGCTGGCGCAGGGGGAAGCGACAGCGACGACGCCGCCCCGGCAAAGAAGAGCCGGCGGCGGAACAACAGAAGAAAGAACAAGAAGGAAGTGCTTGCCGTCGAGAAGTCCGGCAAGGAGGCTCCCGCCAAGCAAACATAGGCTGGCGGCTCCGGCAAGGAGCCTGCCCCTGTAGCGGCAGCCGACAAGCAGGACGGCTCCGACAAGCAATACTGCAAAATCCACCGCACCAAGGGCCACGACCTCTCCAACTACAAACGCGTCGAATACCTCGTCGAGCAGCAGAAAGCTGAGTACGAGCGGCGCGACAAGGAGAAGGCCCAAGGTGGCGGAGGAGAACCAAGCAAGAAGCGGCCATTCAATGGCCGGGGAGGGCGCCGCGGCAAGACCAAGCAGCGGCAAGGTGACCGACCTCCCCGGGGCCGCGACAAGGACGAAGAAGACGACGACGATGACATGGAGGATGAAGATAACAACGAGCAGGAGTTCCAGAAGGCCACGGAGGACCTGTGCGTTGACGGTGGCGCTTCTCTGCATACTTCCCACCGCCAACTTAAGCAGTGGGTGCGGGAAGTGAATGCAGCGGAGCCGCCCGTGGAGTCGCGTAGGCTCCTCAAATGGTCCAGCACGCCCATCATTTTTGATCTTGAGGATCACCCAGACCGCACCACTGCGGTCGGGTGCTTGCCGATGCTGGTCTCACCCACCATCCGCAACCTCAAGGTCACCAAAATGTTGGTTGACGGCGGGGCCGGGCTGAACTTGATCTCCTCTGCTGTGATCAAGAAACTCCAGATCCCAGATGGCGAGCTCGAAGAGACCGGTTCGTTCCAAGGAATAAACCCGGGAAGGAGCAAGCCGAAGGGGAAGATCACTTTGCCGGTGACCTTTGGCGGGGAGCTCAACTTCAGAACTGAGCGCATCACATTCGACGTCGCCGATATCCCATTACCGTATAATGGGATACTCGGCCGTCCCGCCCTCGCCAAGTTCATGGCAGCTTCCCACTACGCCTACAACGTACTCAAGATGCCGGGGCCGATAAGCGTCATCACTGTCCATGGCGACAAGAAGGATGCGCTTGTCTGCGCCGACAAGATATACCGGGATGCAGCAGCCGCAGCAGAGAAGGACACACTTGCCGCTGAAGCTCCCGGGGGGAAGAAGACCAAGACCAAGTCCGGCAAGTGCTCTGGGGTCCACTCCGGCAACCGCACCTCTTCGGAGTGCTGCGCTGCCGTCGAGGACGTTCCATCGAGCTCCACCGGCAAGTGTAAGAAGGGGATGGCCGCTCCTCCGGCAACCAAGAAGGTGTCCGCCAAGGAGGACGACACTGGTGGTACCTTCACCATCAGTGCCACACTTGACAGCAAATAGGAAAGCACGCTCATTGCCTTCCTGCGGGCGAATGTCGATGTGTTTGCCTGGCAACCATCTGACATCCCCGGTGTTCCCAGGAAGGTGATTGAGCAAAAGCTTGCTGTTTGTCCTCATGCGCGGCCCGTCAAGCAAAAGGTCAGAAAGCAAGCCGTGGAGCGTCAAGAATTCATTGCCGAAGAGATCAAGAAACTAGAAGCAGCGGGCCTAGTTAGAGGCGTGATCCATCCGACGTGGTTGGCAAACCCAGTCGTCGTGCGCAAGGCCAATGGGAAGTGGAGACTGTGTATAGACTTCACCGATGTGAATAAAGCATGTCCCAAGGATCCATTTCCCTTGCCGCGCATTGACCAGATCGTTGACTCCACTGCCGGATGTGAGCTACTCTCTTTTCTTGATGCATATTCAGGCTACCACCAGATTTTCATGGCCAAGGAAGATGAAGAGAAGACTGCATTTATCACTCTGTGTGGCACGTATTGCTTCATACGCATGCCATTTGGACTGAAGAATGCAGGCTCAACCTTTGCAAGGGTAGAATACACTGCTTTTGAGCCACAGATCCACAGAAATGTAGAGGCTTACATGGATGATATCATGGTGAAGAGCAAGAGCAGGGATACATTGATTCAAGATTTGGAAGAGACATTTGAGAACCTGCGCAAGATCTAGCTTAAGTTGAACCCCGAGAAGTGCGTTTTTGGAGTCCCCTCCGGCAAGCTTCTCGGGTTCTTTGTGTCACAGAGGGGGATTAAAGCTAACCCCGACAAGATTAAAGCCATCGAGCAGATCGAAGCCCCGAAGCGCATCAAGGACGTCAGGAGACTTGCAGGTTGTGTGGCTGCCCTCAGTAGGTTCATTTCGAAGTCTGCAGAACGCGCCCTTCCTTTCTTCAAAATCTTGAAGAAGGCAGGTCCTATGAAATGGACTCCGGAAGCGGAGGCAGCGCTGCAAGACTTGAAACGGTACCTATCCTCTACTCCAATACTTGTCGCACCTAGACCACAGGAGAAGTTGCTGCTGTACCTAGCGGCAACCAACCAGGTGGTTAGTGCTGCGTTAGTAGCGGAGAGAGAGGCCAACGAGGAATCAGCACCACCGGCAAGCGAATCCAGCGACAAGCGGGGGGCTCCTCCGACAAGCTCTGGCCCCGACAAGGACAACTCTGCGCAGGATCAAGGAGAAGTGCGAAGAAAGATGGTGCAGCGCCCGGTGTATTTTGTAAGTTCCCTCTTGCAGGGGGCTAGATCAAGATACTCCGGGGTGCAGAAGTTGCTTTTCGGCCTCCTCATGGCCTCGAGAAAGCTGCGCCATTATTTCCAAGCACATGAGATAATAGTGGTCACTCGCTTTCCGCTGAAGAGGATATTGCACAATCCGGAAGCAACAGGCAGGATCGTTGAGTGGGCACTGGAGCTGTCAAGCTTTGGTCTCAAGTTTGAAAGTACCTCAACCATACAGAGCCGAGCTTTGGCAGAATTCATAGCTGAATGGACCCCGACGCCCGATGAAGAAGTTCTAGAAACAAGTGTACCCGTACAAGAAGCGACAAGTGAATGGGTAATGTACTTTGATGGTGCCTTCTCGCTGCAAGGCGCCGGTGCCGGCGTGGTACTTATCGCGCCCACCGGAGAACACCTCAAGTATGTTATCCAGATGCACTTTCCCAGGGAGCAAGCAACAAACAACACTGCTGAGTATGAAGGCTTGCTTGCCGGCCTCAGGATTGCGGCCGAACTTGGGATCAGGAAGCTGATTGTCCGGGGAGATTCTCAGTTGGTGGTCCGACAAGTTAACAAGAGTTACCAGAGCCCTTTGATGGAAGCTTATGTAGATGAAGTGAGGAAGCTTGAAGAGCACTTTGAGGGTCTGCAGATGGAGCACATCCCGAGAGCTCAGAATGACATAGCAGACGGCCTCTCAAAGTGTGCTGCGATGAAGTTACCTGTGGAACCAGGGACCTTCTTGCTCAAGCTAACTCAACCATCCGTTACAACATCAATTGGGCAGTCCAAGAAGAGAAAGTTGGTCTCCGGCGATTACTTGCCGGCGGATCTTCCTGAAGCCGCCGCCAAGGTCCCCAAGATCAACGAACAGAACGCTGAGGAACAGTTTGCTCCTGCAGATCCCCGGATCTGTACAGTTGAAGCAAACGTTCCCGACAAGCCTCGCCCCGGCGAGCTTGCCGGGGGGCCATCAGCTCCGGCAGAACCAGAGGTTCTTGCCGTAGAAGCAGACGTTCCCGCAGCGGCCCTCATGCCTTTAGTCCTTGCCGTCGAGCCTCGGGCTCCGGCGTGGGCACAGCAGATCGTCCGTTTTCTGCAAACTGGAGAACTTCCCGACGACCCTCAAGAGATAGAGAAGAGAACCAGGCAGTCAAGCATGTACCAGTTCGTGGATAACGAGCTGTACAGAAGAAGACTCAATGGTGTCAGGTTGAAGTGCATTTCCAGAGAAGATGGACAGAAGCTGTTGGCAGATATACACGGAGGCATATGTGGCCACCACATTGGCGCAAGGGCGCTTGCCGGGAAGGCGTTCCGGCAAGGGTTCTTTTGGCAAGAAGCCCTCCAAGATGCAACTGCACTAGTAACCAAGTGTGAAGCGTGCCAGTTCCATGCAAAGCAGATTCATCAGCCAACTCAAGCTCTCCAGACGCTCCCTTTGTCCTGGCCCTTCTCGGTCTGGGGGCTCGATATCCTCGGCCCCTTCCCCCGTGCTGTCGGGGGCTTTGAGTACTTGTACGTCGCAATCGACAAGTTCACAAAGTGGCCGGAAGTGGAACCAGTGAGAAAGGTGACAGCACAGTCAGCGGTCAGGTTCTTCAGGTCGATTGTTTGCCGTTTCGGAACCCCTAACAGGATCATCACCGACAACGGTACACAGTTTACTAGTCGCACCTTCATGCAGTACGTCCAAGACCTTGGCGCCAAGGTCTGTTTCGCTTCTGTTGCTCACCCGAGTAGCAACGGTCAAGCGGAGAGGGCAAATGCTGAAGTGCTGCGCGGACTCAAGACAAGGACCTTTGACAGGCTGCGCAGGTGCGGAAGAAACTGGATAGAGGAGCTACCGGCGGCTCTTTGGTCAATCAGAACGACACCAAATCGAGCCACCGGACAGACACCCTTTGCTCTAGTCTATGGAGCAGAGGCAGTTCTCCCCACGGAACTCGTATACGGATGTCCTCGAGTGCTCGCTTATGATGAGCTCGAGCAAGAGCAACTGCGACAAGATGATGCACTGCTCCTCGAGGAGGAACGTCTCCAGGCTGCTGTACGAGCTGCTCGATACCAGCAAGCCTTGCGCCCCTATCATAGCCGCAAGGTTAAGGCCAGGAGTCTCGAGGAAGGTGACCTTGTTCTTCGGCGTGTTTAGTCCGCCAAGAATTCCAACAAGTTGACGCCGAAGTGGGAAGGCCCTTATCGGGTGAGACAAGTCACAAGGCCCGGCGCTGTCCGCCTTGAGACCGAAGAAGGCTTACCGGTGAGCAACTCCTGGAACATAGAGCATCTTCGCAAGTTTCACCCATAAGGCGCGGTTGCCGTGATCCGCTCCGGCAACCACCTTTTGTACAAGCTTTGCCGCTGTTGCATGTAACCCTTTGTACAAAGCCGGGCGCAGACCCCGTGCATCAGTAAAGCTTTCGTGTTTTGCGCTATTTGCCTTTTCTATGCTTTTCTCGGCTATTTGCATGTGTTATTTGGCATTTCTTGTGCAACACACGTATCCGGTAAGCATTAGTAAGCCGAAAGGCCATATACTTGTTTCCCCCTTCTTTTTCTTTCCCTCTTAAGCAGAAGGAATGTTCCTCGCGCACAAGTTTGCCGGGGGGGAAGGAGATGGAAGATGAACCAAGTGCTGTTCAAGAAAGAGAAGCCTTACCGGGAAGCAAGCGATATATGAAAGCTAAGTTATCAGAATTTGACCAGTTCAAATTTTTAAATTTTTAGTTGTCTTCCTTGAACAATCACACTTTGTATGGAAAACATGTGCGCGGAGGAACCTACCCGTGGCTAGCCGCACCCTTATCTTGTTTTCGAGTACGCTCAACGACTTAAGTGAGCTGCGACAAGTGTCGCGCCCTTGTTTCGTTTTCGAGTTCACTCAACAAGCTAAGTGCGTTGCGACTAGCTGCGGCAAGGTTGCTTGCCGGTAAGACCTTGGCCAGCAGGCTGCTCAGAGTCCAGCACTCAGCGCTCGCGGCAAAGGGCCCTTGCCGGCAAGCTCCCTGGAAGCGTAGGGTGAAAAGCATACAAAGTAAAGGACCAAGACAAGGGAGATAACATTGCACTAATTGATCGAAAATAAGATAAATATCTTACAAGGGATAACTTGTCGCAATGACTAATAAGTTCATGGCACACTATGCACCAACAAAAGAGATAAAGAAAAGGAGGCCTAATCTACGCGGTCGCCTTCAATCCTGGAGATCTTGTTCACTTTGGCGATAATGTGGGCGACCTGCGCCTTCAGCGCCTCCATATCCGCGTCGGCCGGCAAGCTGCGGAAAACGTTGGCGAGGTTTATACCAGGATTGCGGTATACTATCTTCGTCAGGACGCGCTCCAAGGTCCCCGCGCAGAGCTGGCGTGACTCCTCGGCCAGTTGCGCGGGGAGCTTCTTCTGAAGATCTGCAAGAGCCGGCGCGATCCCTCTGAGGAAGAGGCTGAGCTTGGCGCTGTGGGGGAGGTTTGGATCCGGAGAGTATATGAGATGCTCAACCTTCAGCGCCATCAGCTCCTTGTTGATGTTAGCTGCAGAGGCCACCAAGTCTTCGGTCCATACCACGACGGTTTGGCGGAAGTTGTTGGCCGCTGTGGTGGCGCTCTCCACCAAGCCTCGCTCCTTGCGGAGCTCTTCCTTCAGCTTGGTTTCCCGGTCCCGGACGGCGTTGAGGGAGTCCTTCAGCGTAGAGACCTTCAGCTCCAGATCTGCAATGGAATCCTTGGCGGCCTTCAGCTCGTCGCCTTGCTTGGAGAGGCGCACCTGGAGTTCAGAATTGGTGTGCGCGTCCTTCTCGCGCTCTATGTTGAGCGCGGTGACCCTCTCCGAGCTCGCCTTTAAGTACTCCTCCAGCTGCGCAACCTTGGCCTCGAGCTCCTTCTTGGCGGTCTCCGCGGCGTCCGCGGTGGCCTTCGCCTCCTTCAGCTCTCCGCCAAGGGCCTGCTCCCGGGCGGTAAGGTCTTCCTCGTGAGCGTCGAGGTTGACCTTCCGTTGGGTAAGCTCTCCTTCTCGCCGGGACAGCTCCTCCCCGGCGAGTCGCTGCTGCTCCTCGGCCTCGGCCTTCTCCAGGAGCCACTCCTGGTACTCCCCGGCGAGCCTCTCGCGCTCCTCTGCCACGTCGCGGAGGGCAGCCTGGTTGGCGGCGCGGAGCTCCGCCGCGCGCTTCTCCATGTCAGCGGCGGCCTTGGCGGTAAGGGCCTCCCGAGACGCGAGCTTCGCCTGCCTGGCCCGGTAAAGGGCCAGGAGCCGGTGGAGCAGCTTCTCCTCCTCGGGCTCGTCGCTCCCGCCGGGGGCCTCGACAACCTTCAGACCCGCGGAGGCGAGGACCTCCCCATCAAAGGCCTCTCCCTCCGCGGGGGCTCGCGACGAAGATCCCCACGGCACCTGGATGTAGACGCCGTTGGGGGCCTCAAGATAGTAAGCGGACGGCTCCTTCTCGGTGGAGGGGTCGGCGGCCGGCGCAGCGCTCGACGCTCCTGCCGCCTCCGGGCCGGCAGTATGGCCGCCGTCCCCCTCCTCGGCCGCTGCGTCTGCGGTCGGAGCAGTCTCCTCCGCAGCCGGCTCGGCGGCTCCCGCCGTGTCCTCAACGACAGGGGCGTTGCCGCCGTCGCCCTGCGCGCCCTCCTCCACGACGATGGTTTCCGTCTCCATCTGTTCTGGGGGAGGAGGATCTAGAAGAAGAAGAAAAAGAAGAAGAAGTGCAAGCAAATATCCAAAAAAGACGGATCCGAGAAGACAAGATTACAAAACTTACCTTGGCGAACTTCGTCAACGGCGGGCTCCCTCACCGGGGAGCTCTGCCTTGGCGGGGTGGCCGCCCTCGTCGGGCTGCTCGCCCTTGGCGGGGTACTCGCCCTTGGCGGAGTACCCGCCCTTGGCGGAGCACTCTCCCTTGCCGGAGAGTTCGTCCTTGGCGGGGACGGCGGGGCCTGCGGCTCCTCGGGAGTGATCTCCGGGTGCTCTTGTGGCTGCGGCTCCCCCTCTGCACAAAACAATCAAAACAAAACAAGAACAACAAGATGTTAGCATAAACAAGTTCCTCAAGCGCGCCCGACAAGTGGAAATATTGAACCCAGACTTACGCTGGGGGCTGCGCTGGGGGCTGCTCCTCGGAGCAGCGCTCGGGTCCGGCAAGCTCGTCGCTGGGGTGTCGCCTGTCGCCGCGACGGCCGAGTCGTCCTCGACCTCGACGACGGGAACCTTGGCCTTCTTCGCCACCCACTGAGCCAGGGTCCTGAAATCAAAGCAGAAAGCAAGATCAGAATCAACAAGAATCAAGATAAAGTTAAAGAAGATACAAAACCTCAAGTTCTTACTCCTATTCCTCGTCGTCGTCGTCGTCGCTCAGGGCGGAGAAGTCGAACGCCACCTAAGGCGCGTCCGCGCGGGGAGCAGGAGGCAAAGGTTCCCTCGGGCGCTTGGCGGTCCCCGGGGCTGGGGGCTGCGAAGACCCGGCCCCTGTGGACGCCGAAGCCCGGGGAGCGGGCGGAGCAGCCGCTCCGCTCTGAGAAGACCCTCCTCCGCTTGGCGCTGACGTGCGGGGCGCCTCCGCCGTGGCCTGTGTGCGGGTCGCCCCCGCCGTGGCCTGTGTGCGGGTCACCCCTGCCGTGGTTGGTGCGCCGGGCGCCCCCGTCGCAGCTTGGCTCCCCCGGGTAGCTCGCGCCGCCCGGCGAGTTGGTTGTTGTCGGGGCGCCTGCGCCCTCGTCCCCGTCGTCGCCTTGCGGAGACGTTTCAGCGGAGATCGCCTGGGACTTGCCCGAGGCGAGGAGGTCTCCGATGACGAGGAGACGTCGTCGGAATAGAGCCCCAGAGACCCGTCGGAGTCCTCGTCGGCCCCGACGTCCTCCTCCTCCTCCTCCTCCTCGGCTGGCTTGCTGGGCCCAGCGCCCTGCCCTGCGACCGTTCTCCCTCCGGCGCCTCCGCCCCCTCCGGCGCCTCCGCTCCCTGCGGCGCCTCTGTTTCCTCCGGCAACGCCGCCTCTCGCCGCGGCCTCGGTCACGATTCCGGGGATCCCGGAGTGCCTCAAAGAAGGGACCCCGGCGAGCTCGTCGGGAGGAAGCTGCAGCAGCTTGCGGATCTCCGCCTCCTCTGCTTGGCAGGACGCATCCACAGCCTCTGCCTCCTCAACTGTGAAGCCAAACTCTCCTGCCGCTGCGGCTGCAGCGGCCTCTTCTACCCGAGAAGCTATATAAGCAATCTCCTGGTCGGTGGTGTCTCGGGTGAGCCCCTTGATCTCATCCTTGTTCTTCGGCACCTCCACCAGGTTGTCAAAGAAGCTCATGATGTTTGCTGCCTTGGGCGGTATCCATGTGCGGTCCACGCCATGCGAGTCACATGCGGGCATCATGTCGCGAAGAGGATCCCGGGCCATGCTGTTGCAGAGGGGCACCACTCACCGGGGAGCTCTGAACCACTCTGGGTGGGCCGGGTCGTGCTTAAAAAGTTCCCGGACCATCCCCTTCAGCTCCAGCGCCGTGAAGTTGTAATTTGGCCCTGGGCGCAACCTCATTATGTCCGCCGCGTTGCCGTACTCCCATGCTGGCCTCTTTCTCTCCTGTAGAGGGGCAATGCGGCGGCGGAGGAAGTCTGTTCCTACCTCTCCGACGGACAACTTTGCTACCCGAAGACGAAGAATTCTGATGAGGGCGACGTTGAGCTTGATGTCGTCCGAGTCCACCTCACTCCAGTCCCTGCCGCGCACGATGGCTGTTGTGCGCGGCGCGGTAAAAGGTTGCGGCTCATCCTCAACTACCCAGCACCAGTCCGCGCGCCACTCCTCCCACTTGCCGCGGAGTTCCCCCGGCAAGTAGGACTCTTTCTTGTTCAAGCGGAAGACCCAAGAGATTCCTCCGGAGAGGGGAGCGCCGGCCTCTACTCTAGGCGTAAAGAAATGCCTAAACAGCGCTACATTCGGATGGATCCCAATATAGTTTTCGCATAGATGTGCGAAAACCGCCATCGTGAGGATGGCGTTGGGGGTGAAGTCTAGAAGGTGGAGGTTGTAGGTATTCATGATATCACAGAAGAATTCAGAAAAAGGGGGACAGAGGCCGCAGTGGAAGAAAGCAGCAAAAAAGAAATACCCGCCGGGGTACGAGTCCTTGGCGGCGGCCGGATAGACTCGGGTGCGGGGGTGCGCCTTGGTCTTCTTGGCCCAGAACAGGTAGTATTTGTTCCAGAGTTCCCGCGCGCTGAGCCGTGGCACGAAGACGACATTCCTCTTCCGCAGAAGAGCAAGCCTCGCCGCCTGCTCGGATTTCTCCTTCTTGGCCTTCTCCGCCTTCGCCTTCTCGGTCTTCGGGGCCATGGCGGAGGCGGCGAGGGGAGGGGGACGAAGAGTCCGGCGGCGCCGCGGATGCGGAAGACGGCGGAGGAGGTGTGGAGGTGGAGCGCAGAGGGGAATTTCTGGAGATGGAAGAAGAAGCAATGAAAGCGTAGGAGGGGAACCGCTCCTGCTTCCTCTGCTTTTATGGGGAAGTGGGGGACGTTTCGCTCTTTCCATTAAAAGAACGTGGCCACGTCCCATCCCACGACGCCGCAATCGACGCGTGCCGTTACGGAGGGACGCGGCGGATGCGGAAGTGGATTCGGCGTGCCGTGGGCCGCGCGTGCCCGTGCACTGTTTTGGGCCTGGCCCAACAGCGCTCGGCCCCGTGTGTGGCCCAGGCCCGGGGGCTCCTATCGGTGTACTAAGGTAGGGGTACCTCAGTACCCCAACTTGTGCACGGGCAGTAGCAGCTTCCCGCGGCAGGGCCTACCACGTGCTTGCCGGAGACCTTCCTGCTCCATATAAAACCATTCAAAAACAAAGTATACAAGACAGAAGATCAAGACTCCGGCAAGTGGAGCTTGCCGGGAAGGCCGTCCCAGGCTCAAGATAACCTCACTAGCACAAGACCCTGGCAAGAGGAGCTTGCCAGGAAGGCTAGAAGATTACACTTCAGAAGACATGCCTCGGCGCGATGTGCGCCCCGGCTGGGCCCGGAGAGCGACAAGCTTCAGAGCCCGACAGGCTCCCGGGCCCGGCAAGGTCAAGACCCCGGCAAGGTGCTTGCCGGGGAGAGTTACGTTGTGTGCCCGCGCTCCAGCTCATCGAACCACGCGTCGCCCTGGGGCCGCTCCAGGGACGCGTGGCGGATGGCTGTGCAGCCTGGGGGACACGGTGGCACTCCACGGTGGTAAAGCCATCGCCGTGGCAAACGGAGACGCAAGGGCGGGCGCTTTTGGGGTCGACGGCGACGGGCATTAAATGCTCTTGTCCCCCACTGTCAAAGTAGGTGATGACCACTGTTCATGCACTGTTGCTCCACTATTCCCGCACTGTTACAACTACCACCACTATTACATTTTTACCCTTTCTCCTACGTTGACACCTGTCGGTGACCCCTTGAGCTATAAAAGGAGGCCCATGCACAACGTAGAAAGGGTTCGGAACCTAGATCGCTCATACGCTCGGTGTAGCTAGTTCTTCAAGCTCCCGAGCTCCCCAACTCAATACAAACTAAGCAGGAGTAGGGTTTTACGAGTCCATCGCGGCCCGAACCTGGGTAAACTGCCCGCGTGCTCACCACGATCTGCTCTTTGTGCTCCCTCCGCTCCCTTACCGCACGAACAAGGGGCTCCGGTCCCATAGGTGCTCGTGGTGGACAGTTTCCCCCGACACGTGCCCAGGGGGGTGGGAGCGCCCTGTACCCTCACGGCCAGGTGGTGTGCCCCCTGGTGTGTTCTCAGTGCCAAATAAACTTAAATACTCTACAAAAAATCATATTTCATTTTTGAGGCATTTGGAGAACTTTTATTTTCGGGGTATTTTATATTGCAAGGATAACTCAAAAACAGACAGAAAACATTATTTTTGCTTTATTTAATCTAAATAACAGAAAGTAAAAAAGAGGGTACAAAGAGTTGTGCTTTCTAACTTCATCCATCTCATACTCATCGAGAGGAATCCATTAACAATGTTCATCAAGTCTTGTTAACAAACTCTTTCCGAATAACATGAAACCGGATTTTTTTTTAATAACACTAGGTTACCTCAATGGGATATGTATGTCCCCAACAATAAGAATATCATATTGCTTCTTGACAGTAGGAAGAGGAAATTCAAAACCTCCAATGGTAATCGTTGAAATTTTTCCAATAGAATTGATATTGTGGACTTGAGGTCGTTTCCTTGGAACATGTACCGTATGCTCATTACCATTAACATGGAAAGTGACATTGCCTTTGTTGTAATCAATAACAGCCCTTGCAGTATTCAAAAAGGGTCTACCAAGGATAATTGACATACTGTCGTCCTCGGGAATATCAAGAATAACAAAGTCTGTTAAAATAGTAATGTTTGCAACCACAACAGGCACATCCTCAAAAATACCGACAGGTATAGCAGTTGATTATCGGCCATTTGTAAATATTTTTCAGTGGGTGTCAACTTATTCAAATCAAGTCTACGATATAAAGAGAGAGGCATAACACTAACAACGGCTCCAAGATCACATAAAGTAGTTTTAACATAGTTTCTTTTAATGGAGCATGGTATAGTTGGTACTCCTGGATCTCCTACTTTCTTTGGTATTCCACCTTTAAAAGTATAATTGGCAAGCATGGTGGAAATTTCAACTTTCGATATCTTCCTTTTATTTGTAATAATATCTTTCATATACTTAGCATACGGATTTGTTTTAAGCATATCAGTCAAGCGCATACGCAAAAAGAAAGGTCTAATCATTTCAGCAAAGCACTCAAAATACTCATCATCCTTTTTCTTGGATGGTTTAGTGGGGAAAGGCATGGGTTTCTGAACCCATGGTTCTCTTTCTTTACCGTGCTTCCTAGCAGCAAAGTCTCTTTTATCATAACGTTGATTATTTGATTGTGGGTGATAAACATCAACAACAGGTTCAATCTCTACATCATCGTTATTACTAGGTTGAGCATCATCATGAACATCATTATTAACATTATCACTAGGTTCATGTTCATTACCAGATTGTGTTTCAGTATCAGAAATAGAAATATCATTGGGATTCTCGGGTGTATCAACAACAGGTTCACTGGAAGCATGCAAAGTCCTATCATTTTTCTTTTTCTTCTTCTTAGAAGGACTAGGTGCATCAACATTAGTTCTCCGAGAATCTTGCTCCATTCTCTCAGGGCGACCCTCAGGATACAAAGGTTCCTGAGTCATTCTAACCCCTCTAGTCATAACTCTAACAACATTATTGTTTTTACTATTTAATCCATTGAGCAAATCATTTTGTGCTTTAAGTGCTTGTTCTACTTGAGTGGTAACCATAGAAGTATGTTTACTAATGAGTTTAAGTTCACCGTTAATTCTAGACATATAATCACTCAAGTGTTCAATCATATAAGCATTGCGTTTCAATTGTCCACTAACATAAGCATTGAAATTTTCTTGTTTAACAATAAATTTGTCAAACTCATCTAAGCATTGGCTAGCAGACTTATAACGAGGAATATCACCTTCATCAAATCTATAGAGAGAATTTACCTTTACTACCTATGTCGGGTTATCAAGACCGTGTATTTCTTCAATAGGCGGTAAATTCTTAACATCTTCAGCTTTAATACCTTTTTCTTTCATTGATTTCTTTGCCTCTTGCATATCTTTAGGACTTAGAAATAGAATACCCCTTTTCTTCGGAGTTGGCTTAGGAGTTGGTTCAGGAAGTGTCCAATTATTTTCATTACTCAACATATTATTTAATAGCAATTCAGCTTGATCAACTGTTCTTTCCCTGAAAACACAACCAGCACAACTATCCAGGTGGTCTTTGGAAGCATCGATTAGTCCATTATAAAAGATATCAAGTATTTCATTTTTCTTAAGAGGATGATCAGGCAAAGCATTAAGTAATCGGATAAGCCTCCCCCAAGCTTGTGGGAGACTCTCTTCTTCAATTTGCACAAAATTATATATTTCCCTTAAGGCAGCTTGTTTCTTATGAGCATGAAAATATTCAACAGAGAGGTAATAAATCATATCCTGGGGACTACGCACACAAACAGGATCAAGAGAATTAAACCATGTTTTAGCATCACCCTTTAAGGAGAACGGAAATAACTTAAGGATATAGTAATAACGAATTTTTTCCTCATTGGTGAATAGGGTGGCTATATGATTCAATTTAGTAAGATGTGCCAGAATAGTTTCAAATTCATAGCCATGGAAAGGATCAGATTAAACCAAAGTAATTAACTCGGGATCGACAGAGAAATCATAATCGTTATCAGAAATGCAGATAGGTGAAGTAGCAAAAGCAGGTCATATTTCATTCTAGCATACAAAGACTTTTCTTTCAGCTTAGCTAATAGTTTCTTAAGATCATACCTATCATTGCAAGCTAAAAGATCTCTAGCAGTTTCTTCATCCATAACATAACCCTCAAGCACAACAGGAAGTTCATATCTAGGGGGAGAATCTTCATCATCACTTTCATCAATATTATCAGTTTCAATAATTTCATTCTCTCTAGCATTAGCAAGTTGTTCGTCAAGAAATTCACCTAGTGGCAAAACATTATCAAACAAAGAAGTAGTTTCATCATAAGTATCATGCATAGGAGAAGTGGCATCATCAAGAACATGCGACATATCAGATTCAATAGCAGGTGTAGGTGTCGCAAATTTACTCATAACAGAGGGTGAATCAAGTACAAAGCTAGATGGTAGTTCCTTACCTCCCCTCGTAGTTGAGGGATAAATCTTCGTTTTCTCGTCTTTCAAGTTCTTCATAGTGATCAATAGATATAAATCCCAAGTGACTCAAAGAATATAGCTATGCTCCCCGGCAACGGCGCCAGAAAATGGTCTTGATAACCCACAAGTATAGGGGATCGCAACAGTTTCCGAGGGTAGAGTATTCAACCCAAATTTATTGATTCGACACAAGGGGAGCCAAAGAATACTCTCAAGTATTAGCAGTTGAGTTGTCAATTCGACCACACCTGGAAGACTTAATATCTGCAGCAAAGTATTTAGTAGCGAAGTAGTATGAAAGTAACGGTAATAGTTTTGTAGTAATTGTAACAGTAGCAACGGAAAAGTAACTAAGCAAAGATTAGTATATGAAAAGCTCATAGGCATTGGATCAGTGCTAGATAATTATGTCGGATGCAATTCCTCATGTAATAGTTATAACATAGGGTGACACAGAACTAGCTCCAGTTCATCAATGTAATATAGGCATGTATTCCGAATATAGTCATACGTGCTTATGGGAAAGAACTTGCATGACATCTTTTGTCCTACCCTCCCGTGGCAACGGGGTCCTATTGGAAACTAAGGGATATTAAGGCCTCCTTTTAATAGAGTACCAGACCAAAGCATTAACACTTAGTGCATACATGAACTCCACAAACTACGATCATCACTGGGAGTGGTCCCGATTGTTGTCACTTCGGGGTTGCCGGATCATAACACACAGTAGGTGACTATTGACTTGCAAGATAGGATCAAAAACTCACATATATTCATGAAAACATAGTAGGTTCAGATCTGAAATCATGGCACTCGGGCCCTAGTGACAAGCATTAAGCATAGAAAAGTCATAGCAACATCAATCTTAGAACATAATGGATACTAGGGATCAAACCCTGACAAAACTAACTCGATTACATGGTAAATCTCATCCAACCCATCACCGTCCAGCAAGCCTACGATGGAATTACTCACGCACGGAGATGAGTACCATGGAATTGGTGATGGAGGGAGGTTGATGATGACGACGACGACGATCTCCACTCTACGGAGGCCCGAACGGACTACAGATCAGCCCTCCGAGAGAGATTAGGGCTTGCTGGCGGCTCCGTATCGTAAAACGCGATGAATCCTTCTCTAAGATTTTTTCTCTCCACGAATGTGGATATATGGAGTCGGAGTTGAGGTCGGTGGAGCCTCAGGGGGCCATGAGACACGGGGGCACGGCTAGGGGGTGGGCGCGCCCCCACCCTTGTGGACAGTGTGTGGGCCCCTGGTCTTGATTCTTTCGCCAGTATATTTTATATATTCCAAAAATATATTCTGTTGATTTTCAGGTCATTCCGAGAACTTTTATTTCTGCACAAAAATAACACCATGGCAATTCTGCTGAAAATAGTGTCAGTCCGGGTTAGTTCCGTTTAGCGAAGTCATAGCAACATAAATCTTAGAACATAATGGATACTAGGGATCAAACCCTGACAAAACTAACTCGATTACATGGTAAATCTCATCCAACCCATCACCGTCCAGCAAGCCTACGATGGAATTACTCACGCACGGCGATGAGCATCATGGAATTGGTGATGGAGGGAGGTTGATGATGACGACGACGACGATCTCCACTCTCCGCAGGCCCGAACGGACTGCAGATCAGCCCTCCGAGAGAGATTAGGGCTTGCTGGCGGCTCCGTATCGTAAAACGCGATGAATCCTTCTCTAAGATTTTTTTTCTCCACGAATGTGGATATATGGAGTCGGAGTTGAGGTCGGTGGAGCCTCAGGGGGCCTGTCGTGGAATTAACACGGCAGATGTCCGGTTTAGCGGACTTGATGATGGAACCATCGCACGGGTTAGCTTGAAAGGGTTCATGGCACACAAAGGACACAAAGGGTTTATACTAGTTCGGCCCCTTTGAGAAGGTAAAAGCCTACGTCTAGTTGGTTTGGTATTGCTCGAGCATCGGTTTACAGGGAGCGGAATCGCTTGCCTGCGTCTCGACGGATTGATTGTTGCTTGTCCCTGAACCGGTACCGGGTCGTCCCTTTATATAGAGGTGACGCCTGGTCCGGTTTACAGAGTCCCGAGGCCGGCTCATAATCGTGTCCGCCTCGGTCTCTGCCCTTTCTTTCTTATCTCTCAAGTTACATCTCTTTGGCGGTTTACAAACCGTATTTCTATACATGGGCCTTGAAATCTCATGGGCCGTGATCTCTACTAAAATAGTAAAACCAAGTACGATATAACTAAGCCGGTTTACAATATCCGGTTTATACCTACTAACCATATCCCTGACATTAGGCCCCAGAATGATTTGAACTTGTTCATATCAGTCTCCGTCGTCTTCTGTAATTTTCTTCTGTCTTCATCTTTTGTAAACCGGCTCTGACGTCATCCTCCGAAATCATTAATGTCTGACAATGACATCATCTCCGCATTTTACGCCGCAAGCTGTACTGTAGTTTGTTTTTAATGGTTATCCCGAGAATCGAGGCGTTTAAAGGATCTTTATCCGATTTTGCTCCCTTGATTACCGCACCTGTCGCTTCACATCTGTCTCTCTGCCTATAAATAATACCGCCCCTCTTCATTCTTCCTTCTCGCGTCTTCTTCCTCCTTCCGCTTCCTGACCTGCAAGAACTCCATTAGATCCCGAGCTCGGAGCGCCGCCATCGTCTCGTCGGATCAAGAGCTCCTCAGGCCGCTGCATCAACCTGATTCGTCCAGATTCTCTCCGCCGCCGATTCCCGCTGTCCCTGGTACGTTTATCCTCCTTATTGTAGATCTGTGTCCGCCATTGCTTTGCTTGTGTTCTTCCGCCATTAGGGCTTCTGATGAAACTTCGTCTCTTCGTAGATACCTTTCTCATAGAAATTTTGTAACCTTTAAACCCTAGTCCGTAGGTCTCCCGCTTAGCATCAGATTAGATCTTCGTCATAGCGACTCTATAGTTTTATCCGTTCCGCCATTAGAGTTCTCCGCAAGCTTCGTAATGTTCTTTCTTGAAACCTGCAACTTCGTAGTATCCTTATCTTTCCGATCTTCTTCCATTTTATTCTGCTGTAGATGCGTCAGGTCCTTATTGCACCTGTCTGACATGTAATTTCGTCCTTGTAATATGAAGTCTGCGTAGCTTTCCTCCTCAGTGATTTTTACTCCGCTGTAGATAAGTTTCTTTTCCTCAGCATGCTCAGATCTTTCCCCTTTAGTAGTTATTTAGAAACCTGTTTTTCTCCTCAGCAAATTCGCTAAGCATGTTCCGGTTTAAATTGCCATGCTATAAACCGGAAATGGTATAACTTGATAAAATGGCTTAAAACTGTACCGCTTCAACTACCATTTAAACCGGAAATGATACAACTTGTTTTATGATTGCCGGTTTACCCTTGCCAGCTAATTTTCTGTTGCATCCACTGTATAATATGAATAGATCCCGGATCATTGTACGTTCGTAATCCGTCTCTGCACTTTCTCTTCTTCAGCATTTTGTTCGGATGGCTAAGCAGTACGTTTCGTGCGATTGGGTTCGTTCTGTCGTGACTGAGGAAGACTTAGTCAAATTGTCGAGTATCGGCACCTTAGGGCCTCGAGCTGAGCTGAAATGGCGTGCTCCGGGTAACGAGTGCCCTCCTACTCCTAGATCCGGTGAAGTTATCGTATTCTTGGATCATATCTCCAGAGGCTTCTCACCCCCCGGTTCAAGATTCTTCCGGGATGTTCTTGCCACCTTCCAGCTGCACCCACAGGATATCGGACCAAACTCTGTTTCCAACATTTGCGATTTCCAAGTATTTTCTGAAGTATATCTGCAAGAGGAGCCTTCAGTTGATTTATTCCGGGATTTCTTCCATGCAAACCGGCGCACTGAGTTCACCAGCGGGCCTCACCAAGAGCTTGGCGGAATTAGCATTCAGAAAAGAAGGGATGTAGTTTTCCCTCACGCCTCATTACACACTCACCCTAAGGACTGGAACAAGTCCTGGTTTTACTGTGTAGATACATCTCCCGAAGGTGAAAATCCCTTGCCGGGTTATCGTGAGACTCGTATCCCGGCGAATCACCCCTTGCCGCAACGGTTAAGCGCTGCTGAACGGATCCAGTTTTCACCACAGCTTTCCAAACTGAGGGCTTCCATGGCCAATGGCCTGATCGGTACTGACTTCCTTCGTTGCTGGTTATCCTGGAGCATCCTTCCCTTAAGCCGGCGCCCTAAGCTGATGTGTAAGTACTCCGGTAAACCGGAAGACCCTCAGAGGTTTACTAAGGAGCAGCTTTCTGAATCGGAAGTGATAGAGTCTGCCAAGAAAATCGTCAACCCTGCTTCAACAGATTGCTCCAAAGTTGGCTTGGCCCCATATTTTAAGAAGAATAAGCTGCCTGAAGTAAGTTTTGTCTTTAATTTGTACTTTATAAACCGTCCTCTTTGATCCGTCTTTCAATTGTCTTTACTTTTTCCCTTCAGGCCGAAGACCCCTTCTGGAGGAGAAAACCTCAGGAAAAAACTGTAAAGCAGGCTCGCCGGAAAACCCCTGCAAACAAGAAAAGGAAAGCAGCCGTGGATGCCGGTTCTCCTTCTGAGGATGATGACCCGGACTCCGAGGTATGCCTTGCTCCGGTTTATGTTTTGCTTTTATGTACTTGTTAACATATCTAATGATACCCTTTCACAGGATCCACTCAAAGGTGATAACCCGGCGGAGATTGAGGTAACCCTTATTTCTTCTGATTCAGAACCTCCTCAAAAGAGCCGTCGGACTGTTAGAAAATATCAATTCTCTCATCCTTATGCTAAGTTGGATCCCAATTTTACTTTGAAGAAGCAACAGCACGAAGCTTTGCGCCGGACCACTCGCCATAGTGGCTTGGCAGTGGAGTCCTCTGGAATTTCGTTAACTCCGGTTCGGAAGCGCCGCGCTGAGGTGATACTCTCTCCGACCCTTCTTCATCCCAAGGCCGGTCTTATCCGAAAACCACTTAAACCGACTGATCCTGATTATCAGGAAACTCCACTGTCATCTTCTGGCGAATCAACCGCTACACAGCTTCCTCCTTTGAAGACCGTCCCGGGGTAATTCTCTTTACATCTTCCGGTTTATGATACCCCCTTCCTTTATAATGCTAACTTATTTCTGTTTGTTTCTCCAGCAAACCGAAACCTAGCAAAAGAGCCAAGGCGAAAAAGCCTGTTGCTGATCCTTCTACTGATGAACCGGCGATTGATCCGTCTACCGCCGTTCCTCCTGAAGGTACTCCTGCCGCTCCGGTTGTCGAACCCGCTCTTGAAACACCTGCTGCTGAAGATGTCCAAGACCCACCAAGTCCGACCCGGGTTAACTCTCCTCAAGTTAACCCGGCGTCTCCTAATCCGGCTCAAGCTGAAGTTACTCCTCCTAATGCCCCCACTTCCCCTGATGTCGTGGTTACTGGCACTGCTTATGTTGCGCCAGCCGAACCCACCGTCTTAGCGAAACATACAGCTAAAACGGAAAAGATGACTCAGGAAAAAGGGGAAGTGGAGCGCTGATATATCCAGTCTGTCAAGTATGAGTGCTCAAGATATTTATTCCGGATACTTGAACCGGCTCCATAGCAGTCGGGATTATGAAGCCAGCTTAGTAAACCTGATGAGGGAAAAATATGAAGTAAGTTTTCCTCCTCTGACTTTGCCCTTTTCAACGCCTCTTTATCTTATACCAGCCGCCAAGTTCCGGTTTAACTTCTTTATTGAAGATAAGCCGGAACTTTGTAGTTTTGAACTGTTGATCCATACATTAGCCCCCAAGTATCGAGTAGATAACTTGGTTATGTAGTTGATACTTGTAATTTCAAAATTGTCTCAGATGCCTTGCTTCAACTACCATTAGCCCCCAAGTGTCAAGTATACAACTTGGTTGTGTGCTTGAGACTTGTATTTTCAATTTGTCTTTGCCGTATTACTTCAACTGCCATTAGCCCCCAAGTGTCAAGTAGACAACTTGGTTGTGTGCTTGAGACTTGTAATTTCTAACCTTGCTTTTGAACTTTTGTCTACAGGCTGAGCTGAACCGGAATGCTGTAGAAATCAGTGAACTTCGAAGCCGGCTTATAGAGACTGAGTCAGCCACTTCAAAGGCGAAGAAAGAACTTCAAGTGAGTTTAAAGACTGCTGAAGATTTGAAGAAGTTCTTTGATGAGGAACGAACTACTTTTGAAGTCCAGAAAAAGGATCTTGAAAAACGTGTTCAGGATGCCGAAGGAGCACTTAACCCGGTCACTGAAGAATTGACTGGGTTAAAGTGCCAAATTGATTTAATGACTTCTGCTATCTTTGGTAAGCATAACCTGAACTTTTGTCTGTTATCTTTGCAACCTGTGACCTGTACCGGTTTAACTTTCATTGTTGTATGTAGGACGCCGTGTCTCCCATCTTGGGGATGATGTACGGAAGAAACTGAAGGCTTGCTATACCTTGGTTGAACAATTATACTCTGGAGCACAAAGGATGATCAGTGCTACTTCCTTTGGTAAACCGGCTCCTTCAACCATCAAGGCTACTTTGAATAGTTTGTCCATTCTGCCAACTCGTCTTGAAGAGGTGAAGAAATCGGCTGCTCGAGGAGGTGCTCTTCTGGCCCTTACAAGGGCTAAAGCTTGGGTCCCAGATATTGATCCGGCAGAAGTGTTAACCGGATTTCCTGACACCAAGGAAGACGGTTCAGCATTTGATGAGAAGGATCTGTACGCTCTGACAAAGGAAATGCGTCCACTCGCTAGCAAGATTGCGGTGGAATCTGACTTGTCTCGATACCATCCAGCATATGACCTGCAAAACGAGCGGGTGGAACGACCGGTTTACGATGTTGCGAACTTAACTCCGCCGGTTCGTCCTCACACTTTTGCTCCTGATATTGATCCTGCTGAGCTGATCAACGATGAAGTATATTTCCGTGCCTTGGCCAAGATTGATTGGCGTGCACCAGATTTCCCGCCGCTTCACGAGGAGGAAGATGTTCCGGAACAAGACGGTGGCCAATCATCCCGGCAAGGAGAAGCGCAGTCTTGAATGTTACTGCTGTAATCACAATTGTTATTCCGTAAACAATGCTTCCAACTATCTGGCTTTATGCCTTGTAATAGGTTTAGCTGAAACTTAATGCACTGTGATCCGGCTTTTGGTCTTTATAAAGTACTCATTCGTTGACTTGTTGATTGATGCGGATTCCTTGCTCTGTCCATAAAAAAGATCAAAAATATGTCCTAGTGGCTTTACCACTGGACGGATTAACTTGTTCTCTGGATATAACTAATAAGCATAACTTTAACAAATAACTGTGATACCTGAATTGCATGTAGCCAAAATACCTTAAACCGGTCAGGATGTTTAAAATCACCTTAATCAGTCTTCATCAATTCTAATTAACCCTTGAAACTCTTCACTTCAACTTGTCGATAAATCTTTCTCTTCTCGGTTCAGAAATTTGTAACTTGTACCTGATTATGTGCTGCCAACTGCCAGCTCATCATGAAGTCGAGCCGGGTTACGATGAGCGCCGGTTTAACTCTCGCTGGTGTTCATGACCCAGACTTGTAACACTATAGATAGGTGGTCAACTTCTGGAGTTGTTCCCCTTGATTAAAAAGGTTATGAAATACAAAAAAACATCAAGAAACACACAATTTTTGTAAATCAAACTATGTAATCGAGGCTTTTTCAAGGAGCTGCCAGGCTCAAAACAAGGTTTAGCCATTCATGGGAATGTGGGCGAACCCGACTGTCCCCAGGGGCCGGGTCATCATTTGAACGTGGGCGTACCAACTGTTCAGGGAGCCCAAAAATTCATAACATAGCCATTCAAGAGGATGTGGGCGAACCCGACTGTCCCCAGGGGCCGGGTCATCATTTGAACGTGGGCGAACCCACTGTTCAGGGAGCCCAAAAATTCATAACATAGCCATTCAAGAGGATGTGGGCGAACCCGACTGTCCCCAGGGGCC